>CM055849.1:28983734-29160966 GCA_029490765.1 Euthynnus affinis
AGTGTCATTAGTTTTGTGGGTGTTTTTAGCAATAAAATAAAATTGAACTTTAAATCTAGATTAAAAGTGAAGGAAATCATTACAATTAATCCTGAGAAGGACGTGAATGTGTGTGGAAATAAAACCAGATATATTTCACTAAAAATCAAAACCGTCAACCTCATGGTGGCGCCAGAGGAAGAGTCAGAGGATCACTAACGTCAGTAGGGTTTATCCTTGGGAACATGAATATCTGCACAAAATATGAGTTTAATCCATCCAATAGGTGCTGAGATATTTCTAGGGCTGTAGTGAACCAAAGAAAATCTTGGTCGACTAAAATTGTAAATAATCTGCGACTAATCGATTAGTCGGAGGGGGGGAGGGGGGCACAGTGAATTCTGTATTTCTCTGTTTAGCGTCTTCAGGCTAGGCTAACCCATCGTTGCTAACTTTGGAGCTAACTCCCTTCACTTTTCCAGCACTTGGAGAAACAACAGACGTGACTTTTCATCATTTAACTGACACACTGTAGTCTGTGCTGTACATTTACTGCCACACTGACAACTTACCGCTAACCTTTTCCTCTGCTCCACTCGTATCCACCGTCACTTTCTCTGCATCCAACTCGCTACATAAACATACTACGCAATGACGTATAACACAGTTGCTCGTTTCCCAGGCAACAACACAGCGGTTGACTCACGCGCTGCACAAACGCTAAATATTTCTGAATGAGTGGATATTTGGCGTTTATTCTAGTATTAAAAAATACTTTTTGGCCTGGCGGGGGTTCTTGTTGATATAATCGTAGGAGAAACACTGAAAAGTTCAGTATATTTAATAAACGCTCAGTAACGGAGTTAGACCTCCGGAGTTTGGAAGAGTCCAAAGTTGTGTAAACAGCGGGGGTGTTTTGAATACACCCTCGTTTTCAAAAGGTAGTTTGTTGGTCTGCCCTCCGCTGCAGGAAAATAATGGATTAGTCCCAGAAAGCTGCTGATGTAGCACTTTTCTCCTTATGACAGTAGAGATAGAGATACAAGGAGATTAGCCGACCAATGAGAATTTAGTCGGATGAGAGAGTATCGACCAATTAATCGACTAGTCGACCAACAGACTACAGCCCTAGATATTTCAGCGTGGATTAAAGTGACGGATCAACATTTCCATCTGTAGATCAACGCTGTTTTTAGTCTCAACAAGATGGGACTTTACAGCCTCTTCTCTCCTTTTTCATGTATTTATTCTGTAGCTTGTTGCTTCTATCTCCTCCTGATTATATTCCACCGTCTCGTAATCAACTTGTAAAATGTGTGTTTTATTTAAACGGCTTCATATAAAATGTTAAATTAAATGTGGTCGTCCATATCGGTGCAGTCTGTTTTATATTCTCTCCTCTGTGTGAGCGCAGCAGCAGTTTAGGGTCCCCGGCTGGATGCTGTCAGGTTGATGTATGGAGTCGCTGAGTGCTCACACGCCGTGTCACATGTCGTGTGTCTGGAGCTTCGCCAAAACACCGACGACGCTGAGGCTTCTTCTTCTTCTTTTCCCCCTCCTCAGACCGCCTCAGTTGACAAAACATGTCGCCTCCCGCCTGTCACTGCGTTTCCCCTGCTGGTCTGAAAAGCTTCGATGAATACTTCAAACACTCTGACAAAAGAGAGAGCTGCAGATTCATGAAACCGAAAAAATGATGCTTCCTCTCAGAGTGGAGATTTAAGAGACTGTTATGTAAGTTGTTGCTCAACCTGTGGGTCAATCGTAATGATTTATGAAGTCGCCGGCGGTCAGCAATCAAGCCGAGGAGATGTACGAGCTGATGATTGACGGTCTTGAGTTTTTAAAATTAATCACTCGAGCAAGACTGTGAGAGTATGTTTATTAATGAGCAGCTCAGCGCTGTTATTCTTCAGTGCTGCTGATGGACTGAAGAGAAAGAAACACACACACATGAAACCAAAAGTCCAAACGGGGTCGACGTGTTCGACCAAAACATGGAAATGACATCGATATGCAACCAGCAGTATGAAGTCTAAACTCAAGTCTGTTTTCCTGCAGTAAATCCTCCAAAATCAAACAGAAACACACAGTTTGTTTCTGATCTGACGTCATTTATAAGCCTGAAAATGTCACGAATGTTGGTCACAGTTAAAAGAAACCAACCTTTACTCTCAACAGGAAACAAACAGCGTTACAGTTTGATGTTTTGTAGGCCGAGACGTCACCAGAAGGGTTTTACTGCAAAGCAAGTTCAACATATCCAGGCTTTCTTTGTGTGAGCTGGCTCGACAAAACCTGAACCGCCAATCAGAGATAACTGGTATCATGACGGTGGTTGTGAACCCTCGTTGTTAACTCAGGCTTTCTGCTTGAAAACGGGGCATTTGGCGCGACATTTGACGCACAAAATGGATCGATCATGTACCGCCTGCTTCAGTCAGGAGGAACAGGTCATTAACGCAGAGCTATGAAGAATATTAACACACTAGCACAGTAAAAAGCAGTAAAAACAGTAAAAAGCAGCACTGTTGCTCCAAGTAAGGCGAGAAAGGAATGCTGGTCGTGTAAATTTGCTAATTCAAACACTAATTCATTAATTACATATTTAGTTTATATAGTTATTTTAGCACTCAGTGCCTCCCACATCCAGAACTCCTTAAGAAACCTTAAACTTGACGCAGCAGATTTAAACATTATACCGTCTGACTCTGCCTCATAATCACTTCAGTTTTTGGCAACATCAAAGTGAAATTAATATTATCTGTGATTTATTTCTTCATCAGTTTTTTTAAAAAAAAATTTTCTATTATCTGAACTACAGTTTGATCTATTGTAATAAAATCCCATCCAGCCGGTGACCCCAAACCTCTTAAACCATTACAAATTTACAATATGACATCAGATCAATGGTCAGTCTGATAAAAGACTAATCAATATTCTAATCAGTGTTGTAATAGCTGCAGTAGCAGCAGTGTCAAAGGGAGTTGGCAGCAGATCAGGTAATTAAAGGGCGGCACCTTTTTTATTGCCAATTTAAGCCGAAACTTAGAGCTTAACCTGCTTCGGACCAGGTTATGTTACCATGGTGATGTAGCAGTTTGTATTACACCCTTCTGACGTCTTTATTTAAAGCTAAACGTGTAGTTTTTACCCAAAAATACTGTTGTTTTTCTTGGTAGAACAATCTTGCTTCCTTTTTAGAAGAAGAGTTATGATAAACGGCTGCATCTATGTAGAAAAACACTTCACACTTTACCTCCAATTCACCCATTTACACTCACACACAGGCACCATGTGAAGATTGTACCAATAACCCTGCAATCAAGTGGTTTAGCTGCTCTTTCTCTCTTCATTTTATTGCTGTTTGACACACCGCAGTCCAACACCGCCGTGGTTTTGCTGCAGTTTTCTGAATCTGTAATGCAGATAAAGACGGATCCAGTCGGTGGTGCCAACGGGTGTTTGATCAGAGATGTTTTCCTGCATCAAACTGCAGCTTTCAACATGTCAACAAACTTACAGAAAAGTTGAGCAAAACAGCCAGAAAGTCGAGCCAGGTGTGAAAACATCTGACAGCAGTGTGTGTGTGTGTGTGTGTGTGTGTGTGTGTGTGTGTGTGTGTGTGTGTGTTTACAGTCGAGTTATTGAGAAGTCAAGGTTCCCTGTGGGTGAATGATGAGTCACATCTGTGTGAAGACAAATCGTGGGGGTGTGTGCATGTGTCTCTACACCAGTGTTTAAGATCTAATAAAAATCTGTGTGAGCCTGTAAGTACATGCACACATATGGCTTTATTTGTGTGTGTGTGTGTGTGTGTGTGTGGAGGAGATGCCGGTTAATGAGGAGCTATTTTCGACCCTCTCCAGGACAGGATGTCGTATTTACTGCGACTACATGGCGGCGGGTGGCACACATCAAATCAACACAGACAGAAATGGACCATTAATGAGCTTTCGAAAATTCAGACGGCACTTCTGATGTGTCACCGGGCATTTTCGTGAGAGTGTGTGTGGGGATGACTTAAGTCACTTTCAGGGACACGCACCAGACTGAAGACTTAAGACCCCCCCCTGCTGTAAATGAACGGGCTGGGAGGGTGTGAATGTTCCACCCGAGGTGTGTCCAGGCCAAAAGAAAGTGTTTAGGAGCACATTTCAGACCATTGGGAGTTGATTGGTACCATTTACAGAAATCTAGCCTCCTAGTAGAGCATAAGTAGGTCTTATAACACATTTCCATCACATGGTACCGGCTCAACTCAACTCTCCTCTGGTACCAGGTACTTTTCTGAGTGTCGTTGTCCATTACAAGGTAATAACTGTGCCATGACCCGGCTCCTGGGGACCAGGGATGACGATAAAGAAAAAGGTATTTACTGTAACAAATTAAACTACAAAAACGAAATGTGTGGTGTTGTATAGTTAAACAAAATAGAAGGCAACAAAACAAAAATGAACTGCGGCTGCTGGCGGGTAGGATGGGAGTCGGGAGCGAGCGAGCCACACTGCGAGCCGGCCTTTTATATCCGCTGCCAGCACAACTCACAGGTGTCTGCGATTCCACCGGCCACCACACCCACACTCACCCATGTACCTTCAAAGAGAGAAACATAAAACACAATCACACCAGCAACCAGCACGGATGGGTTCAGCAGGGGCTGTCACAACTGTAACAAAGCATTGGCCGAGTCGAGGCCACCCTCCCTCCCATTGTTTGCCGGTCTGTGGTCATATATCGCGTCCATCTGGTCAAACCACTCCGGCCGTTATGGTCCTTGATGGCTCTGCAGTTGCTTTTAAGTTATTTTTAGTTTTTCCCGACGCTGCTGAAATGTCCTTCGATAGCCGTGTGTGTCCAACAGTTCGGCAACTTGTTGGTACACCTTCTCATTTCGCGTTGCTCCATCGAGCTCCCGCTGGATCCGTTCGTCGGCAACCAAACAGAGGAACGTCTGCACCTCGTCAGCTGACCACGGCGTGGAATTACGGGTTGCCATAGTGACCGTTACGTTAATAGTAGACGTGTGTTTGACTGATTAAACAATTGCAGTCGGAGCTTGGCTATTTAAAAATGGCGGGTTTGTTTGGTTTTGCTGCACGTTGATGACGCAGTGACGATCCTCTCTGACCAATCAATGGTCTGCAGTGGTCTGATGTCACATTTTGGTTCCAGCTCTGCTTTTTTGAGACCTCAACGGAGGTGATACCAAAAAAAAGTTGGTACCAGGTACTTTTTCCTAATGGAAAACCAAAAAAGGCGAGTTGAGTTGAGCCGGTACCATGGTGATGGAAATGCGCTATAAAGTATTGTAAAGGTAAATTGTGGACTCTAAGGTGTGCAAGCCCCCCACGACACGTCACACAGAGTCCATGTTGAGGTGTTTTTGGTTTTAATTTACTATTTAAACATATAAAGATAAAACAATAAAGTGGATTCAGTGTAGCTTCTGGCTGGGACGCATCAATCAGAACTGAAAATAAAAGCCATCCCAATTCTCGCTGGGCAACACCCAAAATTGTTTGAATTGTCTACTTCTTTGGCATTCTCCTCATCATCAGTCTCCTTAGCTGGAAGAAGTGACGTGACCTTACTTGACTTTTTTTGCTCCCTGCAGCTGCAAACATAGAGCTTGTAGACCTGGTCCAGGTTTAAGGGTCAGGCACCGAGAGTAGGGGGTTTAGACTTCAGAAAATGAATAAGAGTCTATGTAAGTACCCCAAAAGTGACTTAAGTAAGTAAGCCTGTGTGTGTGTGTGTGTGTGTGTGTGTGTGAGAAAGCCACGGTGTAAAACCCTCGAGGAACAGCGAGCGGTCTTTGATCACTGACAGAAAATAAGAAAAGCAAACAGGATTCACTGCAAATTAAAAGCTTCAGTCTGATTTCACACGATGTTCTGAGTTTATTTTCGTCTCTTATCTCGACAGCGACTGGCAGCTGCAGAAGAAGAAGAAGAAGAAGAAGAAGAACATTTAATAACACACAGTACAGCGTACCGTATGTTATTCCCTTCTAATGCCTTTCTAATCAGTAATAATAACATTATTTTCATAAAATTCATGTCTCAGATCTTAAAATAAAACAGTTTATTTACATCTAAAGTGTTAGTTTTTGGAGGCAAAGTGAAATATTGGTTATAATCCCTCATAGCACAAGATGGTTACAGACAGTTAAGGTAATAATTTTACCCTTTACCTTCATTTTTACTCTTACAAATCTGTTTGTCTGACCTGGAGGTTTAATTTCAAGTCGTCTGATCATCTGACTGTTAAAGGTGTGTGAATCTGAAATTACACTTTAAAGGATATTTCTTCTTATTGTCATTAAATCTCATGTTTGGAGCCAAACAAACAATCAACTAATCTACTAACTGTGTATCCAAAGCCTGATATATCTTATTCTTCTGTGCCGTAAACCTCCATCATTGTCAAACCTATTAAAAACATGTTACTGTCTTATATGTTTTTACTCTTTGGAGCCATTTTTCTAAACAAACTACAGAAACCGCCGTCTCCAGGGATGAAGGAACATCCGACACAGACGTGTTTTCAATAGTTTTGGACTAATGAAATGATGATGGCGCTAGATGAAACGTATGTCATTCATAGATAATTTGAAGTCATGGCGTCTCCTCTCGTCTAGTCTCTGCTCCACTAGCTTCTGTCTTCAGTGTCGTGTTTTTGTTTTTTGGAAAGCATGACACAATAAGGTTGAACACCACCGGATGAGACGACGTGTCCTCACACTCCAGAAACCGATCATCCTCCACACTGTAAGAAAAGTCTCATTTCAATCTGAGGTGTCATGAGAATATGAGCAAAAACGTCCCTCTTATCAAGTGTTTTTAATCTGCTAAAGAGTTTTATTTTCCTAAAAGGAGAATCAAAATCTGTCTCAGCAGTAAGAATATATCAACTAGTTTCAAGTTTATTGTCATCCCGACTCTACACAGCAAAGGGTCAAACAGCACAGGAACTATTAACAATGGATAAATGTAAGAGTGCAAATGGCTGCGTGTTGAATTAATACACAAAATAAAAACATAAATAAATAGCTAAAATGGATGTAGCTGAATAAGTGGGGTGTAAGCAGAGGGCTGGGGACCAGGTTGAGATGAATGGATGGGGGGCAGCAGTGAGTTCAGTCTGTGTATTGATGCTTCTGGACCTCCTGCTGGATGAGATAAAGCAGGTGTGAGGGGTGGGATGGGTTTGAAACATGTCTTAACTGGAGGGGGAGAGAGACACCAATGACATCTGGAGTCCTTTGAGAGCGCTTCATGTGTCAGTATCTCAGCTTTATCTCTGGGGAAACACCCACAACTCCAGGAGTGATGTCCAAATAAGGAAATGTGCGTCACGTAGCAGGTGGATGTGACCCCTCCTCCTTGTTGAGAGCCACTGATGGATGTAACAGCAGAGCAGAAGAGACTGAGACAGTCTTAAAAGTCTTAAAATATTTGTATGAAACAAATATTATTTTAAAAAAACAAAACAGGTTGAAATATTTTATTACAGTGGAAGATTTTTTTTCACTTGTTTTAAGAAAATAAGCTTAATAAATAAATAAATAAATGTCGTGAGTTATGGTTTAATTTTTCAAAAAGAAAGTTATGATTCAGATTTGTCTGCTGGTGTCACGATGAAAACTTTTAAAATTAGTTTTGTCTGGTTTGTTTTATTTGATGCTTCACTGTCAGATATCGTCTTTATTTGTTGGACAAGTCAATAAAAAAAATTAATTACAAAAAAAGGAAATAAGGTTTTAGGGCTCAGTTATAGATATGAAAGGACTCAGAGATATTTGCAGTCTGGAACAAAAACTAAATAAAAAAAAAAATTAAGGATTTGACTCAATTTACCATAAATGTACCACAAAATAAGGACAAACCTTTTCATTAATTTAAATGGCTTTTGCACAATCCACCTCAGAAATATAATAAAAATATATAATAAACCAATAAGAGATGGATTTTACTTGAATGTTGCCTTCACACTTTATGAACAGAGCGAGCTTCTTCAATATCTTGTGATTTTAGTGCCTCAATGATCATCTGACATTTACCTGTTTGTCATGTTTATGAGTTTTTGTTGTTCTGATAACGTTTTATTAATCCAAACCCGTCTCAAGTTCATGCTTCGCTCTTGTGAAACCGTGAGAAGTCGAGGCCGAGCACCAGCTGGCGCACTGACTTGTCATGGCAGATATTTTTTGCAGTGTGGGATCGGAGCGAGGCAGAGCCAGCCTGGCGTGGTCGATGTCGTTGACCCGGGGTCTATGATTAAACTGACAGTTGGGATGTCGCAGAGCGCCAAAGCACTGCTATCGAAACTGTGAGCTGGCTGCCATAATTATCGGCTTCGGCTTCACGGGGAACAATGTGCCAGAGCAGCTGAGAGGGAATCAGACAGAGTCAGCAGCCTGATGTCTCTGAGAAATAAACTGTGAGGACAGATTGTTGTTTTTAGCTTTCTGTAGGCTTAACTCGGTTATTTCACACAGTAGAAAAAATACATTTTGCAGAACATGTGACGTTACGCCACCTGGAGTCTGTTTTTCTTCAACATATCAGTCAGAACAATCAGTGGACACATCTGAGGAAGGATTGTAACACTGACACCACATATAAAGACCTGAACAGCATGTTGAATAAAGAAAAACTCTTATTAATAAAAAATATGAATGAAATAAAGGCAAACAAACCTGTTAAATGTTGAAAAAAACGACTTTAAAGCTGAAGAAAATCGACAGTTTCACCTTTTCTTTCACCAGTTTGACATTTCCCACCAGATTTACTGCAATTTTGGGATTATTTTGGTGAGATTTCTTTTAATCCCAGTGCTGTAATGAACCAAGAACAGTCTGTAAATGTAACAGAGAGACTGAGGAGCCGCTCTCTGCTTGAGGGCGTGTGGGGTCTCAGGGGGTGAATCGGACTCCACTGACAGCTGGAAATCTAAAAAAATGAGATTTTCAGGGGGTCTCAAACATTATTTTCTGTTTATCTACTAGGGTTGTGCCTGAATACAAATACATTATCTGTCAAAGCACAAATGTTTTTTGTTTTGTTTCATACAAATATATAAAAAAAATAAAATGCTGCTACAGTCAGTGTTTGCTCCTTGTTTTAGATCCTGCTTTGTGGATGAGTTGCGTCTTGTTATTCAGCCTCAGACTGAGTTTGTCCTCTGCTGAGTAAATCTACACACACCAAGGTCACACCTGTAAATATTGTCTCTCTGCTCCTGCACAGCTTTTCCCAGCCAACTGTCACTGCAGCGACTGCTTCACTGCACCATTAAACCACCGACAGGAAGGAGAGGAATAAAAGTACGAACTGCTCTCAAACCAAAAACTACGCTTCGGTCCACGTGTGACGGCAGGTGTGTGCAGCTGTGTCCTAATCAGAGACTGTAAAGAATATTAATGTAGTGGATGTGACGTCACTTATTGGTTTGCAAACTGCCGTTTTGAAGCCTCAAGTGCAACAATTTGAACATCGCCATGTTTGATTTTTGGAGCCAGAAGCGACCATATTAGCTGCTAGCTGATATGCTAGCTGCTAGCTCTGTTAGCGCAGTGCCGAAGTCACCGCTAACTTCGGGGTTAACTCTGTTAACTCCACTTTTATGAACAGGTAGCAAGCGAGAAATGGGAACTCAGCTTCAATCCTGAGGAGTTTATTCTCTGTCAGAACAGCTCAAACTCTACAAACACTGCCCTATACTGTCACAGCTAAACTGCTAACTTAACTCTGTCTGCTCCGGTCGCCGCTAACACGGTCACACGCACCCGCTCTCTCGCTTGACCAGTGAACTGAAAACACATTGTGATACAGCAGCAGCTACGGCTAAACGCCATGGTTACTTTACATAAGAAATGTTGTCTCTGCGATAGCGACTTGTCAATCACAACGTAGCCACGCCCTAAAGCATACGGGACCATAATTTACTAAATGAACATCATGCTGTATTGAAGAAGACTTGAAACTAGTGATTGAGAGCATAAACTCATCAGGAAACAGTTTACTGAGCTAATAAATCAACAGAGAAGTAGGGTCATTTCCTCATTGACTTCCATACAATCAGCCGGTGGAGTCGCCCCCTGCTGGCCGTTAGAGGGAATGCAGGCTGTTGACATTTCTGCATTGGCTTCATTTTTCAGTCCCGGAGGTTTCCGCTTGGTCCTAATGCAACTTTAATCATCATGTCATGACCCGGCTCCTAGGCCATGACATATGGAAGGACCAGGGATGACGATAAAGAAAAAAGGTATTTATTGTAACAAATTAAACTACAAAAACAATTAGCAAAGTATGGGGTGTGTTGGTCAGTAATATCAGTCGTGTACGTGTGGGTGTGTGGATAATGAAATGTGTGGTGTTGTATAGTTAAACAAAATAGGTAACAAAACAAAAATGACTGCGGCTGCTGGTGGGTATGATGGGAGTCGAGAGCGAGCGAGCCACACTGCGAGCCGGCCTTTTATATCCGCTGCCAGCACAACGCACAGGTGTCTGCGATTCCACCGGCCGCCACACTCGCCCATGTACCTTCAAAGAGAGAAATATAAAACACAATCGCACCAGCAACCAGCAGGGGCCGTCACAACCCCCGCCCCCTCAAGTCGGTGTCCCACGGATTTCACCGACAAACTGCCAACCCACCCACAACAAATGTCACAAGGAAAAAAAAAATTAATTCAAAACAAATAAGGAATACACCATCTTCTTCCCGGATACTCCAACTACAGCTTGGCCCGCTCGTCCTCAGCAACTCGGCGCCTGAGAAGCAAATTAAGAAGAGAAGCAGAGCAAGAACAGTTGAATAAACAGGACAAGGTAGTGTATAAAAGGTCAGGACATTAATGCTGAGGAGCACGTGACGATGCATCGGCAATAACATTGTCTGCACCTTTTAATATGCCTCATATCGAGGTCATAGGCCTAAAAGTTGAAATGATAAGTTTATGTTTTCTGTGTGCAATCTGCAGTCACACACTTCAGTAGTGTCGTATGTAAAATCTATAACGTGGTCTTGCATTTTGTAAGTTGTATTTTATTTTTTATATGCAACAGTCTGGTGATGGCTGCACACCCATTTAACCAGCGGATCCCTTCACAATGCACATTATTCCCATTAGAGGCTGCAGATTGGACAGATAGCTGCTGCCTTCAGGCGTCCTTAAAGAGACTCACCAGGGTAAAGAAAAGGACGTTAGCTGCTGCTGTGGATGACGGATATCTTTCTCACTCAGTCTCATGGACTTTAAAACCAGAAAAACAAGTGGAAAGACAAACAGAGCATAAATAAAGCTGTTTGTGTGGTTTCAAAGAGGTTTATATGACCTGCTGAATCCGTCCAATATTTGTCCAGATATTTAAATAATGATCTAAAAAAGTCAAAGATCCTTGAATGTTTGAACCAATTTTCGTCCCAATCCATCCTCAGGTTGTGGAGATGCTTCAGTTCAAGGACCGACAGACCCTACAGTGATGCCACTAGCGGCTCTAAAAATACTCCCAGGACTTTTTTAACTTTTTAAAAATCCGAACGAGTGGCAGAGGTGATATTTGAGTTTTTATCTGTGTCAGAGGAGGAGCTGGGTCAGTAGACTGTCTAGACGCTCTGCTCTGGTCCTGTGTACAGAAATAGACAGTGACCTGGTATATCTCTGTCTAGATAACACGCAGACGGCAGCATCACAGACTGAACTCAAACACGTCTGCTTTATCGAGCCGGTCAGCAGCACAGGACGCTACGTTACCAGGAGCCGAATGTCAACTTAAGAGAGATCGTGATCGTTTAAATACTCAAATAGGAGACACGTTTAGTAATTATTGAGTGATATTTATCAGAGTCTCAAACAGAGGAGAGAAGCAGCACTTTATCTGAGACTGACAGGCTTTATTATTAATTCATTTTTCCCCTTTTTCACTTGTTCATGTATTTAAGGGGCAAAGCTCTGTGAATTATTTATGTCAAGTTATTTTATTAATATCTAACTTGATTTAATTCAGAGGCTCCTCGTTTGCCGTCATGCTAACCTGCTTTTAAAAGGTAAAAGATCAAACCATTTGCCGCCAAGTCAGCCTTTATAAATGGTTCATAATCATTGATTAGTGTCGTTATTAATGGTTAATAAATCATTCAGAAGCCAAAGCTTTGGGTTGCCAGGTTGTGTACAACAAACTTCCACCAGCATCAAACCTTCTTCTTCTTCTTTTTAGGTTTTTAGTTCATCAGGAAGATCCGTCCATTGTTCAAGTTTCTCCCTTCATGAGTCATTGTGTCTGCAGAATGTTAATAAATCATTAATAAAGGGTTGTAATAATATGTGATGCCGAATATTACCAGATCTGAAAAATCAGAGTTTAAGTTGAATTTATTTTCTTGTACAAGAAGGAACGTTTTACAACACGACACAGAAGTGGGGTCACAGAGAAAAGGCTCCTGGTGGAGCGTTCACAGTTAGTTTATCTACCTTACAGCTTTCTTCTGATATTTACAGACACATCAAAGACACACAAAATCAAGATCAAACCCTCCTGACCTGTCTCTGTTGACCCTTTCTAACATCTGTTTGCTGGTCTCCCACTGTTAATCTTTAGCTGCTGTTATTTTCTATACAAGTTTCAGAATAAAACAAAAACCTTCATCATGACGTGTCAAAAGAAAAGAGGCATCTAATCACAGTATAATTAATTATTATAACAATAACTCTTGATATTCAACATCAGGTTACAGCCAGTTTACACATTAAAGCACAATGCACATACAAGTACAGTACAAAAACAATTACAGTAACAAATACATGAGACATTTGTGATTTTCAAACAAATATGGGAAAAAGATCAATCTGAAACAAGATGGAGGACACTTCTTTAAAATTAAAATCTACTTGAACAACCAAAAACATGAACCACACTGAACATACATAAATACAAATGTCTGTTTAATAAATATGTCTAACTAAGTCTCTCTTTAAAAAAAAAAAAAAGCAATTACTTTATTACATCATGATGTTTTATAAGTGTCGTTCTTTATTAAACATTTCTATTTCAGCGCCAGCAAACTCATTTATTCTGATTGATGCATTAGCAGAACTGATCCTGTAATTCTGTTTCACACCCCAGTTACTTTCCAGGACCTGACAGGATAGACCTCCACCTCCTCACATCCACCACCAAGAATAAACCCATCGCCTCCTCAACACCACCGTTATCATCATGTGTGTTTATACAAATATCACAGATTATACAGGTAAGATATAAACTATCCACATACAGAAGAATCACATCAGATACTTATTTTAATAGTGTTAGTATGAATTGTATCTAACTTACTGATTTTAGGTGCTGTGTATGTTATGCTATGTTATCAGATCCAGATGTGTAACCCTATATAAGCTACGCACCGACAGTGGTACGATGCCCAGACCATCTTTGTACATGTATAATAAAGAGTCTTCAAAATAAGAGCTTCATCATCTCTTCCTTTGCAAGATACACCATCACACGTCAATCCTTTCGTTTGGCGTCACGAACAGGATTTGAACCTGTGCGCCTCAGATTTAATGTTGATATTAATGACTGTGAAAACTCAGGAACACTTTTTCTTCTCATGTAACATCTCTGATAGGTTTTTGGAAAGATTTTGAATCAGTGGTTCTTGGAGAATAACTTGTCTTTGTCGCCCCTAAGTTATGAAAATATTCATTTTGGCGTCGTCTTGGAGGACGCAAAAACTGAGTTTCTGTTAAACAATATCATTATACTTGCAAAACACTTTATACATAAATGTAAATTCATGTCTGTCACACCTGATTTTCATGTTCTGATGAAGGAGCTTGCTGTATTTTTGGACTTTAGGACAAACAACAGTAGGATTGAGTTTGTCACCGCCTGATCTGCGTTGTTCATGCGCGAGTTTAAACGGCTTTATTTGAGCATTAAATTATATTATATGAAGATACCTCTTTCATATAATCACAAATGATCATTTTTAACACGTTTTATACTGACTTAACATTATCTTTATTTGAAGTTGGAAGTGGCACGGTGCGTTTCACTCTGATCCATTCAGACTGGGGTGAAATCTCTACAGAGTTGATAATATTCAAAACTTTTCATTTTCGTGGATGCACTCTGGTACCGATCAGTGACAGAAAAACTCAACTCTAATGTTGTTTGTCCAAATGGAGTTGCCGTACGTAGCTGTCAAAGATTGTGCACATGTGTTTCTACAGTCTAACTATGCAGATGTTTTTTTACCTGACAGCTGATCTGACAGCAGTGTTAAAGGGAAGGGCTGGACTCTCTCTTACTGTAATATCACATGATAATAATATATATAAATGGTAATACTGTAGATGGACCTGTGGAGTCTGCAGCTCTAGTTATTCATATTTATTCATACACTAAACATTTTTCTGTAAATGTGAATCATGAATAAATCATGACAACAGTCAGACCTGTTTATTTCTTTCCTTCATGAGCCAAAAGCTTTTCTTTCCTTCTCCCTCTCCGCTCCAGGAGCATCTTGGCTCATTCAGTAAACATTCCTATACAGCTGTGTAACTGTGGTTATTATTATTATTATTATTATTATTATTATTATTAACCTGAAGGCATGTCAGACTGACTCTACCTGCATATGACTCTACATATTTCTGGCTGGTTTTTATCACATCAGTTCTGTTCTTTCTGTCATAAACAGATATAAATGTGTGTTATTCTTATTTACCAGTTAGTTTTTGTATAGTAACTAGTATTGCAGATGTTTTTTCTTTTAAACTGTTACTTTATTATTTATATATTTGACAGCTGAGATGTTAGGAGATGTATTTAATTTAGCTCCTGGTGTCTTTCTGTCATTTCATAAACATCCCTCATTGTGTCAGAAGCAGCGCTGCAGTAATAATTTGCTTGTTGCTGTCTGGACTCTCCTGCTCAGTCCTTTGTTTTCTCTCCATCTTCTCCTGTAAAGAGAGAAAGTGCTGGCACACACACACACACACACACACACACACACACACACACACACTCCTACGTGCCGCCGTTACAGCCGGCAGCGGAGCGGAGAGAGTGAAGAATATTCTGGCTGACCTGAGCGACGTGACAGCGGGGCTGATTGAGGATGATGTGTTTACTGGAACCAGCTACGGGTCAGTAAGTAGCCACACTGAGGAGAGACGACACCGCAACACACCTCCCAGCCCCCCCTCTGACTTTTAGTCCACCAGAGGACAGGATGATAAATCACAAAGAAAAAAAAAAAAGGTTTAAGGAGGAGAAGGAAGAAACTGGAAGGTAAAGGGTTTAGGTTCATGAACATGCACCGTACATGCACACCTGGATGCATTTAACATGTTATATAGCTGTTATTATTATATATATGTTAGATTTAAACCATATTTCATTACTTTCTTATGCAGTTTTTTTAACATTGTGGCCACAAATATTCATGATTTCCTGTAGCTTAATCAGTTTTTTCATTAATGAAACATATTTGTCCTTTTTAAATGTGTTAAAACTGAAGTTATGTGTCAAAAGTTCGGCTGTAATCACATTTTATCTTCATATTTAATCATAAATCTCTTCTCACAGAATATGAACACAGACTTCTACCTTGTTTGTGTTCAGAGGAGGAAAAACGTGCAGCTCTTCATCAACCCGAGAGAGCGGCAGACTTTTCACCTTGACGCTGTGCTGTGTGATGCCAAAGTGTCACACAGCTCCTCGCTGGGATACAAACATCGATCAGCTGCTTCCCTGCAGTGAAACTCATTCATATCTGACACCTGTGGCAGCGACGCTGTGCGGGGAAAAATAGCACCAACGAAAAATTCAAATGTCTGCCAGGCTTTCACTTCTTAGTAATGAACTCTCAGAGGACGTCGCTGCCCTGATTATGCTTTTTATGATGCCGTTAACCTTTGTCTTCTTTAACTAATAACTAATAACGCTCACCTGGAGAGCCATAAAGTTCTTATTAATGCATTAAAATATGATCTGAATATAACCTTTCACATCACTTTAACTGGCAGTAAAGTAGAAAAGTTGTTCAACTGGTGTCTTAATACATTTTTAAAAGATAAAATACAAATAAAAGAAAAGAAAAAAGGTGTAAGTTCATATCTATAAATACCATTAAATGTCTCAATCACATCCACAGTTTCATAGCTGTTAAACAAATATATATATTTACACATAAAGGGTTTGGACACAGTTGTCATTCAAGATCATGGGAAGGTCTAAACTTCACACACACACACACACACACACACACACAGACGGAGCGAGAGAGAGAAAGCCATCCGGTGAGTCACTGACAGGAGGTTAAATCAGACAGCCGTGACCTTTCACTTTTGAATTACGCTGTGCAGGAATCAAGCATGTTGGCAGGACGAGATGTTTTCCTGCAGCTGACTGCTGCTCTCAATCTGCCCTTCATGTCGTCCCCTTTATCAGCTTTTATATGTTTCCAGTTCAACAATAGCACTGAGAGAAAAAACAAAAAAAACAAAACAGGGTTAAAGCTCTGCAGGAGGAAGCTGATGTTAGTGAGTTTAGTGTCGTACTGCTGACTGAAACACTGACGCTCGTTAGCTTGTTAGCTTAGCAGAACTCCCAACTAGCCTATCCAGCTTGTTCCCTCTAGTCACATCTGGTTATTCCCTTTAGTTATCCCACAGCTGTCTCTCCATATCTTAGAGATTTATAAGAAATATATGTGTCTGAATATAGCTTGTCATATTTCTGGGAAACGTGTTCACTCACGTCTGTCAGCTGATTGTAGCAGCATCTGTAAAACGGTGATTTGTTGTTGTTTTTTGCAGATTAAACTCACCAGATATAAACATGTTAATCAGTGAGCTTTAGAGATGTTGGTAGCTGGATTTTGTGACCTTTGCACTTGTTTCCAAGTGTTTCCTGTCTTCATGCTAAGCTAATAGCTAATGCAGCTTACCTTATAGAGATGTAGAGATCATTAAGAGATTAATTAACTCACATTTTGACAGTTGAATCACTATTTTGTTTTTAGCTGTACACAGAATAACACTAAATATATAACTGTGATGGAAACGAAGGATGCAGAGCGACTGTTTCCTGCTTCGACTCAGCTAAACTCATCTACCGTCCGGTGTGATGTCAGCTGTCAGCAGCCAATCAGGAAAGACGCTCTGTTGCTGCGCCAGGATTTTATAACCGAACTAAAAACCTGACTGTAGACTGTTATAAGAGTTTAGTGTGGGACAGAGGCAGGAATAAGATATAAGAGGCATGACACACACACACACAAACGTGTACATGACAAGTTAAAACACTAAAGTGGCATCCGGCCCTGAAGTGAATGAACGTATTTACCAAAACGATTTTTCTCTAAATGGTGTCATGTGATCAAACCGAGCACAAACCTGACCACAAAATGAGATTATTTTAATTTGATATAGAGAAAAAGGAGATGTTTATATGTAAGAAATGCATCCAAACTACAGTATGAAGCAGTTTTGTCCGTTTTATAGAGGATGAGACTTTAACCGGAGGGGTCAAAGGTCAGAGATCAGGCTCAACGTCTTCCACAGAAAGTAGACACACTAGTATTTGTCACCGCTGACTTTCAGAACGTTTTAGTCGAGATTAAAGAACTTTTTGAAGGAAGGACGCTGATCAACCTATCAAATGTGTTGACTAATGTATCTGTTCAGCAAATCACCCTCAGATTAACAACGATGGCGCTTTGGGAGAGCGACAGTGGGCCAATGTCACGCTTGGTATGCGTCCCAGAGGCTGTGAAGGCATTACAAGCGTGACGGCAGGCTCTGTCGCTCGAGTGAACGCCCGACAACGACCCCCTCCCTCCTCCCCCACTCCCTCCTTCGCTCCTCCTGTGAGCCATCGATCACGCAATCAATGACATATTATCCTCGCAGTGACCCGAGATCATCGGCGAGGCGCGTTTTACATCGACTGGCACAATAACAGCTCATTACATTCACCTTCGGGGCCGCCTCGGCCAGACCCGGGAGGAGGACCCGGAGGCCGGAGCCAGAGATTGATACACACACACTGCGGATCAGACTGTAAGAAGGGAGGAGAAGGAGCGATGAAGACGAGGAGGAGTTCTCCGGCGACCTAAGGCTTTATTTCAAATGTCACTTCCTTAATTAGAGACGCCAAAACAATGCAGCGAGGAAGAAGAAGAAGAAGAGGAGGAGGAGGTCAGGATGACCTGCTATCTGCCCTCCACCATCTTGGCCACCATCGGGCTCCTCGTCAGGTTTTTCATCCCTTTAACGAGGATTTAAACGTCACAGACAATTAATGTTCAGTTGGGACCCTCCTCTTCATCTTCATCAACGTTGGGATGCCATCAAACGTCTCCACAATCAATCAAAGGAAAGAAAGGATCACGTTCAAGGAAACAAGTGAATGATAATCTAAGTGTTTAATATGAAGACTTTAGAATCAAAGTGGGTAAAATATATCATATTTAAATACTTTATTTTATTCTATATTCTATATTTATTCAGTTTTATCCAACTTGCTACAATGAGGATTGCTGCCAAACTGTATTTCAATGTGTTTTAACACAATGACACTAAAGAATCAAAATAATTGCTAACGCTAAACATTACAGCAGCTCTTACTCTCTTGTCTTGTGATTAAATAATTTATCATGTCTGTGCATTACGGCTATATATATATATTTATATAAAATCAAGTTAGAATGAATTTATTTGTTTGACTTAATTAAAATTCTAAATATAAATTTTAACATTTATATAAATTCTAGAACACAGCTGGTCAGAGAATTCCGCCAGCGCCTAGCAACGGTTGCTGAGCATGGTTGTTGCTTGGGGGCGGGGTTTATGGAGAATGAAGTGACATCACAAATATGTCATTTCTTTGATCTCAGTGATACCATCCTTGATGCTTTGAAGTTGAAAGCTTTGATGTTTATGTTCAAACCCACCAGATATTACCTACCCGGTGATTTCCAGCTTTGGGTTCAACAGTTCGAGAAGACTGAGCCCGGTATAGTTCATAGAACCCAGTACCGTTCATAGAACCAAGTACAATCAAGTATCAAGCATCAACAGTAACACTTAACAATCATCATGACTACAACAGTAATTATGTGCCCAGAAGACATGCCAGTGATCACAGTCAACACTTTCCGCCCACTGATCCAAACATTCATTGAAAGAATGACAGAGGATCAGTGGATGCTGCTGAAATCTGGTCATCCTGACGACGGCACTAAATTCTTGCTGGCTGAATTGCTGTTGGAGATCATACAAGCAATGACAAAGGCCCTTTTAGCGACACTCAGGAACACCTGTGTGTCAATATCCGAGGAGCAGGTTCAAGTCAAGCTGGGTGACACGCTGTTCCAGAGCTTTGTTGAGGTCCTGGACATACAGGACCCAGAGAAGTGTGTCAGCCCCCAACGACTGACAAGCCTGGTGGTTAAGGAGGTTGCACAGAGTGTCAGCTCGGCTCTCTCTGCTCGGAAGACTCCTGATTCTGGGATGAACAAACACATCACCCCCCCACACAGACTTAACAACATGCTTAAACATGCATCCAAAATGTTTAAAAAGTTGGCCACCAGGATTAGAATTCGGCCACCGCGGGGACCTCGGCAGACATCAAACCAGCGGACATCAAGCGGGCAGACATCAAACCCGCGGACATCAAGCCGGAAGACATCAAGTCAGACCAGCTCCGTAGGGAAGACCAGCTTGGAGTTGTCAGTGGAGGATCTGGAGGACAAAGACTTCAAAGTCATCTGTCGGTCACACCAGGGGGAGCTACGGACCTCAGTGGAGGGGTCACAGAGCACGGACGAGGACGGATCAGTGGCTGAAACAGCTAAAGTGGTCCAGGAAATAATTGAGAAGGCCGTCAGTGAAATCACTGACCCTCTCTTGCAGGATGTGTCGGATTCGGAGTACGACGAGCTGCAGTCAGAATCCTCTTTTGACATTGAGGTTGTGTCAAAAGACATCAGTCAACTCATTGCCAGTGAGGTCGAGTCTACGTCTCCAGAACTCCAAGAGAAGCGTAGACTCAGTCTGAGAGAGGTAGGCGGCATCATAAAGACCTTCTTTGTGAAGCTCCTTGCCAAAACATCAATTCTACGCATTGTGGCACAACTGAAGAGGAAATTCCGACCTGGCTCTGAACCTGAAAGCAGCGAGTCAGTGCAGTCCGTTGTGGATGCTTTCGAGTCGCTGCTTTTGAAGGAGGACAAACAGGAGAAGCAAGGTGGGGATGAGCTGAACATATTTCCCAGATATAAAACTCTTACTGGGAATAACGTGGTGGTGATCACCAATCAGCTCACCGAAATATTGTTCTGCTACATCAAGTATGGGACCTTGATACCGGATATCATCCCGGAAGCAATCAGGAGGAAGGCGGCATCTTTTCCCCTGGTGGATCCTGCAATGTACGAGGATATACTGAAGAAAATCCGCTGCTTCCTGGCTCTGTTAAACTGGTGGCAGAAAACCCAGGCTGCCATCCACTCTAACAGACTGACACTGGCTTTCCAAGGCACTGATCCAGACGCAGAGAGTCCCTTACCAGAGGACAACACAGAGGAGAAGGCATGTCCGGTACCCACTTCGAGGCCAGCCACTAAACACGAAACAAATCGTCCCTCGTCTTCACAGGAAGAGGCAGAGGGACAGGAGGACCTGATGTTGGAGATAAACAAGACAAGAGTCTTGCTCCTCGTGGAGAGGCTGGTCTCTGCGCTGTACAACAAGGCCAAAGTGAAGTGGACCACAACACAGCCGGAGGTCATCATCAACCGTCTGTTCCAGCAGATATGGGCCAAAGTCCAGGGAGCAAATTTGAGGATAACTCCCAGAAAATTTGAGGACCTTGAGAAGGCAGTGCTCAGACCCCTGGTGAAGAAATGGGGCTGCGTAACAAATGTGCTGATTTCCACCAATTTAGCGGACCCAGAGGTGGAATCAGACATAACCTACTATCTCCAACGCCACATTTTTGCGAAGAAACCGAATGCCATCGCCAGGTTCTTCTCATCGCTGGGAAACGCCCTCTCCAGGCCGTTCAGACGGTCATAGAATTTCAGGGTTATTAAGGGTGGCAGGTAGTTATTTAGATAGTTAAGAGCTTCACTGGAGATCTTAGGGTAATCTCAGGGGTTAGAGCTGGTTCTATGTTCAATGGCCTCTCCTTCAGACCAAGAACCAGTGCTAAGGTTATTTAGGGGGTGGGTAGTTATTTAGGGGGTGGGTAGTTATTTAGGGGGTGGGTAGGAAAGAGCTTCAGTTCTGCCTTACCTCCATGTGAGGCAGGACTGGAGCCCTCAGGGCAATCTTAGGGGTCAGAGATGGTTCTATGTTCAAGGGCCTCTCCTTCAGACCAAGAACGAGTCTGAGGTTATTTAGGGGGTAGATAGTTATTTAGGGGGTAGGTAGTTATTTAGGGGGTGGGTAGTTATTTAGGGGGTGGGTAGTAAAGAGCTTCAGTTCTGCCTTACCTCCATGTGAGGCAGGACTGGAGCCCTCAGGGTAATCTCAGGGGTCAGCAGTGGTTTTATATCTGAGGGCCTCCTCCTCAGACCTAGAACTAGTGTTGAGTTAATTTAGGGGATAGGTAGAGGTGGCGTGGATTTAACCAGAGTTTCTTCCCACTTCATTTCAAAACAATTAATCAATTGGACACTCAAAATTGCCCCCCAAATTCTAATTGGATTCATGAATGTAAAATTGGAAAATGTCATTCAATAAAAGTGTTTGCATTCTTATATCTGCTTCAAAATCACTCTTTTCTTATTATGTGTATTTGATCATTTGATTCAGTCTCAGTCAGGCCAAACCTGTGAAGAAAATACTTAGGAAACTGTTTGTTTTCCAATAGTGTCATATCCCAAAATAGGTAGTAGACAAGTTAGAGCTCTGGGTTTTACGCTAAGGTATGTTCCAAATATTCAGTTTTATCACACAGTTCATTTTTACTCACCTTCAAAAGCTCCTTGTTCCAATATTAGATGTTTTTCTGGGAAATGACATTGCATTCACTCACACGTTGGTGCAATTTTGACCAAGATAGAAGCATCCAAGGTTTGGGCTGCTGGATATTAGTGTAGTCATGAGGTTTGATGGGGTTTTTCCTTCATATTATACACTACCTCTACTTAAGTGTTGAATGTGACACATAGAACTTGTGTTTTGTACAGTTTTGTGTGAACATGATTGCAGAGAACAGTTTACTGAAAATTATCCAATGCTGTTTGTGTTACCAAGCGTCCACATCAACCAAAAACGTAACAATAAACCATGATGACAAGTCTACTGGCCTTGTATTACATTGGCTTTAATGTTGTTACTGTACACTAAATTCAATTAGATGTGTAATAAGGGCTTAACTTTTTACATTAATGCTGAGAAAAAGAAGAGAGAATCACAGCTCAGGTACAAGTACAACAATAAAATATAAATGTTTATGTATGTCTGTGAATCTTCAAACTTTTTTCCCTTTGGGGATTAATAAAGTATCAATCAATTTCTACATTTCCTTCAAAGACTGTGATAGAGTGGACATTTTGTATTTTGTTCGGTTAAAACAATAATTGAGGCAAAAAGAGGAACGCCATCTTACCTTTCAGGTATGACTGTGTGCTCACAGTTTACTGGCCTGTGTAATTTGCAGATCATGCAACCAGCCATGTAAACTGTTCATGAGCTTCTAGGGATTTGTCATTTTTAAATAATTTAATGATTTTACCAACTTTTTAGCTAATCAAAACTTAGGGTAAGCACGCAACCACCGTAGCAGGCACAGGCAGGAAACGGAGCGTGTTCCTCACAAGATGGCACCCCATATCAACATGCAATGCAGCATGACATACCTTCACATTGTTGGTACTCAGTAGGCACAGGTTAGATTAATCATTATTGAAGATAATGATCAATTATTAGAATCAATCAAATTATAAATAAACAAAATTCCAATATTTGAAACAGTCTCAAAACAGACGTTCACTTTAAAAACATCTGAGAGACATTAACATTAATAAGGTGAACAGTGAAGGTTTAACCTGGATCACTGACCCTGTCACCAAGCTGTTATCATAACATGTATGCAAACAATCACAAGAAACTTCTCTTTAAATATACAACTGAGTTTATGAACATTTTTAACATTAATCGTATCAATTCCAAATCAACGCCTCATTTAATACATCTGCAACCAATCTGTCCAAGTGTGGGTGTGTGTACAGTGGTGGTGTGAGAGAGGAAGTAGCAAGAACAAGATGACAGATGCTACCCATATGGGGTTATGTTGGTTCCAATCAAGATGGCGGACGTGACCATAGCTGTGTCTCAAATCAGATACTTCTGTTAGTGCACTTTGGTGTAGTACACTGTGTACTTACTACTGTAGTGCAAGAATTTTGACGGGGTAGTGTTGTCTCAAATCAAACACAGCAGTGCACTTACCAGAAATAACAAAGAAGCATTAGCTAGTATTAGCATTGGCATTATTGTTCACACTATGAAATCATTACAGACTGCTAAATTAATCCAGAAAACATACTGATGATGGCTTCTATCCAACAACAGTATAGTGGTGCTTAGTGTTAAAAACAAATGTATAACTTACATTTGTATAATGTGTATTACAGGCTAGCATTAGCTCCACTTTTTCTGACTTGACTTTATTATTTCCTGCTTGACCTCTGAAATTACATGGATGGACGCATCCACTTAAAGAGGTGGGGGCAGGACGTCCGTAGCACTTCCTGCACCTGCCTTACAGTTTAGGTAGCCTATTGACAATTGAGACCGTGTAACCCCCAATCAGATGGCAAGGTCCAACATCAATTGAGCCATACCTGGCAGGTCCATTTTTTTCCCTACATTACTGGCATTTGTCAGAATTGCCAGATTTCCTGTCTGAGCCTGGTGTCAGTGCAATGGAGACAAGGAGTTCTCCAGTATGGCCGATATTATACACATTGTTATTTGAAACAGAAGAAAAGTATAAAAAGTGTTTTGCTGTGGTCAGCAGGCGGATGGGTCAGGACAGGGACATAATGGACAACAACTTCAGAAAAAAGGACTGGGGAAAAAAATCATGTCTGCATCCTAAAAAATGCTGGGTTGAAAACAATCCAATCTGGGTGGGTACTATTTGAATGTAACTCTCTAGGCAACAATGATTCCAAGGCAACTGGACTTAGACAACACTAACCCAAGTTGCCTTTGAATCATTGTTGCCTTGAGATAAATATGACCTGGACAAATGAGAATATACACAGACCTATTTGAATGAAAGACTTTGGAGGGAACAAATGTCCATGGACCACTGATTTAGATTCCCTACAGCCGTGCTTTTGGATCTATGTGATCTATGTGTCATCCTGGTGCAAATACAGATACTGACCACTCTTGAATTTCTGGCAACTGGCTGTTTTCAAAGGTAACTCTGACAGGGAGTGTGTTTCAAATGGTCAGGACCAATCTAGCCTCTGATAATATCAATATTTAATATATAATATAATATAATATAATATAATATAATATAATATAATATATCAATATCAATACTTTCACACAGAACGCAAATATTACAAGTTTGTTTATATTTAACATTTATATTTAAAAATCATTTTAGACATTTAAAAATACACTAAATTCTAGAACACAACTGGTCAAAGAATTCTGCCAGCGCCTAGCAACGGTTGCTGAGCATGGTTGTTGCTTGGGGGCGGGGTTTATGGAGAATGAAGTGACATCACAAATTTGTCATTTCTTTGATCTCAGTGATACCATCCTTGATGCTTTGAAGTTGAAAGCTTTGATGTTTATGTTCAAACCCACCAGATATTACCTACCCGGTGATTTCCAGCTTTGGGTTCAACAGTTCGAGAAGACTGAGCCCGGTATAGTTCATAGAACCCAGTACCGTTCATAGAACCAAGTACAATCAAGTATCAAGCATCAACAGTAACACTTAACAATCATCATGACTACAACAGTAATTATGTGCCCAGAAGACATGCCAGTGATCACAGTCAACACTTTCCGCCCACTGATCCAAACATTCATTGAAAGAATGACAGAGGATCAGTGGATGCTGCTGAAATCTGGTCATCCTGACGACGGCACTAAATTCTTGCTGGCTGAATTGCTGTTGGAAATCATACAAGCAATGACAAAGGCCCTTTTAGCGACACTCAGGAACACCTGTGTGTCAATATCCGAGGAGCAGGTTCAAGTCAAGCTGGGTGACACGCTGTTCCAGAGCTTTGTTGAGGTCCTGGACATACAGGACCCAGAGAAGTGTGTCAGCCCCCAACGACTGACAAGCCTGGTGGTTAAGGAGGTTGCACAGAGTGTCAGCTCCGCTCTCTCTGCTCGGAAGACTCCTGATTCTGGGATGAGCAAACACATCACCCCCCCACACAGACTTAACAACATGCTTAAACATGCATCCAAAATGTTTAAAAAGTTGGCCACCAGGATTAGAATTCGGCCACCGCGGGGACCTCAGCAGACATCTAACCAGAGGACATCAAGCGGGCAGACATCAAACCCGCGGACATCAAGCCGGAAGACATCAAGTCAGACCAGCTCCGTAGGGAAGACCAGCTTGGAGCTGTCAGTGGAGGATCTGGAGGGCAAAGACTTCAAAGTCATCTGTCGGTCACACCAGGGGGAGCTACGGACCTCAGTGGAGGGGTCACAGAGCACGGACGAGGACGGATCAGTGGCTGAAACAGCTAAAGTGGTCCAGGAAATAATTGAGAAGGCCGTCAGTGAAATCACTGACCCTCTCTTGGAGGATGTGTCGGATTCGGAGTACGACGAGCTGCAGTCAGAATCCTCTTTTGACATTGAGGTTGTGTCAAAGGACATCAGTCAACTCATTGCCAGTGAGGTCGAGTCTACGTCTCCAGAACTCCAAGAGAAGCGTAGACTCAGTCTGAGAGAGGTAGGCGGCATCATAAAGACCTTCTTTGTGAAGCTCCTTGCCAAAACATCAATTCTTCGCATTGTGGCACAACTGAAGAGGAAATTCCGACCTGGCTCTGAACCTGAAAGCAGCGAGTCAGTGCAGTCTGTTGTGGATGCTTTCGAGTCGCTGCTTTTGAAGGAGGACAAACAGGAGAAGCAAGGTGGGGATGAGCTGAACATATTTCCCAGATATAAAACTCTTACTGGGAATAACGTGGTGGTGATCACCAATCAGCTCACCGAAATATTGTTCTGCTACATCAAGTATGGGACCTTGATACCGGATATCATCCCGGAAGCAATCAGGAAGAAGGCGGCATCTTTTCCCCTGGTGGATCCTGCAATGTACGAGGATATACTGAAGAAAATCCGCTGCTTCCTGGCTCTGTTAAACTGGTGGCAGAAAACCCAGGCTGCCATCCACTCTAACAGACTGACACTGGCTTTCCAAGGCACTGATCCAGACACAGAGAGTCCCTTACCAGAGGACAACACAGAGGAGAAGGCATGTCCGGTACCCACTTCGAGGCCAGCCACTAAACATGAAACAAATCGTCCCTCGTCTTCACAGGAAGAGGCAGAGGAACAGGAGGACCTGATGTTGGAGATAAACAAGACAAGAGTCTTGCTCCTCGTGGAGAGGCTGGTCTCTGCGCTGTACAACAAGGCCAAAGTGAAGTGGACCACAACACAGCCGGAGGTCATCATCAACCGTCTGTTCCAGCAGATATGGGCCAAAGTCCAGGGAGCAAATTTGAGGATAACTCCCAGAAAATTTGAGGACCTTGAGAAGGCAGTGCTCAGACCCCTGGTGAAGAAATGGGGCTGCGTAACAAATGTGCTGATTTCCACCAATTTAGCGGACCCAGAGGTGGAATCAGACATAACCTACTATCTCCAACGCCACATTTTTGCGAAGAAACCGAATGCCATCGCCAGGTTCTTCTCATCGCTGGGAAACGCCCTCTCCAGGCCGTTCAGACGGTCATAGAATTTCAGTGTTATTAAGGGTGGCAGGTAGTTATTTAGATAGTTAAGAGCTTCACTGGAGATCTTAGGGTAATCTCAGGGGTTAGAGCTGGTTCTATGTTCAATGGCCTCTCCTTAAAACCGAGAACCAGTGCTAAGGTTATTTAGGGGGTGGGTAGTTATTTAGGGGGTGGGTAGGAAAGAGCTTCAGTTCTGCCTTACCTCCATGTGAGGCGGGACTGGAGCCCTCAGGGCAATCTTAGGGGTCAGAGATGGTTCTATGTTCAAGGGCCTCTCCTTCAGACCAAGAACGAGTCTGAGGTTATTTAGGGGGTAGGTAGTTATTTAGGGGGTGGGTAGTTATTTAGGGGTTAGGTAGTTATTTAGGGGGTGGGTAGTAAAGAGCTTCAGTTCTGCCTTACCTCCATGTGAGGCGGGACTGGAGCCCTCAGGGTAATCTCAGGGGTCAGCAGTGGTTTTATATCTGAGGGCCTCCTCCTCAGACCTAGAACTAGTGTTGAGTTAATTTAGGGGATAGGTAGAGGTGGTGTGGATTTAACCCGGGTTTCCTCCCACTTCATTTCAAAACAATTAATCAATTGGACACTCAAAATTGCCCCCAAAATTCTAATTGGATTCATGAATGTAAAATTGGAAAATGTCATTCAATAAAAGTGTTTGCATTCTTATATCTGCTTCAAAATCACTCTTTTCTTATTATGTGTATTTGATCATTTGATTCAGTCTCAGTCAGGCCAAACCTGTGAAGAAAATACTTAGGAAACTGTTTGTTTTCCAATAGTGTCATATCCCAAAATAGGTAGTAGACAAGTTAGAGCTCTGGGTTTTAAGCTAAGGTATGTTCCAAATATTCAGTTTTATCACACAATTCATTTTTACTCACCTTCAAAAGCTCCTTGTTCCAATATTAGATGTTTTTCTGGGAAATAACATTGCATTCACTCACACGTTGGTGCAATTTTGACTTGTACTTGAGTATTTCCATTTGATGCTACCTAAGTTGAGGTAGTGTATAATATGAAGGAAAAACCCCATCAAACCCCAGGATTACATTAATATCCAGCAGCCCAAACCTTAGATGCTTCTGTCTGAAACTAAAAATTGTCCAATGCTGTTTGTGTTACCAAGCGTCCACATCAACCAAAAATGTAATAATAAACCATGATGACAAGTCTACTGGCCTTGTATTACATTGGCTTTAATGTTGTTACTGTACATTAAATTCAATTAGACGTGTAATAAGGGGTTAACTTTTTACATTAATGCTGAGAAAAAGAAGGGTTACTTACTTGAGACTTGAGGGCTAAGACTTGTGACTTACTTGAGACTTGCATGTATGGGACTTACTCCCATCTCTGCTTGAGATGCAGCTAAAGTGCGCAGTACTCGGTGTTCCCAGTAAGCTAACGTTAGTTTGGGTCCGAGGACAACGGGGCGTGCTTCAGGAGTGTGAAAGGAATAGATGGTACCGAACATGAGCTGCAACTCTGTGTGGTACGCTGTGGTATTCCCCAGTTAAACAGAATATGAGAAGAGTTACAAGACAGGTTTAGCGCTGAAAAGCGGGGCATGGCGTAGTGAGTAAAGCACGATATGGAGCCGTGAAACAGAGCTATAAATGTCAAACGGTAAATGGATTTATATGGCGCCTGAACCACATCTACTCACACTTCCTTCTTCTGTGCTGTTAGATCAAGAGGAGGGGGGGAGAACTCAAGTTGCTTCTTGTGTTTTCCCGCCTTTTGTTGATTGCCTCATGTGTTTTACTCACCTGTGATCACACCCTGTGTATTTAAGTCTGGTTCTCAGTTCAGTTTTTGTTGAGTGTCGGTGTCTAACGTTTCTTTCAAGTTTCAATAAATATCTCCGCTTCTGATCCTGCCCTCTTGTCACTATATGGCAATTTTTGTTTACTGATATATAACACGCACTTTACATCAGGTGTGGTGTTTTCTGTCGTTTTTATTTCACCGATCATCTGTCATTCCTCACCAGGCTCACTTATAATTTCCTCGTCGTTGCCTGGGCGTCTACTGAGACGTCACATCTGTAACACACCTTCATCATGAGCCCATCATACTGTCTTTTTTTAAAGGTTTTCTCTCTCTCTACCTTCTCTACTTCCGTGCTTTCATGGTGCTGTTTTTGCATCACCGCCCAGCCTTCACAGATTCATCAGTGCATCACTTCATCAACCTCCTCAGCCACCACCACCACCACCACCAGTGTCGGGAGTCCATGAGGAGGATTTATCTTGCTGCTGCTCCTGTAGAGTCTGCCAAACACTTACTTTTAATCATCAATATCATCTGTAGAATAAATCATTTCTGCTTCATTCACTTGTCTCTCCTGATTGAAACCAGCAACGGTTTCTCTCAGGTGGAGCTGAACGCAGCAAACGTTTGTTTATTTTGGCCAATTAAGCTGATGAAGATTAATATGATATTGTTTATTTTCTGTTTACTGATCTCATAGAAATCCCACCTGCTGAGCTGCATCTGTGAGCTCTCCGTTTACAAAATGTTATACTGTGGTTTGGATTTGCAGGGTGATCTGTTTGTTGACATTTGACGGGACAAACAAAAACACAAACACGTGTCTGGATTAGTCTTTGACGTTACGCTGTACGTGTGAGTATCAGCAGGTGTGTTGTTGTCTCAGGGAGAAGCCGAGTAAGTCTGCTGTTTAACAATACTTCCTTTTTTGATAAGACCGCTCTTAATGAGGCGGCGGCAGTCAGCCGCCTCCCATCCAAGTGACTCTAAATATATGAAAAGGTCTGAGGAGGGAGGGGAGGGAGGAGGGGAACCAGAACTGAATCGCAGAGAGCAAAATTGCACAAGTTCAAACGCGGACATCTCTTGAGGAGTTTCAACAGGAAGTTGATTCGTGCTGTAATTAGCGAGATAAAAACAGATGGCCTTCCAAGGAAACTGTACCGGCTATTATTGGTTCAAGCATTTTTATATGAGGACTGAACCTCTCAGCAAAGAATAATCAACACTTTTTGTCTTTGCAAACTTTCAAAATACTGAGAAATAAGCCACTGCCAGACATTTGGCTGTGATAAAGCAGAGACTGGTACAGCTATGCATCACATACCAAACTATTCCCAGTGAATAGCAGCTGTTTCCAGTGTTCAGTTTGTAGCAACATCATTTTAATCTAAACTTTTGTCACTTTATGTTTGGACTGATTGGCTGTTAATGCGCCAGCTCTGTCAGGCAGAAAACACAATGACTGTGTGAAAGATGTGCTCAGAGTTTAAACTGCATCTGTTTGTTATTTTCCAAAACACAAATTGAAGCCACATCCTGCATCTTCTGGACCTTCATCCTCCACTCCTCAGTCAGTGAAGGTCTGGTCCTGCAGCGGTGAAGAACTCGGATCTTTTACTCGAGTAAAAGTAGTAATATCACAGTGTAAAAATAAAAGCACAGCAGTATTATCATATAAAGTCACTCCAAGTGTTTAAGTAGTTGTTTTGCAGTAAATTGCCTCCTGTGACTGATGCATTAAATATGTTTTCAATTACTTTAAATACAGTGAGACAATTAATGAGAGGAAAGAAGAAAAATAAAGTTCTGATACACAAAATTTCATTACTTTTTCTCTAATCTTTTATTTACTTACAGTTTTTTGTGAGTTTTACCTCTTTGGGCTTTTGAAACATGACGAGGAGACACAACTTCTCTGATTTTATACAAGAAAGAAGTCAAAATGTCTGGGAACAACTAGTTTAATCTAAAACAATGTAATTCTAAGTTTATTGTGTTATTTCATGTAAATCTGAAAAGTAACTAAAGCTGTCAAACACATGTAGTTGTGTAAAAAGTACAACATGTCACTCTGAAATGTAGTTGAGTTGAAGTATCAAGGAGCAGAAAATGCAAATTCTCAAGTGCCTCAACTGTATTATTATTATTATTATTATTATTAATAATTATGTGTATTGTACTTTTGAGTACAACACTTAAGTAAATGTACTTACTTACTTTACACCACTGCCGTCCTGACAGCTTTAGTTATTAGTTACCTTTCAGATTTAAATTTGACATAAAACAACATATGATGAGCTTATAAATGACACTTCATTGATAAAGGTTAAACCAGTGGTTCCCAAACATTATGGCTTGAGACCTCTTTGTGTACTTGTGTTTCCTCATCATGTTTCATATGTTTGAGTTGTTAACACACTAACCAAAGAGACATTTCCTCTATAAATTTATCATGTGGTTTTAAATAAATAACTCTTTGAGGCCCAAAGAGCTAAAACTCAAGAATTTAAACAGCAGTATTTAGTTTGAACTGTTTACAACTAAAGTAAAAACATGTTATATGTCCAAACTTAGATATTAACTTAACACCTATAAATCAATCATGAACCTGGAATTAAAGTTTTTGTTCAAAGTCAGCAGCAGCCAGTCGCTGTCCAGCTTTCATAGATATAGAAAAAGTCAGTTAGAGTAAATCAGTTGATAGTGGTGGTGCTGTTTTTCTCCATCAGCCCACTCTACACTGGGCTGGCACCAATTTTCTGATAGTAGATGGTTTGATAACACTAAAGGTGAAATATACCTGCTGCCCGTCAGCTCTGATGGAGCTGCTGCCAACGTGGTGCAGAGTTTCTGACAGCAGGGATGGGGTTTGGCTGGAGAAGCAGAAGTGGGGCAGGATTTTTTTTTTTAATACTTAAATTAATTAAGGAATTAATTGCTTTTTTCAGAATGCAGACGTCTTATAATGTTGGTATGGTTAGACACATACATGGTTGGAAAAAATGAAAATCGTCTTACAGCCTCGCTCTTACAGTTTTTACAGCTATTACAAGGTAAACCTGAGGAGAAATTATCCTAAAATAGATATGTTATGACATCAATCTCTTCCAATTCTAGCTGCAGAAAACAATCAGAGAAGAGCTTGCAGATTTGCTAATGACAGAAGGATTTGGAGGCTTTTAGCAGAATTGCGGCGGCACGCGGTCATGAAGAGCAGGAAGAGCTTCAGTTTGCTCCAGTGGTCTTCACCGACCTGAAATCAGATCAGGAATAAACTCACATTAAAAAAAAACCTGCAGATCTTTCTACTGGTGACAAATACAGAATACTTACTGGAAGTAAATTTAACTTTAACCATCACATACTGTGTGCTGAATTCAACGAAACACAACCAGTGGCATTTAAGCCAAAGTCAAGATCCTTTCAGATTGTTTAAATCATAGCTGTTGCCTGGTTTGGGGATTCGGGGCTGTAGTCCTGAAGATTTTTCCTTTCAGTCCTGAATAATTCTGCACTTTGAGCAGTTTGTCACTAAAGAAATAGTGTTGTCATTTTCTATCCTCAGTGAACAGAGCAGAGCTAAAACCAGATTTACAGGATAATATATGAAAATGCTTAGGTCTCAATTCTTCAGTTGATGATGTTATTATGTCAAACGTTAGCTCCTACAGTGAGTTTTTTCTTTTGTTTCTGTTTTTAACCAGTAAAAGGAGTAGAAGCTGATGCAGGAAAACAAAGTGTGTAAATGTCTGTATAAGGACAGCTAACGTACTTTGCGTCGCAGTGTAGCTAGCTAAACTGTTAGCAATGATAGCTTAGTTGTGCCTCCCCCTTCACTAGTGAGACCAAGCCAGCTAAGTCTTGTGTTAGATATTTTATCGGTCTGGTAGTTCTCAGTGATAACACCTACCAACTTTTTTTCTGATAAAGTCAAACATTGATAGCCAAGTTAACACATCTCCCATAAAACAAAACATCAAGCTAGCTGAGCTGCTAACGTTAGTCAGTTTAAGAAGTCGGCTCCCTCACCAGTGATGTCAGATTAAACTAGCAAATAAACACTTTATCTACATAATTTAGATCCGATAGCAGTCATGAATGATCATGAACATATTGAATTAAAGTTTACTGGGTGACTTTGAGTAGTTTTCAACTCTTTGGTGAAATCGCCACTGTATTAAAGGTTTAGAGGATCTTCAGTAATAACAGTAGAAAGTGTCTGATATGACACTCATAAAGGTTCGAGAGACTCGAGTGGCTGAAATATTTATACAGAGATTATATGGTAAATCAAATCCAAACCCTCCCTTCCTTCCTTCTCCCATTTTCACATTTTTAAACAATGTGTAGCCCTCCTCACATGCAAGGGAAGGAAACTATGTCAACAGTCTATTTAGAAGTGGTTGTTTTTTTTTCAAATCTGGGCTGTTAAATGTGATAAAAATAAAAGAGGTTGGTATGAAAATGTGGTAAAACTTTTATCTATCTAACTACGACGAGGTCAGGGACACTGTCAGGAAGAAATAATCTTGGATTTTGAGCATAAAATTGAAATATTTAGAGAAAAAAGTACATTTATGAGAATACATGTCATAATATTTTCAGAATAAAAGATGAAATACTCTGTCATAGTAAACAGGAAACAGCAGTCTTTCAGTTGTTTCATGTCAAATGTTGATGAACTGAATTTACAGGTTTATTTTCTCTTATTATCAGAGAAAATGAGAGCAGTGTTCATGATGTATGCGTCAATAAGCAGACATGTTTCCAGACAGACTCCAGACAGACAGACAGAAAGAGTTTCCAGACAGCTGAAAAGAATTTTATCCCGGGTCTCACTGATCACAGTAAACAGTATAATTACCAAGTTTACATAACAAAGTCTGCGGCCAGATAATGCAGTTGAGGCGGGCTTTTCGCCAGACCACCGCCTGAGGACATGTATACCTGATGTAATCACCAGGAATCCTAGAGTCCGCTGCTTTGCAATGCTTTTCATCCTCCATCCACGCTAATCATGCACGCTTGAACTACGGCTTCGCTTGTGTGGTCTTAAAATCAAGTCTATTTTACTTTATATAGCACCAGATCATAACAGAACAGTTATCTCAGGGTACTTTTCACACAGAGCAGATAGAGACTGTGCTCTTTAATGTACAGGGACACAACATTCCTCCATGAGCAAGCGCTTGGAAAAACTTTATATCCCCTTTTATGGGAAGAAAAAGCTTCAAGAAGAAGCGGGCACAAGGTGGACGGCCATCTGCCTTTACCAGTTGGGTTGAGAGACACAAAGAAGCATAATAATAATAATAGAAATATGACTAATATACAAGTTAGTAACATACATTAATGTGGCATGAATGTGTACAGATGGAGAGGGAAAGGAGGAAGGAAAAGAATAAATAATAAAGGAATAGTCCAACATTTTTGGGAAACACTTATTTGCCTTTTAGCCACAAGTTAGATGAAAAGATTAATAACACTTTCATGTCTATATATGATACAAGAATAAAGCTGGAACCAAGAGGAAAATCAGCTTAACATCCCCTTCCAGACATGTTTTAATGTGTAGTATTTTATATAAGAACACTCTGTTGGTGACTGTTGATATGTTTCTTCCTTAAATAAATCCATAAATTCAATCACCTCCATTAAAATCTGAAAAATATCTCCTTTTCTCCAGAATATGAATATGCAAATGTTTTTCAAGATATCTCCTACTTAAAATATTTTACATTATGTTGCATTTGTATAGTCTGTACACAATAATAAATCAAATCAAAAACAATTATTAAACAATTTTTATTATATATACTTTGCATCACTGATGTTGACCATAAAGGATCTTGAATCTTAAAGTTTCTTGCTGTAAATCATTTTTCTTGCTGGTGTAACAGGAGACTGAAGTCTCACAGTTTACAGTGTCCTCGTTAGGCTTCCTTCACAGTGGTGTTAACGGTGACAGCCTACAGACAGTAACGTTGACTCCAACAGGACGCCCAAACAGCTCCGATGTCGATTCAAAGATGATTTATTGCAATAAGCACTTCTGGATCTGAAAGGATAAAAGCCCGCTCTCAGTAAAACTTAATATAAACAAAATCATAATCAAAGGAAACTTACAATACTAATAAATGATCTGTTATGAAGCTTAATAACTGTTACAAATTACAGGACCAACGAACGTTAACCAAGATTAAAAACTATATTACAAATTATACAAAGACACTATTAATAAAGATCAATCAGTACACATATATAATCAATCTCAATGCCAATATTGTTATGATTAGCTATTCATTCACTCTCAAATCAGCTGTACATTCATATTTACAGATTTCCATGTAACTCTCACACACTCACCTGAAGGATACAAGCCCGGTCTGACTTGTTTCCCCCGGTGATAGGCTTGGTTCGTTACCATGGATACACATGGAACACAACATAATGAAAATAACACAAATATGTACATCCTACAACCATTAAATAAAGTTAAAATTAGTGACAAAATTGAGTTCTATATTACAAGATTTTGCACTATTACTGTTACAACTATTGTATTTAATGTAACGTGCCAGAGGAAGATGTTACACCGCCACCGTTGACTTCAAGGTGACGACAAGCAGCAATACCTCAGGTTGGTCTGAAATCATTTCCAACGTTTAAAGACCGTCCCTCCCATCATGTGCTACTGATAAACTGGTTTGGATTTGTTTGTTGGTCTCCTGAACCAAACCCACCAATTTTTCCACCTGTACGCCTCCTCATCCTCAGACTCTGCAGCCCTCCACATTTTTTTGTTCTCTTGACATTTCCTCAAGAGCAGATTTATCGGCCCACATAATTAAAACGGCTGGCGTCACAGACTGCAGCCTCTGTACCTGCTGCCCCATAAACACTGTCGGAAATGTGACGGATGGGACACGAGGACGTGACACCGAGGCCGAAAAAAACACAACATCTGCACCGTAAATCTCTGGAACGGTGATAGAGCGGCCGGTAGCCGCCGGTGCACGCGTCACGTGGCTGATCTGCATTGATGAATGAGGCGTATATGAGAGCGAGGGGGAGGGTGGGCCGGGCGTATAACGCACAAGGCAGATTTACTGCTCGGAAACAGATATAGTTTGTCAGTCACAACATTAATCTCATTTTGCAGAGCGTACATGATTTTAATCTCACTTTGCAGATAGCATGTGTGTCTTTAATCCATCTTTAATACTCGAGCCGGGTTGGAAACAGGCGTACAGTAACTGGGATCAAATTTTCCTAAAGCACAGGATTTGATGCGACTCTTCTCTTTATTGTCAGCAGATATGGTTTTCCCCCCATAGAGGAAGTACGTGGACTGGATAACTATTGGTTTTCTGTTGTGATTTTTACCAGAACACACGTCCAAAATCAACCAGCTGAAACACAGATTAGCATTACTACTGATTCATTCAAACACAGAAAAGCTCTGCGATCAGGACATGTGACAAGACGAACACGTCTACTGAGGGTTTATTTTGGAGTTATGATGTACGGCTCGCTTCCATGTTTGTCAGGTACTGCTGCAAGATGAATAACTGATAGAAAATACTGAAGGTAAAAGCAAGCAGAAGCTCAATGTGCAGATTAAATCGGTTTAGTTTTAATTTCTGGATCGCTTTCAAATGAATTCAACAACTATGGTGGCACGTTGTATTTACAATGTCAACAACAAATGGATCTGAATTCATTACCATGGTAAAATAGTACTGTATTAGCCTGGATATAAGACAAAACCCTCTTTTTCCAGCACTTGTGTTTGGAAAAAAACACTTTTTGACACAAAGTTTCCCTGATAATCCAGAAAGAAGGGAGTCCCCATCGTTGTATCCTGTTCTCACCGTAAAAAGGAAATATTTCAATTAAAGTAGAACATTAGGTGTCAATGCTAATGGGTCCAACAGCCCATTATTCCCAACCCTCAATAGCTGGAAAACTTTCCCATTGGACTGTTATCCAGAAAAATAAAAGTTCATGGTTGGAAATACACTCTCCCTCGACATGCTCATTTTATTCCAAACCATGACCTTTCCATGACCTCAACCAAGTGGTTTTTTGTGCCTAAATCAAACCAGACCTCAACCACAACGTTGTCACATAAAATATAATCATTTTCTAACAAGCGCATTAAAATACACCAAGATATTAAAGGCAAAAGACCTAAAAATGAATAATGGCAGTGCATCATTGGACATTGATAATGTTTATTACCTAACAAAACAGACATATTATATATTAATGCTAAGTGCGGTGTGAAGAAGAACTCTGATATAATAAACAATGAAAATGTGTAAACAGCATTGTTAAGGCAGACAAGCATTATCTGAGAAACATCACATTTACCATGTTTCACAAAGCAGAACTCTAAAATTGCGTTGACATACTGATTGCTGGTGTTTCAGTATGACAAACGGTAACATTACACATCTGAACTGTAAGTCATTCAATTTAATTAACGGCTCTTCTGCTAACTAGCAACCAAAATGAAAAGTTTTTCTTATTTTTTTAGAGTCATAGAAAGTAATACGTTACGATTTAGGTTTACAATTTTATCATCTGTTTAAATTGAGCAATATTTTTAACTGAAAAGTAGTAAGATAGGCAATCACTCAGGGTAACGGGCAGTCGGACTAGCGGATTTCAGAATAATGAGCCTTCAAACCAATGTGTAGTCCCTGATTCTAAATCCCACATCTGTGCATCTTGTCTATCAAACACTCTCTGTATGGTCTTTTTGTTGTTGCCTGTTTGTTCAATCTAGTCCTTTCTGATCCTGTAATGTCACCTTTTTTTTTATATTTTATAGGTCTCCTGGCTGATTCATGAGTATCTTCCACAGATCCATCTGTTCCAGACTGACAAAATAATAATAATCTGCATCTTGCTTGAGAAAAATAGAAATTGGACACTTTCAGTTTGCAGTTTGACAATCCTCCAGAAACGACATATAAATATTCTACTTGAAATCACTGCCTAAATTTCCTCCTACCATTACCGCTTTGATTTCTATCCACAGAAACACACACACATCCTGTGGAGAGGATTTGCGGAGGATTGATGCCTCGGCAGAATTTAAACAGAAGTGTTTGCTTCTTTTTTTTAATTTTTTTTTTTCTATGTACACGCAGAGTCCTTAATTATTTGCTCCAGAAGCCTTTCTTCCTACTTCATCGTCATGCAGCCTGTCGCCTTCATCTGTTTGACAATCAGCCACCTGCTCGCTGGCTCCGACACAGTTTGAGTCCAAGCAGAACAAAATGTATGTGGACAGATTTGCAGAGAGTGTGCTCGCGGTTAGCTGGAGGCAGAAATATGGGGGAGCTGCAAGAAAAGGAAGAACATCGGGCTCATATGACAGCTTTTATATCACTGCCAACACTGTGACGTGTTACATACAGTCACAGATTGAACTTGTGACCTCGTGGTTTGCAGGTTTGTCCATCTATCAGCGGGAGAAACGGCAGTAAACGAGCTGAAACAATATTGATTTTTTACTTAAACAGGTTCTTATTATGTTACGGCTGCTCTATCAGTCGGTCAGGATCAGATCAATCAGTTTTCTTCTGCTGAGCGGTCGTGAATATGAGAGAATCAATTAGTAATAATGAGCTCTCTGGGAAAACGATATGTCTCAGCATAATATATATCAAACCACTACAGAGAATAAAAACTATACGTCATACGTGTTTTACATTTCCTTCTGAGTAGACTTGATCATAAATGTAAAAGATTCAAAAGGGGAAACAATAAAAGGACTTCCTGTAACATGGCCAAATTAACAATGTTTATTTAATATACATTTTGAGCTTTCTAAAGGCCATAATCTTATATATAAAAGTGTCGTCTGAACAAGTTTACTATTTTTTTTCATTTGGAAAAAAAAGCAGTTTCCTCCCCGTCTTTGATTCATGATTAAATTACTGCAAAATAAAACACTGTGATTTCAAATAGATTGAATGAGTTATTATTCAGCTGTAATTTAATATTGTTTCAGCTCAAATTTTCACACTAATTTAACTTTGAGTAAATCATTCCAGAGTCTCACTCAACCAAAACCAAATAAAAGACTCAAAGACATCACTCACTGTTTTCCAATAAGTTACAGCCTGTACCTCCCCTAAACCAGAACTTGTTACATTTCTGTTTGTGTAAAGACTGAATAAAGAAGATGCATGTTAATTATTGAATTGTAGAGGTGTTGGTAGGTGTATTTTTGATCTCTTGACAGAGCTAGCCTTGCAATTCCTACCTACTTCCAGTCTTCATGCTAAGCTAGGCTAAGCACCTCCTGGCTATACTCCCCCATCTATATTTTAAAGGAACAGTTGGACATTTTGGGAAATCTGTTATCCTCTCTAGCTAGCCTGGCTCTGTCCACAGGTCATAAAATCCACCTACCAGCACCTCTATAGCTTGCTAATTAACATATACTATCGTTTGTTAATCTGTGCCAACAAAGATGTGTTTTTACAGGGGATTACTGCTTTATTTTCTGGCCAGAGCCAGTGGAGACTCCAGGAATTACTGGTTTATTTATCACAAGTTTAACATCTAATTTCCACCGAGCACATGTGCGCCAAGTTCCAGCTCCGATGCGGCTGCCTGGGCCAGTTGCAGAAGCGGCACCCAACTACGCTAAAGATAGGCAGATAAACATCTGTTTTTGATGGCGGCCACATCAAGCAGCACAAAGCAGATCGAGCTGGGCAGGAAGTCAAATTGGGCAGCTTAGTTACCCTGCTACTGCAGTAATTACGGTAGCCTGAAGGCACTTTATCAGCTTTGACCAGGCTGCTGTAATTACTGTGGTAGGAGTGCAGAGCAAAACCCAGCGTAAGACTATTTGCTGTAGTTGTCTTGTAGTCTTTGAACAGTACATGAAGGTACAATTATGTTCGACAATAACAGCTGTGTGAACAGTTTGCTAAACTACTAATGAAGGAAACAAGTAGCAGACACAAACCTCAGACTGACATGAACATTTTAATTTTCCATCTGAACATCTGGCTTCTGTTTCACAGCCACACTGGGCTTTTGTGTAGAAATGAGAGTTTTTGATTGGACAGGTAAAGTTCTTTGTAAGTCACATCACGGACCTCAGCTTCCCGGACTAATCTAATCATAGTCTCACCTGTTCCACTTCTGTCCCTGCTCCCCTTCGGTTTAATTGGCAGACCGCTGATACCCTGAACAACTGGACACATGACCCATCAATCAAACCAGCAAGACACAAAAAAAGAAAGTAGGTCGATGCGGGAAGAGAGCTTTTAGATGTTAGGAACTTTTAAAAGCTTGATAATGGCTGTTGGGTGTAAAGCAAAGTTGGCTTTTTAAATTGCTTCACCAAAATAGAATAAGAAGTGCTTTTCCCATTTTCCTGCAACATGTCCTGTTGCTTTTCTTAAACTGTAAGCTTTGGGGAGACGCTGACACATCCTCAGTCTCTCTTAGTGGAAAGCTTCTTTTTATTTTATTTTTAAAAAAAAAGAGAGAGAGAGAGAGAGAGAGAAGGAAATTAACACCCACACAGCACAGGACTCGGACTGAAGGGGCCCGGGGCCTTGTCTCTGCTGAGTTGAGCTCCTCTCTCTGTTGGAGAAGATGATGAATTAATGTCCTCTTTGTCTCACTTTCTAAATTTAGATTTCAACTGAGGTTTTTTTTCTGGTTTTCTGCTGCTAGGGGTCTTTCAATCAAAACAACAGCAAAATATGGAGTGTTATAATGTCATAAAGTAGTGTGGGATTATCAGAGTTGTTGTCTTCATTGTTAAACACCATTGTAGTCAGCTACCTCTAACCTGGTTAGTATTCCTTCAGTGTTCATGCTGAAGGAGGTTTTATCCGCCAAATTATCCACAGAAGTGTCCTCCTCTCTAAAACAAATGGACCTGGTGGTTTTAAAAAACTGAATAAAGCAGTTTCTCATTAAAAATAATTGTTTATTGCATGCTGCCACTAATGTTAGCTTGTTTTCCTGCTAACTTAAGATCTCGATGTTAAGGAGGTTTTTACTGGGAGCCAAATTATCCACAGAAGTGTCCTCCTCTCCAGAACAAATGGACCTGGTGATTTTAAAAATGGTAAAAACTCTGAATAAAGCATTTTCACATAAAAGAAATTTACTCTTTCTTACATACTGCTCACTGCCGTGCTGCCACTAACGTTAGCTTGTTTTTCTGCTAATTTAACATCTAGATGTTAAGGAGGTTTTAACTGGGAATCAAATTATCCACAGAGGTCTTCTCCTGACCAAAACAGACACAGTGATTTAAAACACTGAATAAAACAGTTTTACATTAAAAAATGAATAAATCAGTATTTCTCTGATGCTATTCGGCAGACACAGGACATCTGGAGGGAGTGGCTGTGAGCCGAGGCGCCGCTAACGTTTGCTCAGCTTGATTCTCCGATTACTTAAGATCCAGAAGTTCAGCAGGTTTTTTACTTTGGAGCTGAATTATCCACAGAGGTCTCCTTTTCTCCAAAATAAACAAACAGGTTGATTAACACTAGAACCACCAACGGGTGAAATTTACCCACAGCTGTTTTTTGACTGTACGTAACTTTATTTCAATTAAATATTCAAGCTCCTCAGTCTTTGACTTTTCCTAAAAGTGTGTAAGGTAGCATCCCCTATTGTTAAAAATTGTCAAGATAAAACCAGATATAAAAAATGTCTATTTATACCTACAAGCGCCAGAAGGTAAAATTCTCCCCGATAAAGGACACAGTCATTTTCCTGCTGTTCATTTCGCAGGTTTACATTCTTTATTGCCACACAAATGCCTTTTCTCCACTACAGTGTGTGTTAACTAGCGTAATGTTTATTACGGATAAGTGAAAGAGAGTTACAGGCATAAACCAGGCATTAGACTTGCTCAACACATCTGATGGTGGGGATGTCTCTGGACTCAGTGATGTGTCCCGAGTTGGTTCTGACTTCAGTCGTCATCTGACAGCGAACCAGAGCCTTAACGAAAAGTGAGGCCGACACCACCCCTCGCTTGAGGATTGGCATGAATGAACTTCATTCTTACTGGTTTTAACAGACAACATCACATCACTCCAGTCCTGACTTCTCTTCATCGGCTCCCTGTTTGTTTGTGACCTGCCTGAGGAGAAAAGGCTCGCAGAATCACTCACTTCTTTTAAATCACTTCTTAAAACCCATTTCTACAGACTTGCTTTTATGTAATGTTGTCTTTTAATCATCTTTATTTGAAACTTTATATCATTTCTTTATTGTCTTTCTATGTTTCTGACCACCATTTTTTAGATTTTTTTTTTTAAGGTCAGATCTGTTATTGTTTTCTGTTTCATGTCTTTACTTTGCATTGTTCTGTTTTTGCTTTGTTTGTCAAAGCACTTAAAACTTTGTTTTTAAAAGGTGTTATATAAATAAAGATATTCCTTTTGCGTAAGTGATCATGAGAACTAATGCTGAATAAGTGTATGTTATTTATATTTTTCGAACGTGATTGATTGCTGTAAAACTGTGAAAGGTTATTATCATTATTATTTTATTAGAAATGCATCAATTATTTTGTTGATTAAATTCAGATATAATTCAATTGTATATTTTTTTATAATAGGTATATTAAGTTTAATATTATTATTCATATTTTGTAATTGATAGGAGCCTATATAATTTTCGCCCTCAGTGTAGCCTACTGTTCAACAAAAGTGATCAATATCTTTTTTTTACGTTTGGTAAAAATATACTTTGAATTTTGGAATTGATTAGTCATTTCTTTTCACTCGTAATCTCTGGCTGTCATAGATTGCCCGTTACGGCATTTTATAACGTACTGGATCTCTCTGCCATCAATGCCTGGGTGTCGTACCGGAGCTGTGTGAACGATAACATCCCCCAGAAGAGACTACATGCTCCAGCTGCTGGCCCAGGAGCTCTGTGTGTATCTACACTGTTCACTGGAAAATGTAGTTAAAATCGAAGATCTAAAGATCTAAAAAAAAAGTGTATCGTAAAAATGTGGCATACTATATACAACTCCGTTTAAAGTCAATTTATGACAGTTTAACTTTAGTTTTAAATTTCACATTGGTGCATCAAAAACTGTATTTGACTTACTGGTGTGAAAAACAGTTGAAGTGGACATTTATAAAGAATTTAATGATTCAGTGTTTCCCCTATAATATTACAGGCCAAAAACCTTTTTTAAATGTCAAAAATAACGCCAAATATTCATTCATTATTAAATCAATAGCGTTTGGGAGCCGTTGAGCAGCTAACGGCTGTGTCGTTGCCATGGAAACTGCAGGTAGCGTGACTCCTTAGCCAGTGAGTGGTTAAGCGAGAGAGAGCGTCTGAAGTAACGGTAAATGCGCGTGGAGCAGAGGAAACGGTCAGCAGCAGCAGTAAGTTGTCACTCTGGCAGTAAATGTACAGTACAGACTACAGTGTGTCAGTTAATAAACGCTGCAGCTTGTCAACATCTATGATTGATTCTGCACATCAGTCTGATTCCTGATCTGTGGATGGTTGCAATTAAAACAATTTTCAAGGAGGGAGAAAAAAAAAGTTTGAGGTTGGCTTAACTGATTATTAGGAAAAAGCTAGTGTCAAACACAATCCTCACTTTTGTTCTTTCTCGGTTTTAGCAAAGTCTCGGCGAAGCCCAGTCAGGTTACATTTATAAAAAGTTTAAAGTCACACTTATTTTGCTTTCCTTGATTTAATATCTTATATCCTGTATTTTATGGTTTGTTTTGTGGTTTCTTCATATATATTTTTGTTAGATCTTGTTGCATCTTGTCTTCTGAGTATTTAATTCAGTCTTTTCTTTTTTCCTTTAAACAGTAATTATGGACTTTGTAAATTCATTAAAAAGTGAGATTAAAAAAATATCTGTGAGCACAAATAAATACATTTTCACATCACTCAAGTGGTACTTTTGAATTAGTAATTCATACACACAAATGTAATAGCATCGAACAATACTGATGACATTTTCAATCCATTTCGTGGTTTGGGACTGTGCCTGTTCATCCGGTGAGGGTTCAGGCCATAGACTGTATGGTTCAGGCTAACGTATCTAAGCTAACATAAAGCGTTTGCTAACGTGTTAGCTTGGCTATTGTCCTGTTTTCACCCTTACTTGGCTGATTTTAAGTGTTTCTAGCGTTTTAAACAAGAAACAGACATTTAACTAAAGACTTGTGAGTAAAAGTAAATTGTTAGGGCAAGGAGCAACTTTTACTACTTCTCATAGTACCACACTTAGCTAACGTTGGCTGTTTCCGTTAGCCTGTGTCTGCAATGACTGTTTGAAAAGCTCACCTTTTAAATTATGAGCACATGCTTAATTCAAATGTATTTTATAGTTAGTTTTACATGTAACTATTTTTACATTTACTAACTTGTGTGACTGTGACAAATATATTAAATTATGTAATCATATATGTAATATTTATGTACTGTCAAAGATGAGTAAAACATTCATATAAATCTTGGATATTCTTAAGACTTTGCCACTGGATCAGCTGATTGTCCCCAGTGTGGTCACTGCCTGTACAGTGCTCCGCAATATCAGCCTGGGAGTACGAGATATTACAGATCAGGCTGTGTTTGAGATCTGCAAAGAGGGAAGAACTTGCAGTCTTAATTTCAGCTCCCGGGCAGAGGCACATCATGCTGTGAGAGACTGATTATATATAATGTACTGTAGTTGAAATACAGGGTTCATGTAGGGGGGAAAAAAACTAAATATGCAGTTGTGTTGGTCTCCTGTTGTTTAAATCACATAAAAATTATATTAAATATTATTCATTTATTTATTGGGACCATGCACAGTGTAAAGACATAAATGTTAATATTTGATGTCCTGTACCAGAGTTAGCTTATGGCTCATTTTAATCTGTAGTCCTTTCAGCAGGTCACAATTAAAACATAAAAAAACAACAACAATGGAACAATAATTTCCATTAACTGGCCAAAGGCTGAACGAATGTGAAATTAGTTAATCGAATGATGAATGAATAACATTTCAAAGAGTTGGCAAAGCTAAATTAAACTATTTATTAACTATCTATAAATCCACTATTAGAAAGTGATACTATACGATTAAGCACCACAACAAGCAGTGCAAAGCAAAGAAGACACAGCACACCACATACACCCACAATGTTTATTAAAAATTAATAATGTAAACTTGTCAAATTAAAAGAAAGACTACCTACGCTAATGAGAAGACCATAGATAAAGCTTAGACACAGTGGGTGATTGATTGATTAGTAGATTTTTTTTCTCAAAATATATAATTACTTAACAGAAAAAAAAAGTTCCACTGCCAAACTTCTCAGATAGTTTGCACATTAAGTGACTCTAATTTGTCTCTAACATATGTGAACCCAGTGTGTGATTATATTACCTTCTTCCCCCCCTGTGGAGTGATAATGGCTGATGGCGCCGACCAGACTCCATCAGCCGCCGTCACCCCTGAGAGGACTCACAGTTAATAAGACACACGTTGACTTTCACATCGGTCACATAATGTTTAGGCTTTCTAGGAAAACATATAATAATAAATGTGAAGAAAGTGAAAGTGTAGACAGTTAAAAGACATGAAAGGAATTTAACAGTCTCACTGATGTGGGGATTAAGGATCTCATGGACTCTTTTGGCGCTCCAAGAAGTGTCTGGCATCGGCCATTATGGTTTGTTCAATGTGCTTCTAGTCTCTTATAAATGAATCATCTACTCATAGCCTCCAGAAACCATGTCCAGTGACTGGTTATTGATCTCCTCTCCTGTCTAACCTGCCCAAATTCTCATCCAGGGTCCTGAGAAACCGTGATTTCTCATCTCCTACAGGGCAGGTGTACTTCAAGGCTGCCATCTCTTGAAACAGAGGGGACACTCCACTCCTCATCTGCTCCGGGACCAATGTCAAGAAGTCATGACGACCAGACTGCATCAGCCGCCATCACCCCTGAGAGGACACACAGTTAATAAGACACACGTTGACTTTCACATCGGTCACATGATGTTTAGGCTTTCTAGGAAAACATATAGAATAATAAATGTGAAGAAAGAGAAAGTGTAGACAGTTAAAAGACATGAAAGGAATTGAACAGTCTCACTGGTGTGGGGATTAAAGATCTCATGGACTCTTTTGACGCTCCAGGAGGTGTCTGGTATCGTCCATTATGGTGTTCAGTTTGTTCAGTTTGCTTCTTAGTCCCTTATAAATGAAGCATCTACTCATAGCCTCCAGGAACCAGGTCCAGTGACTGGTTATTGATCTCCTCTCCTGTCTAACCTGCCATAATTCTCATCCAGGGTCCTGAGAAAGCGTGATTTCTCACCTCCTCCATGTCCTGTTGTTCACCCTGCTGTTCTATCCTGAGCACCAGGTGATCTCCCACAGGGCAGGTGTACTTTAAGTCGGCTATCTCTTTAAATAGAGGGGACACTCCACTCCTCATCTGCTCCGGGACCGATGTCAAGAACTCATGAACGTCTTGAACACAAAGAAATACACGGAGGAGTTTAGAGCCCATGGTTTTCTGTTTGGAGCCAGAACCTTGCGCCTCCTCCTGTGCAAAAACTGCCTTTAAAAGTTAATATGAAGCTTCAGTCGAAGCTAAATTGTGCTAACATAGCAGGTGTCATAATAAAGTGACATTAAACTTGGTGAAATATTACAACAATAGTCCCGACTCGCTGTCCCGGAGCCGAGGAGAGCAGATGTGAGCCAGCTGTCGATCACAGCTGTCAATTAGCTCCCACACGGCAGACATCAAAGCTACTATAAGTCTTCAAATTTCATTAACGGAGCCATAATTTACTAAATGTCCACCAGCATACTTATGAGAGGGCCTGAAATTAAGAGATAATTAGACTAGAAGGACTTGGTGAATTGAATTAGTGACTTACCGTTTATAGCTTCAAACGGTAGTTGCCGCTGAACTCAAGAGCCTGAACAGAGACCACCTCGTTTTAGCTGGGTTTAGAGGGGTTGCCCTCATCTCCATTAATCTTAGGAGGATGAGTGTGTCGATGTGTGTGTGAAGGCTGAACTCCAGACCAACTCCTGACCGCTCACGTCATAAGCAAAGTCCTCCGATGTCAGGAGATTCTGCAGACTGGAGTTAATGTGGCAGGTCTGTCCAAACACGAGTCAAAACATCAGTGTGTTGGTGTTTTTACCAGAAACCACATGTGAAGCCAAACCTACGAGGACTGAAATCTAATTATGACCCAACAGATGCACCGACCCAAAACAACAAAGCCTCAAAAATGTCCAAATGACTTCTCTGACAGTCACCGTGAATGTCAGAAGCAAACCTGATTCTGCCCGTATTGTATTAGTGATCATATCTAACGTAACGTGACGCGCAGTCGTCCTTCAGAAAGACAAAGAGCTTCTACCTGCTCGCTCACTCACTCTCATCTTCTGTGCTCATGCAAAGCTAAACGCCACCAGAGAAAATGCGACAGAGTGAATTTAATCCCCACGCTCTCAGAGTCAGGACCTTCATCTTCCTCTATCACACTACCCCCCTACATCTGTGAGGGTCAAAGGTCAGAATTCCTCTCTGAACAGTCAGGATATCAGCAGGCGTACAGCAGCTTTTTTGCAGAGACTGTCATGCTCCTTTTTTTTCCTGCCGTACCACCAAGCCGTTCTTTCCATTTTTGGTGCTTCTCCTTGTCGGAGCTGCCGGCTGCTGAGTAATTTAAAAGCTAATGAGAGAAAATTAAAATGACACAGCGCGGTTTCATTGGCAAGACATCCCCTCTTTGATCAAGTGGCCCAATTAAAAAGTAAGAAAAGATAAAGAGACCCGGAGGGGGGAGCTCTCTCTCTCTTTGTTCGCTCTTTTGTCAGGTGAATTAAAGGTGCGGCTCGGTTTGAACTGAGGACCGGAACATCACGCCGCTGTCCAGATTAGATCCAGTGGTCTGTTGAACAGGAAAACCCAGGACCTGACAGAGATGAGAGGGCAAAAATATAAGTTAAATATAGTGCTGGGATAAAATATAATTCCTTTTGTTGTCATTATATTAGTTTATACAATGACAAGTCCTTTATCCAAAGGTAGAAGAACTCCAAGTCAATTAAAATTCAAATTAAAGAGTCTGATTGATTGATGTTCGAAGCCTAAGTGGGACAGCTTGTAATCCATATCGTGGACAGCAGCTGTAGCATATGCTCCTCGTTCTTCTAGTCAGTGGAAAACGGCGTAATCTGTCGACCTTTTGGCTCTGTATCTGTGTCGCTGTGGGTCCAGGGTGGGCGGGAGAGCGGCCTCGATCTGCCTGAAGATAGTCATAAAGAGGACGGGAGTTTAAATGAATGTTAAAGTCCTGAAACTTTGCCCTAAAAGTTTCAAGCAAGGCGAGTTTATTTGTATAGCACATTTCAGCAGGAAGGCAGTTCAAAGTGCTTCACATAGATCATAAAAGGCATTAAGTTAAGTTAAAAGACATATAAAACTATTAAAAAGTGTTACATTTGGAAATAAAATGTTTAAAAAAAGAAAATAAAATTAACAGTGCATGACTCGTTCTTTCAAAAAGCTGTGAAAATTTAAAAATGTGCTCTTAATGATAATGGACAGTTAATTTAGTCTCTATTAAAACATGGTGTAATTATAAATGCTAATTAAATGTAATTAACACCTCTGCTGAATAAATTGTGAGCCATACTTTTAAAAGTAGCCTGTGAAACATATGAAAACACGAGCGTACATGTGCAGCGGCTCATTTACATGCTGTTTAGTTATCATTCTGGTCACTTTAATACTTAATCTGTTTGACATGAACGGGGTAAAAATGGCTCAGCAAATTCCAAAATTTTTCCAAATATCTCTCGTGTTTGTGATCGGTTTCATTTCTGGCGTTAATGTGAGCGCGTCTCTTAATGAGATCCAAACATCATCCCTGCAGCAGCTAATCTGTAGCGTTTCATTAACTCTCTGTCATTCAGTGTTTGGAGGATATTTATCCCTCCTCTTTGTCCATTTTCTCCTCTACTTAAGAAACTCTTAAGCCTCTTAAAAAGTCCTCCTCCGCACTCCCTAACAGTTTTCACCTTCAGAGGCTCTCTGAATAACTTTTATCTTCACCAGGATCTTTACTATAAGGGGGGGAACTCTTAGAAAACGTCATTATACTTAAGAGTTTTCTTATAATTTCTTCTCAGGGACTCTTTTGTATTAAGAAGCTTTTTATGAACACGACTCCTGAACGTTTACCGGACAAAAAACTGCAGAATATCTCCCACAAAAACTATGAACAGCAGCGACATATTCTACATTTTTAAGGTCAAGCTTATTGTCATTTTAAGAAGCTTAACTACGGCCCCAAGCATCATTCTCTGGAGTTTTATTAAGCGAATGGATCATCAGCTTATGGAGAGAAGACTTTACTGCATCCAGTGCGGAGAGAAGGAGAGGAAGAGCTATCAGGATGGTGTGTGTATATATAGGATTAAAATCCCTGTGCCTGAAAAGATGTTGGCCCTACAAGTTAAATTATTAACAGGCTCGTCTGGGCTGAAGCACAATCTGCTGCTAAAATGTCAAAGTGTCGGGAACACGCCAGATAAAAAGTTAAAGAGCCACTGCAGGAATATTCACTGTTTAAATCAAAGCACAGCATACAGAGGGTTTAAAGAGACGCCGAGTCTGACGTCTTGATCAGCTGACAGCCGGAAAGTGTGAACATATAAACCTGATGCAGACCAACATGGACGCCAGGATTAGCATCTTAACTCTGTTACAAACTCATCTTCTGTTGTTGTAACTTTTCTTTCTCATTTAATGTGACAATAACAAGAAATAATACATGTTTTTTTTACTTATAAAGCACTTTTTTTGAACAAATAAGCAATAAAAAAATGTCAAGACTGCAATAAAATGGAAACATTGAGTAAAATAATCAACAATAATATAAAATAAAATGATCATTTTAAAGAAAAATACTGTCTTCTAGAAATTAAGTTTATATATATTGACTAAACTGCAACACCACGTATGTTTTGCAAGAAAACATTAATGCTGCTGAGTCATGTTTTCTCTCAACACAACACAGAGAAAATGTTTATTAACCATTAAATGTAAATATTGAATATATTCTTTAAATATTCAGAGACAACATACCTAGTTGAGGTTTTTGGGGGGTTTTGCCATCAAAATATCTGCGCTTAGAGACAACAGCACCATTAAACTCTTTATGGTTGTGTTTGTACGTGTTTATTAACATTTAAGTGACACCATGAGCTTCATTAATCTGAACCAAAGTGCTTTTATTGTCTAAACGTGAACAAAAACACACACAAAGGATGTGAACGTTCATCTCTCTGGTGTCAGAGTCTTGTACGCCCACCCCTGCCCCGTCCACCCCGACTTCAGATTGAGATATAAATGTCATTCATCTGGAAAAAAATGTTTTTTTTTTTTTTTTTAAGCTTGTTTTTCGCTAACGAAAACTAGCATTAGCATTATCCCTGTTAACTATAGATTGTAAATGCACCGTGCTAATCATGCTAGCATGCTCAGCTCCACCCTCTCATCCAAATATGGCCACTTCTGGCTCCAAAAATCAAACATGGCGACGGTCAAATGGCTACACTCAAGGCTTCAAAACCGCAGTTTGCAAACAAATGAGATACATCACAGTGACTGCGTCCATAATTTTTTACAGTCTATGCGCAGCGATGATGTTTGCCAACATAATTTGGAAAACGATTGTATATGAACGACATTTCTAGGAGTTGCTTTATCACTGATTTTAAAGGATAATCTGTTTTCTATATTTTTCTTATCAACCAGCCAAACCAACCATGAATTGACTTACAAGTATTCTGTATAAATAAATATAATATATAAATGTTTATAAACATAATAATAATGTTCTCAGTGTTTATTATAATGAAAGCAAACAGTCTCCTGGTGTGTAATGAAGACAAACGCCTCACGCTGCCACCGGCTGCAGACTCTGACATGTCAAAGCTTGCAACAGAGACACAGTGTGTGTAAAGTACAGTGTGTGTATTGGAAAGTTGATAATAGCAGGTATTGATCGGCTAACGGGACAAAAGACTTTCAGTGATGAATAATTGAGTCGGCTGCTCTCGTGTGTCTTGCTGTTTATCGACGCCGCGGACGATCATTGGCTGATCTGGAGGCAGGACAGAGCTGTGACCTTGGCTTCTTATCTCTGTGGACACACACACACACACGCTGTCTTTGTTAATATCTTTATTTTCCTTAAAGATGCTCAGAGAGGTTTTGGGTTTTAATCCTTTATGGAAAATCATCAGTTTTCTGGGTGTGATCAGGTGTTAAGTTTAAAAATATTCACACCGTATTTAAATCTGCATTAATTAAGCTGGGTTTGTTTGTTTTTTTTAGTCGTCTTTGAACACACCACCACCAGCAGTAACCACTACATGCAGGAAAAAACACCTCTCTGCTTTACAGTACCAAAGATTTGACAAACAAAAGGACAATTAAGGTCCATTTTTGACAATATCTGCAGCAGATTATCACTTGCAACAGAAAAAAAACCTGAAACTGCACAAGAAAAAATGAACTATGAAGCTGAAGCTGGTTATTTAACAACCAAGACAACAACAACTCCCATGATCCCTTGCTGCTTCACACCGCCTGTTGTTATTGTTTTGATTGAGACGCCGAGCAGCTGAAATTACATGTTGTGCCTTAAAAAAAACATGAAAAAACTGAATTGTACGTCTTTTTATTCAGTAGTAAGAGGTGATGTCTACATTAAATGCATTTTATCACTGCAGCCTTCATTCCTTTAAACACACACACACACACACACACACACACACACTGAGCGCTCACACAATGGGAGGTTAAACGAAGCTCCACAAAGCCGTTGATCTTCCTCAGAGAATATCTGATGACCCACGGTTTTTTATTTAGACCACACAAGGACGAGGCTAAAAACAGCCTTGGACGGGCCGAATGTGGAGCGTTTACTGCTGAGAGAGTGAAGAGAGGAGGAGGAGGAGGAGGAGGAGGAGGAAGGGGGGGGCAGAACAGAAGATAAACCGACAGGAAATAAATGGGTCAAATGAAGAGACACAGTAATATTCAGAGAAGTCCGGCGTTGTGTTGCTGTCGTTGTGTGTACAGGCAGCAGATTATATTTTCTCATGGCTGGACGGGTAAACAGAAAGATAACAACATAAACAAAGAGCTAAAAATATGTAACTCAAACTCTGAGAGGTTATAACGTTGATCTCTGGCTGCTATCAGGAAATTACATCAACAGGAAAATGAAAAAAAAACATGCAGACTTACACTTTCACTTGCTCGCTTTTTTTTCTTCCATTTCTGTCCAACTGACATTAAATCTCACGCTAAAGTGATTTTGAAGATATCCTGAGCCTGCTAAAAGCTGCGTTTACAGCAAGATATTAAGAGTGTGTGAATGTGGAAGACGATCAGAAACAGGAAGAGGTTTAATGCAAAGTACGAGGAGTCATAAATAATATAAATAAAACTTCACAGTCAGAATAAAAAAGGTGTTGATGGGCAGCTTCTTACCTGCTCGCCACCTCAGCGTCCTTCTCTCGGCACAGCGGATGATTCGCTGGCGGTCTGTTTTTTTGTAGTTTACAGCTTAGAGATGGTGATGGAGGAGGCGAGGATGAACTTAGTGATCATCAACGACTCTGGTGGGCTTTTTGGGCGATCAGACTCTCGTCGGTGTTTGAGTCCAGACGCTGACGGCGGTGGAGCGGAGCCAGCAGGTGGTTGATGGAAACCTTTGAATGAGTCTCCCTGGATATCATTATTATTATTATTATTATGCTTTATTATTCAGGGGATCTCACTGAGAACAGGTTACATACTCCTTCATAAACGCTCAGAAACAGAAGAAGAGCAGCTGTTAAATCTTTAAAGCTCCTCAGAGGAAGGAAGCGTCGCAGTTCGCTCCAGTCGTAAAACCAGTCCGTCCCAGTTCAGAGTTTATACGAGGAGGCCGTTAAAACAAATGCAAAGTGTAACATTAATTAACAAAAAGGATTATTAACAGATAAACTAACTGTTATCGTTTTTAAAAAAGGGAAGTAACTTCAGCTTCAGGGTCTTTAAGAACAAAACAACAAAAACCCCAAAAATCTGACTGGAAAAGAGGAGAGAAGGTCCTAACAGCAGAGTGAACAGCAGGAGGCCTGACATTGATCCCTGTGGGACGCCTTTATCAATAGTTTGAGGGTTTGATTTGAACCAGCTGCGTCAGAACCATCAAGCATCAGAACCCGCCGAGAGCAGCTTATTGAACAAAACGCTGTGATCGACAGTATCTGAAGCAGAGGGCCACGGCGTCTGGAGGCTGATTGGCCCGAGGAACGCAGGCAGACGTGTCATTGGTCAGGTGTGATGACGACGTTAGAGAGAGTAGCACACGTTCACCTTTTTAATTAAATAAAATGTAAAAAGAAGAAACAAATCTATGAAAACAGGAGTTCTTCTTCTTTATACGATAACTTTTATGAACACAAGCTTCTCTCTCTCTCTCTCTCTCTCTCTCTCTCTCTCGTGGTTTCTTTTTTTTTTCGAACACAATGACGTCGTCCTCTGCGGCTTTTGTTGTGTGGAAATGACAGATCTCACCGAGCAGCTGTGTCGTTTTTCATGAGACAGAAAGCTTTTCGCCTCTCATTGTGTTTTCTGTTTTGTTTTGTTTTTTTGTTTCCAGTCTGAACAACAATAGAGCGGGACGAGCAGGACGAGCCGCCGCCGCCGCTGCTGCTGGCGAGCTGCCACGGTTCATGCCATCACACACACACACACACACACATATGACTTCACATGAACAATAACACACATGGCAGCGTACAGGCATGCATACCACACACACACACACACACACACACACACACACAGTGGCTTATGCTCCGCTAATCGTCTTTCTCATTCTCTCGCTAACTTGAAAAAAATATGGAGGGGATTTACTGAACGCTGGGCCAGATGTGATAATACTGATCCAGGAGGGTTGACCTGGGGGAGGGAGTGTGTGTGTGTGTGTGTGTGTGTGTGTGTGTGTGTGTGTGTGTAAATAAAAGCAGAGGAGACAATCTGCTCTGCTTTATGTGTGTGTGTGTGTGTTTCCCTCCAGGAGAGCGCCACAGACAGATTAGCAGCATTATCAACATCTCGACGCTTCGACGGGTCAAAGGTCAAAGCGACCGTGACGGCACAGGAGCTAATCCGCTTGATGGGAGAGAGACGGACGGCTCAGCAGTCAAGGAAATAAAACGGAGGATCAGAGAGAGAGAGACAGCCAGATGATCCAGATGTTTCACAAACCATGGACGACGGCCTCGAATCTCTAATAACCATCTTCTAAAACAGGAGTGTCACATATTACTTATTCAAGTTACAGATATTAGATATATTGGCATAGATGTAAAAAACAGTGTTAGTTTGTAAAGGTGAGTTTGTAACATCTGTCCAGGTAATACAGATGTTAACTAACAGCTGCTCTCCTTGTTAAATGAACCAATAATTAAAGGCGTCCTGTGGAGATTTATAGTTAAAAAAAAAAACAACATTATTACAACAAAAAACCTGTCGAATCTCTTTCCTTCTTCATAAAACCAAATATTTTAAATCCTTCATTGTTTACCTCCATGTTTACTAGCTTCCACTCTTCTTCTTTGGTGCCTTTGTCGGCGCGTCGCTGTGTTTCTCAGCTCATTGCAGCCACCTGTAAGATCAGCTGAATAGTGTATCTCCAAAGGGAACCTTAAACTTGGTGTGCACAATGTTTGTTTTCTTTATTTCTACTGCTAGAAATGATGGAAACAACTACAGAAATATGTTGTAATGAACCAGAATTACGTCTTAAAGGCAGCAGGAAATGAATGTTTGCACTGAAAGGAGCTGAAAAACATTCACAAGTCAAATAACAATCATGTAAAAATATCCCTCACATATGAAAGACGTCGTGTTCATTATGGAAGCTTTTTGGCGAGCAGAAGTGAGATCTAAATGTGTCAAATATTCCCACCTGCTATTAAAAAAAATGGCGGCACTTGCAGAGAGAGGAGGTGAAAACGAAGTCAGGAGGTGTCAAAACAACCGTCAGCAGCCAGAGACGATGAGTAGCACCTGGGCCGCCGTCATATCTTCATCCAGACTCCCCCCCTCCTTCCTCCTCCCTCCTTCCTCCCCTTTAAAAAATGACAGCGTCTGTTTGGAGGCAGTCAATCTGAGAAAAGGTTAAACACTTCAGCGCGTGCGAGCTCGCTACATCTGTTAGTGTGTGATAAGACGCCGGCTTCAGTTACATGATTCATCATATATATACGGCGCTTGTGGAGGATTTATAGGCTTGATTGGAGTGTGTTAACGCGTGTAGACGGCTGAAGGAGTTTGTTTCCATCCCTCAGATATCATTTCATCATTTCAGGCTTTTAACCTGCTGGGAAAGTATTGATATGTGTTTGTAGACGATCGCCACGGAGAACGTTTTCATTCACGTTTTTCTGTGTTTAAAGTCAGATATTCTCTCACATAAACTTGCACATCATAATAATAATCATGTGAAATAATGACATTAGTTAAGGGATGATAGCAAATATCTTAAAGGGACATAAATACAAACTGAGTAAGAATAGATCAAAGTTCATTATCTTAAAGTTGGGATGGATAAAAAAAAAGAACAGCAACAAGTAGAAACTAATGAGGAATAAACAACTTGGCACACTTGTACAGTTTGGGACCCTGAACATTTTCAGAAATGGAGCCTCATGGTGGCCATGGCGACCAATTTACTTTACCGCCATAATCCAGTTATGTATATTGCATCATATCTCCTGAAGCAAACATGATAACACAGAAAAAGTGACGTCTACCCTCCATGTTCTGATGGACAAGCATTACAATGATACCATGTACAACATCATAAACTGTTCAGGTGGACAGTTAACCCCTTAACATCCACACTTTTTAGAGAGTTTTCTCCTATTTGGCCAAATGGAAAAGCTTCTAACAGACAGACTGTAAGTGGATATGAATATAGACGAGGAACAACAACACTTCTTTGAGCCTTTATTTGAACTGGTGTAGTTTTGTTTGTGTTTTAGCCTCTCACTGATGTGATTTGAGGTGTTTGTGTGTCAAACATGATAGTAAACTGAGTATCTTTGGATCGACACCAACAAAAACAAGACATTTGAAGATGTCGCTGTCAGCTCTAAGATATTATAAAGGACATTTCTCACCATTTTCTGACATTTTATAGACAAAATGATCAATCAGTAAATCAAAGAAATGACCTGCTCCCTCTAGTTGCTGCCACACGGTTGCACACAGTTTTAAGGTTGTAATGTTTGCGTGTTATCGTTTGGTAACATATAAAAGCCAAATAGACAAGAGAAGAACTTTTGTTGGACTCATTACGAGATCTGTTGGCTGAGTTTTTGTGAGTTGAATGAGTCATGTCTATAATGTGACACAGTGAACATCTCAAAAGACTAGAAGAAGTGATTTTGTACCACTGTTTAAAGCATGTTATACTTCCATCTCAATTACTGACATTTCATTTCATAACAAAGCTTTTAAAAAACATTTGTCAATAGGTTGTGAGGATATGGATATTTCCTGGAAGCAGTACGTCTCATATTTGAAATGTTGTGTTGATGTTTTCCTGCCAGCACTTCATCACTGGAGCTCAGTGTTATATTTTTATATTTTCCACCCTTGTGAGTGTGTTTCTGTATCACAGAGATTATGTACCGTCAGAGTGTCACCGTGCACTCCGGCAGAGTGAGATTTAACACCAGGTTCACACAACAACAATAAGGCCACCGAGAGGTAAAGTGGCTGCGCAGCTGCTTTTGTTGAAGAGGAGGGAGGAGGAGGAGGAGGAGGAGATCCTGTTAGTGTCTCTGCTTCGGATGATGAGCTGAAATCACGGATTGGAGAACAAACAAGCCTGGCAGCTGCCTCCGAAAGCCACCATCCCAGCTCCAAGCAGGTCGGCCCCTCATCTGCATCTCAATGAGGAATTTGATCACAGCTCAGCATTCGAAAGGCAACGAAAAAAAAAACACACATCTGGGAAACAAATTAAAAGACGGAGGAGGAAGAGAGAGAGAGAGAGAGAGAGAGAGAGAGACGACTGAAGCTAACAACCAGCAGGTTTCCTGCTTTCTGTTTCCTCTGCGGTTTGGTTTGTTTTTCCAGCTGACTGTGGAGGGATTAAAGGACGACTCCACCGCTTTTCAAGTTGAATCTTATGGTTCTAATGTGAGCAGTACATGTAGGAATACATTCAACTTTCTGCTCGCTTCCCTGTAATAAAATATCCTCTTTTCATCCAGCTGCACATGTCCTTAAACTCCTTATTTTCTGTAGTGGTGCCTTCAAGAAAACATCACAAAACCTCCAACATAGTAATTGGCTGCAAACAAAACCGTACAGATAGTCGTACAGTGATTCTACTTTGTACTGAGTTATTTCAGTTGATATCTTAAAGCTATGGATACTCAACCCTGCTGTCACTTCATTATTATTATAAAAATATAGATTATAGCTGCTTTAAAGAAGGAAACAATAATAAAAGTGAACTATTCCTGGTTTTCCTGACGTCCTTTTCCTGGAATATTTGCTTCTGAGGGAAGTTCTTCAGTGGACCAGAAATGAGCTCCTAACATCTTTCAACTTTTGATGAAAAAAACTGAAAGAAAACACTGAAATCATTTGATGAACAGGAAGCTAAAGGTACAGAGAGGATACTGGAGGAAGGACACCTCTAAAGATTTAGAAGAAGAAGGAAAAAGGGCTAAAGGCTAAAGGTAGATGACCAACTGACAGTTTGGATCGAGCCAAATGGATTAAAGTGTGTGAAACAAAGAACTGGAAGACCTTTATTTTGGAAAACAGACCTTAATGTGGAAAGAAGAATGTTTATCTTTCTATATCCATCTAAAACTAGTGTTTGAAAAGATATTCATAAAGTTAAGAGCTCAAATAAAGAGCTAGCTAGCAGTGACAGTTGACAGTTGGCAGTTGACAGTTGGAATCATTGGTCGCCATGGAGACCACCACACACACACACACACACAGAAGTTTCAAATAGGTGAGTTTTCTTGTGTGTGTTTAAAACGACGATGTGTAAACATGACAGAAATATGAAATAACAATGAAATATAAACTGAAATAAACTCAACAAAACCCGACAAACATGAGAAACATGCAACATGAAACTTTTAAAAATGATTTTGTGCCAAAAAAAACCAAAATATTCTCTGATTTCAATTTCAATTTTTCTATAATATAACAGTCACTTAAATATCTTTTAGTTTCTGGACTGTTGGTCGGACAAAACAAGTGAATCATTTCACATTTTATAGACCAGACAATTAATCGATTAATTGAGACTTGATAAAGATTTGCATTGTTAGTTAAAGTTGTGCAGCGTAAAGGACCGAACTCTGTCTTCAGCACCTGAACGCACCACCAGGAAGGATTGACAGATCACTCCACGCCACATTTTATCATTATTAATACTAATTAATCCATTAAATTAACCCAACAGACCCCTGGAAGGTGTCATGATAGCGTAAGTAAAAACCCAACATGAGAAATATGGACGCTAAAATATCATATAAATACTTAATAATAAAATTAGCTTCATGATGGGAGGAAACTGAAACTTCAGCTGCTGATCTTCTCTGTGAACAAACCACAGATCATTCTGAACCTCAAGAGGACAGAAAAGCTGCATCTAACACACAGAAAACCACAACTAGCTTCACAATAAAGTGTCAGAGCAGAGATGTGGGGCTTCTGTTACAGCGTATGAGGCACCGTGGAGGAGAAAGTGACCATCAGAAAGAACGGAGACGGACTGAAAACTCAACAAACCTGACAGAATATTAAATCAGAAAGCCTGTAACATGTGTGGCTGCGTTCAGTTTGAGTTGTTAGATCAAAACAATAAAATAAAAACCGCCTGGCTGCAGCTTTTCACTCCTTTCATCCACAATTGTTTCCCAAATGAAGATTCTGTGCCAGCGGGTCGCCTCGTAACTGACTCCAGGGCGCTGTTTGTTTTTTACGATCCTCGCTCGACTCGATGAGGAGGAACGTTTCTGTGAATGAAAATAAGCCTCATTAAAGAGATAAACTGCCGCTGCTGCTGCTGGGAAACCCACAAACACACCATCGCAGCCTCTCTCAACAACTAAACCGCTCTACTGTCTCAGGTGTGCGTTCGGCGCCGTCGCCGAGCAGCTGGAGAGGGCGACGGACACCCAACACTCGATCAAAACCGGCGGCGAAGACGTGAGGGAACGTCACGCTGATTGGTTAGTGATGAGGAAGTCGGAGATGGTGAAACGTTTAAAGCTTTTCAGGGCGTCTGTAGAGGAATGAGATGTGGAGGGAAAGTCATGTGATTCTTAAACACTCTGCGCCGGTTATCACGGCGGGGAGTCGATGAGTCATCCCGCCGCCTTTTTTATACGGGCGGTGTATCAATCATCCGCTCCTGATGGGAGCAGATGGCGCTTGACTGCTCAACCAGCATGGAGAAGAGTGTGTGTGTGTGTGTGTGTGTGTGTGTGTGTGTGTGTGTGTGTGTGTGTGCCAGCCGGCGAGGGAGAGCAGTCGGATGAAGACTGATGCGAACAGCGGCGCCGAGGCCACCAATGGGAGCGCTCGGTGCTCGCTGTTGATCCGGCGCCAGAGAAGCAGCTGTGCAGCAGGTGCGACGACAGAAGAAGAAAGAGTAGAAGAAGAAGAAGAAGAGGAAGAGTGGGATGGCGGCGCTTTTCCTTGAGGAATGCTTGACTTGTTTGTCGGGCGTCAGGTTGTCATGGTGACCCAGGTGTTACAGCTGTTTGTGGCAGAACAGGTTGTTTACAGCGGGATTAGCTCAACGCTGTGTGTGTGTGTGTGTGTGTGTGTGTGTGAGCAGATCACAGCTGGATAATTCAAAGCAGAATGCCGCTAATGTTTATATAATTTTCTTAAATGATGAATGAACTGATTTACTGATAAATACTGTGTGTTTATTTAAAGTCTGATGCGTCTGATTCCTCCGCTGATGCTACAAAAACTATTAGAAACACGTCAGAGAGTCACAGCGCTGCTCTGTGAACATGTTCCTTCATCATGAAGAGTTTGGTCACGTCAGTTTGTTTATAAAACGGCTGCGAAGACGAATAACATCAAGTTTTCAGTCTGTGGATAGCAGTGAAAGTTGCTCATCTGCTCATTTTCTACAGGAGCTGTGAAAAAAGGATCGAAACTTTGTGCAAACGAGGGTGAAAACTGTCAAGAAGTGAAGCTATGAGACTGTTTTCTATATGAAGCTTCACTACCTGATTACAAAGACAGCAGAAATTAGCACAAAATGTCACAGAAAGCAGTGAGTTATTTACTAACTAACTCAGAGGTTCTCAAGCTTTTGTAACTTAAGGCTCACTTCTGATTGTTCAAACTTTCCAAGGACCAACTTCTCAAATAAATGAAGAAAACTGCTGTAAACACTCAGGCTCGCTTCTGGGAAATAATGAACATTTAATATCCAGGAATTCACATTATAAACACTAGCAGTGACTCTCCCTGTAACAAATACTGGTCACAGTTTCATACACTGACTATAAACAGTCCATCTATAAACTCTGTACTGTAAATGTTTTCCACATCCTAATGACTCGTCATGATTGGAATCATTGAAATTTCTCATTGGTTGAATAATCTCTGTGTTACTTTCATAAAGAGAAAAGTGCTACATCAGCAGCTTTCCGGGATTAATCCATTAATTTTGGGGGTGTATTCAAAACACCCCCGCTGTTTTCACAACTTTGGACTCTTCCAAACTAACGGAGACTTCTGGGTCTAACTGTTCTCAACGGTTACTGAACGTTTACTGAATCAGTGTTTCTCCTACAATTATATCAACAAGAACCCGCCAGGACAAAAAAAATATGTTTTAATGCCAGAATTAACATCAAATATCCATCATTCAGAAATATTTAGCGTTTGGGAGTCTGTGCAGCTGTTCAGGACGTGAATGAACCTGTGTCGTTGCCAGGGAAACGAGCAACTCTGTTAAGTTATACGTCATTGTGTAGCATGTTAGCGTAGCGAGTTGGACGCAGAGAAAGTGACGGTGGATACGAGTGGAGCAGAGGAAAAGGTTAGCGGTAAGTTGTCAGTCTGGCAGTAAATGTACAGCACAGACTACAGTGTGTCAGTTAAATGATGAAAAGTCACGTCTGTTGTTTCTCCAAGTGCTGGAAAAGTGAAGGGAGTTAGCTCCAAAGTTAGCAACCATGGGTTAGCCTAGCCTGAAGACGCTAAACAGAGAAATACAGACTGCTGTGCACTCTGTCTCGCTACATACAAACACAACACACAGATGCATTTGGTTTCTGCTGCTCGTCTACAACAATAAGCAGTGAATAAAAAAAAACTAGTCAGATAAAAGACTTTTTCAGATGTGAATAAGTCAATAAAAACTGCAGCTGCACTGATTTCCTGAGCAGAGAAGCTGAAGGCAAACAGCAGATCCTCTCTTCTTCTCCTCACTGCAAACAAACACACACTTGCTCCCCTCCAGCTCTCTCTCAGCTTTTTTTTTTTTTTTTGACATGATTTAAGATGCCATTTTTTTCTCAGCCGAGCATCTTCGTTCTCCTCGAGTCAGACATCAGAGCTCTGGGAGCCTCGGGGTCAACAGTTAGAGAAAAAAACAACAACTAGAATAAAAGCAGGAAGTGTTGCAGGTTGTGTCAGCGCTGCGAGAAGAGGAACCTTCATTTCTTTTAGGGGGGGAGGAGGGAGGAAGTGGTGCGTTTTACTGTGAAATGTTGGTTTGTTTTGCCCCCTGAGGACAAAGTTTTCACTGTAACGTGTTTATGATATCAAAGTGATGATGTAATCCAGACCAGACCGCCGGGGTGAACGCATGATATCAGAGACGCAGAGAAGAGAAGCGTAGACGATCCGCAGCGGTGACGACGGAGGAGAGAGGAAGTGTTTTCACAATAAAGTGTTAAAACCACACATTTCAACTGCATGAGGAGGTTTTCATATGTTTGTTTGTGAAATTTGCATTTTCAGTCAGAATTTTAACGTTCATGTTCGTCAGTTTGGACAAAACCTTGAGTTCAGTGCAAATAAATAGATGTGTTGTTATTAAAGAAACAGTTTTGGGAAACACATTTATTCATTTTTAAACAATACGGACCCGCTGATTACAGGTAAAAACACTGAATAAAGCAGTTTCAGCTAAAAAATCAGTGTTTCTCCACCATGTTGGGCGAGCAGTGGACTTCCTGGAGGGGCTGTTAGCCGAGCTGCTGCTAACGTTTGCCCAGTTTATTTCTCTGATGTATTTACCACAGACTCACATTATGAAAGAGACGTCCCTAGATCAGCAGATCTTTTTTTTTTTTTGAGCATCACAACCTGAAATGACTCGTCTCACTGTCAGAATCTGATCCGTTCGGTCCGATCACATTTCGAAAACCTAAAAGTGCTACACAATTGAAATGTTTTACCTCCATTCAGGTTAGCTGGAGGGCTAAACAGGAAGTAGCCGACTTGGCCGGCAACAGTCAGTAATTTTATGCATGGAAGTCAAACTTTCATTGGAATAAACTAGGCCCCGCCTCCGACGCCGTATCCAGTTCTCTTTATACATCCATGCATGGAACATGCGCACTAGTGACTTTCGCCGGCTGAGTCGGCTACTTCCTGTTTAGCCCTCTGGCTTACTTGAAAATGATCTGCTGATTTATAGGCGCCTCTTTCACAATGTGAGCCTATGGTGAGAAGTCTTTATGGGCTCAGTAGCGTCACGTGACGTCATTACACAGTTTGGCCACTACGTCAGCTGGGCGCTGTTCCTGGGGGCTTTACGTCAACAAAGAGTTGTAGCAGGATTTCACTTCTTTTTCTCTTTCTTTACTCAAAATATAAACTTCTCACATCCGTTCAGACACGTCGGAGGTTTGATCAGATTCAGAACTACCAAGATTACAGTTTATAGACGTGTATGACGAGTTTATGCACGTCACAAACGAAGCGTTCAGCAGCGTTTCTACATGTTCACCTCAACTTCTGGGACTTTGACCACATTTAAACATCTGTACATTATAAAGACAAAAATCAGAACATGTCCTCTGTGTCTCTTTCTAAAGCTAATATTATTATTATTATTCTGGTGATTTATTGAAGCTGCTGCTCTCTGTGCACTCAGCAGAACACCTGACTAACACACTTGATGCCACGCCGCCCGTCTTTTCTGTTATTTCGGAGCCTGTCAACACTCAGCTCAGGTGTCAGGATTCCTTTGGAGCCGGCGGAGCGCCGCTCGGAGCATCTGAGGTTAACGCCGAGCGACAACACAACACGTGCTAACACGCTAACACCTCGCCAAGTGTTAACATCTGTCCTCCTGATTTCAACAAGCTATTTCTGCTGTATTTTATTATCACCTCACCAACACCTGTCTTGTTTTATATATATATATATATAAAATAAATTCCTCTGAGTTCAACGTGCAGAAGACGAGTCATCATCTCTGACTGACGTGTCGTCTTAGTTAAGAGTCGTTTTTAATTATAGAAACAGGTGAAACTGTCCAGATGAGAGTATTTCAGTTTATATGAAACAAGATGTCAACAAAACACAAATGAGAATTACTTCAATAATAAATGTTCTGATGTTTCTGTGATGTTAAAGTCAGTTAAAAATCTGCCTTTCAGTGATCAAACTATGTGTCAGTGAAGATGAAGCGATAAGAGACGGTTAGCAAGGACGCTAATCTGTGATACAGCGACCAATGGCTGAGTCTGTTTTTAAGATGCTGAGACAGCAAAGTGTTAAAGTCACTCATGAAGTCAGAAATAACGAGCAGATGGTTGAATATAACTGAAATAAATGAGGTGGAGTCTAGAAAATAAACTCCACGATAGGAGGAGTTATGAAAAGTAGAATAATATGAGGTTTGATCTACGTGTTCACATTAAACTCTGCCAGCTGCCAGTGTCTGTTTTTGTGTATTTTTTCTTTCTTTCTTATGATTTTTTGACTTTTGTGTGTTGAGTCGTCAGTAATGTGATCAAACAAAACAAAAGCAGCAGAAATCAGAAGGAGAAATAAAACAAGGAGAAAGAGACGATCATCGTTGTGTTATTTCTTATATTCAATGTGGTTATTGGATGTTTTTATTTGATTTTAATAAAAACTGCTGATTGAATCTTTTGAATCTTCTATTTGATCTGCTGCAGTTTATTGTTATTCATGCTGGTACCAATTATTATCTTACAATATATATTTATTGTAGTGTAAACTCATATACAAGACAGTGACGTGCTGAGGAAAAATCACTGTTTTAACGAGTCGACACAAGTTTAACATGATGCCTCACGTCAACTATACTATGAATAATAATGTTATGTAACCTCACACTGATCTGTAGCAGCTGTAAGAGTCAAACACAGGAAGTCACTTACTGTGTGACAAAAAGGTTTGAATTTGTTTATGTAACCTCACATTAAAACTTAACGTGTTATTTTTTAAAAAAATTTTTTAAAATGGAGCAGGATTGGAAATAATTGTAAAAACAAAAATAATAAGAGCTGCCTCTAAAAAAATGAAAAGGTCTACAGATATTGTGAGACATGTGGTAATATATATATATATAAATATATATATATATATATATATATATATATATATATATATATATATATGTATATATTTATATAACAGGTAGGAGGTGACCAGAGCTAGTCGAAGGTATATAAGCTAGCTTGCTGTTCTCCTTTTAATTGTCAACATTAAAATTCAAACTTTGCTGCTCAGACTTTTGTCTCCTGCTGATTTTTTTTGAACTTCTGCAAGTTTTTGCTTGATTGACATGTTTGAAAGAAACGATCCAGCGTTATAAAATCAAAATATAAAACCAAACTAGAATCTTTTGTAAATGTTTTAACGCTGCAGGTTTGGAGACACAAAAAAAAAAACATTTCAACACTTAAACATTCAGACAAAAACAAAGTAGAAGTAAGAATGAGTGTTTCAGTGAGTTTAATCAGCAGTGATGTCGACAGAAGCAGAAATAAAAGTGTAATAAAGGCTTTTATTTGCTTTCATCAGCTGGTTGGATGTCTCAGACCTCCAGATGTGCAGCGAGCATTCATTAATATCTATTTAATATCTATTTAATTCATTAATATCTATCTAATAGCATTAATTTAATATCTAATGAAGACTTCGATCAGCATGTTGATTCCTTTTTTTAAAAAAAAACAAATATTAAAAAGAGGAGCTGTACATAAGTTAGGATATTCAAACACTTTATCACTGATGTTTTCTTCTGCAGAGCAACTAGAACTATAAATATATGATCATCTCTTCATGTTTCACCTGAAACACTCGCTGTTTATTCCTGTCGTTCATCGACGACGTGAAAAAGATTTCCACACAGTCGGAGAGAAAAAAGGCGTCTGAGTTTAATGTTCTTATGTTGTTCTGGATGAATTATGTAAAACACTTTAAATCACTCTTTTATGGATGAAATCAGCTGTGTGTGTGTGTGTGTGTGTGTGTGTGTGTGTGTGTGTGAAACCAACAAATACAAGTAAAAACACTCAAAAACATTAAACTGCTGCTTCTGCTGGAACAAACATCAAGTTTTCATGCTTTAAAAAAGCAACTTTAAGGTCAAACAGAAGACAAAACATCAGCCATTTATCATTTTACACTTCTTGTTTTTAAAGACATATGCTTTTAAAAATAATGAAGTTTATATTAAAATGCTTTCTGCGGCAGCGTAGCGTTTATTATTAAAACAATAAAAGGTTCCTCGTCACTCAGTGTGACAAATATTACAGTCGCAGCGTCACAGCGGCGGCCAGAGATGGATTAAAAAGGCATTGATTGATTTATGGCTTCACTTAAAGGCCGCAGACACAAAGTTTGAGGTCACAGCGGCTCAAACACTGACGTCGATTTCCGTACGAAACCGAGTCCGAACATCCAGCTGCTCCGTACAAAGGCTGCTAATGGCTGTGTGTGTGTGTGTGTGTGTGAGGATAAGGGGAGGGTGTGTGTATGTGTGTGGGGGGGGTTACAAGTGTGCACACACACAGCGCTCACACAGGGAGCCCATTTCCAAATGTCAAGTGTTTGTGAAATAAATGTCAACTAGCTCAGGGATGAGAAATCAAAGGGCTGCTTAGCGCCGGCTGCAACGTCTCAGCTGACAAAGAATTTAGAAAAAAAGCAGAAAAAAAAGGAGAAATATTGATTTTTTTTTTTGGTTTCCGAAACTCTGACATGTCTGAAATAATTCAAATGAGGCGTGTAAATAAAAAAGAAAAGTTAGCAGGAGTGTTTGGAAAGCAGCTGGAGGAGAGTCTGTCAGGCTGCCTGCCTCGCTCTTATAATGTCAGCAGATTCAGGGGAGGAAAAGGGGGGAGGCAAGGGGGAGGAGGAGGTGAGGAGGAGGTGGGGGGGATGCTGGGAGACCAGTATGACACACTTCTAGGCGCCGGGAGCCGTCCCAAGAATTTCTTTTTGATTATTGAGGTTTCAGACGGAGAATCTGCAGCGTCTGATCTTCAAAAAGCTCCGTCTGCTTGAAACACTGCTGACGCTTTTTATGTTTTTCTTTTCTTTTTCTTTTTTTTTTTTTTACAGGTCGCACACGTTTCCTGTAAGAAAGAAAAAAACTGGTATGAAAGTGTAAGAATCACATCTTACTAACGTTCCTGTGAGCTGTCGGAGACGCTGGAGCAGCTCCAGTGAGAGAAAACTCTGCTGCTTTTTAAAACGTTTCAGAGCTTCTCCAGTAAATGAAAATGTTCCTCAGCAGCTCATAAAAACCTTTTTCACTGGACTCTGAACACATTTATTCTCTTTGTGGTTTATTGAAAACACTCATCTGCCTCTTGTTTGGTCTCTTCTCTCCCTCTTGTCGCCCTTCGTGGCCTAATTTCAGTCTTTCAGTGAGATGTGAGTGCAGCAGGACAGCAGCTCAACTCTGCCCCCTAAGGTGAGGAATATGGTATCTGAACATCTGTCTGCATGTCTGTCTGTCTATAAATTCACCTGAAGCTTCACAAAACGTCTCATTTACGGTGATTCTTGGTGATTTATCCTCATCTCTCGTCTCTTTACATCCTCTGCTCAGCTCTCTCTCATAAAACCTGATGATAGCAGACGTCATGTCTGTCTAACCGCATGGCTGTAAGCTTTAAAGAGTGTAAAAACCAACTAATAAATCCTGAAATCCTAGAAAATCTTGTTCCGGTTCAGTTTGTATCAAAGAAAATGTTCAAGAAAGACGGTTTAAATATAAAATCAATGCTGTAAGTGTTCACTGTTTCAATGTTTTTGATGCAAACCACCATTTTATCACCACTTATACTTCAACTATTAACTGTTTTTAGTGGTTTAAACCTTCAGGACCCCTTTGAGAACGTCTCTCTATCCACCACATGAGACCAAACCAACCAGTTAGACTACGTTCACATCACAGGTTTTGTAGTCTGATCCAATCTTTTTGTGTTGATGTGTTCACTTTCATGTCTAAGTGATGTGTATCCGTCTCCAGCAGGTCTGAAAAAGTGACTAAAACCTGCGTTTTCTCCAAGCAGCGACCTCTGGGTCTGTAAAACGAAGCCAATGTGGAAGACTGCAGTTCCTCTAACGGCCACTAGAGGCTCCAAAAGCGAGTCATTCCCCACAGACTGTATAAAAATATGGACGTGGTTACCGTGACGTCATCCGTTCGTTTCTGAAGAGCGGTTCTGAAGCTCAAAGTGAGTCGCTCCGGCCGTCGCCATTTTGGCAATACATGACGCTGCCTAACTCTCCCAGCCAATCAAAAATAGGCAACTGAAACAAGCCACCTAGCGGCTGGCGGACCTGTCACTCAAAGCAGCCATATCCGTCATTATGCTTAACTTTACGGCTTAATAACATTTAAACATGAAACACTTGTCATGAGCGAGGAAATTAGCTTTAGAGACCAAACTGTTGTTTGTACCAGACTGTAAACATGTTTATTTCTGCTGTAAAGTCGGGCGTTTTATCATGGAGGTCTGTGGGAAATGACTCGCTTTTGTAGCCTCTAGTGGCCGTTAGAGGAACTGCAGTCATGTTAAAGCCCCAGTGGTTGCTGCTTGGTCGTTTTCCAGACGTTTCCAGATGTTATAAAAGTAATTATAAGACTTTACTTTGATTACTCAGCCGTCAGCTCAGACCAACACGCTGCATCTTTTTGTATTTAACACATGAAGAAACAGAAAATGAGACGTTTAGTGGTTTAAAAAGCAGGCGGGAAACAGTTCGGAAGGATTTACTGACCATCCAGCAGCTAGCGTTAGCGTAGCCTCACACCATTCACAGACCCTCCAATTCTGAACTAAACCAGCGTCAGGTGACTCCTGAACGCCGCTGTACCTGTGGCTAACGTTAGCATCATGGCTAAGAACAAACAACATGTGAACTCTCTGGCGTCTCTGGTGTGTTTACACGTCCACCATCCAGCTGAACCTCCTCTCTGTGACTTCTGCGCTGTATAAACATGTCAAACTTCTCAATTACATGTTTGTTAATGCTAATTAGCAGCACACAAACATGTTTAGTAGGAGAAAAGGGTAAAAAAAAACAGGACAGACGAAGTGGAGAGGAAACAATCTGCAGGTTTTCTTTCAAATTTGCTGTAAATCCTGTCAAATGTGGAACTATTTTCTGCTCTCAGGGCGTCTTTTAAAGTCTAAAATATAAATATTAATCCAAGCTTGTGCTGAATAACAGAGTGAAACTGACTGAAAGTGTTGAGCGTACTTCTGTGTCTCCCCTCCAAAACACCTTCAGACCCTTCATCTCCTCCCTCTGCGGAGGATGACTCATTGCTTCCAGAGTTTGCCCGACACGACTCACAGACACGTTTGGTTTGATTTCTCGGCTCTGTGCTTTGGGACCAGCCTCCACCGCCGCCGCCGCTGCTGCTGCTGCTGCCACCATCGCCACCGCCGCCACCGCATCCTCGGCTCATCAGCTCTAATGTCACCGATCTGCTCGTCACGCCGACCTGTCGGAGCCGCCTGGGAGCCGCCGTCTAACAGCTGTGGAGTTTTTTCATGAGAGCAGAGACTCATTTAGACGCTTTAGACTTTAAAGCTTCTGATTTCATTTCATTTTAGAAGAACAACAACACAAACAATCTTTTTTTTTTTAAGGTGAAATGTTGGTGAAAGACTGTGCAGACTGCAGATTTTTTCAGTATTAAACAAACAAAACGATCCTCTAACTTTAACCATAAACAGCTTAATAATGTAGATAATAATAATAATAAACTTAACAATAAGCTTTATTTATAGAGCACCTTTCATGACATAAACACACAGATACACACACACTTCATACTTCATGTTGCTGTTCATCCACATGTTCTTTATAATGATTTAAAGGCCCACTTACTCGCTTTCCTCAGCAGACAGAGGAGGAGATGTTTGCTTTACATTCATGTCACATGTTAATGCTTTAAAAAATTAACTTTGATGCTCAAATCAAACGTTTATATTTATACTGTTAGTAGTTTTAATATGGTAAGGTATAGATGCATCCACATATATATTAAATATCAGTTAAGACATAGTAAAAGAGTAAAAAGGATAAAATCAGAGAGGTGAAACAAAATCATTTAAAGCAGCTTTATCAGACCGGCACCATGTGATCTGAGCGAGCAGTTTGGGAACTCTGTCACGCAATCTGATTGGTCAGAAGGTGTTAACCCATTCAGAGCTTTAAAAACAAGTAAAAGAAATTTAAAATCTGTCCTCAGTGTTACTGAGAGGTGGTGCAAAGATGCTGAGATGTCAAGATCTGATATTTTGATGGTGAAAAACCAACAACTCTGTTCGTTGTGTCTGAACATTTCACTCATAAGTTCAGTATCGACAGTTTTGCAACTTGCCAAATACTTTAATTAACATAATATTCTTATTATATTGACAGAAAACATGATTCATTTGTTAGATTTTAGTTGCACATGAACATAATTCAGAGGAGGACTGCATGTAGTCTGTCTTTATACTCATTATGAACGTCATAAATACATGAATATTACTGAAATGGAGGCAAAGTGAGTCACAGAAGCAGTCTGTATTCATACCAGCTTTGTTTATGATGATCATACCGATATTTCTGAACTTTGACCTTGTTCAGAACAGGAAATAAATACCAGAGAATCACAAGAAGAAGAAGAAGAAGCCTTTAAACTGAATATACCGAAGCATATCGACTGTTTTTAGGTGAGCTAAGTGATCCTTTAAGGTGCATCCAAGAGGAGGAAATCTTTTGTAATTAATTATGTAAATGTTTATCAGTAAACATCCACGCTGGTTTCAGTGGATCTGTGTCAGACAAACCATCCATGTCTGCCTCTGAAACTTCCCTCCCTGCTCAGATCTCACAGTTAGTCACAGGTACGATCGCACTACTCCTCTACACTTTCATTCCTCCAAAAACTTCCCGTCTCACCTTGATGTGAACGCTGCTATTCTGAGTCGCTGTGATGAAGAACAAGCCCCACGGCTGAGGGAGAGACGGGCGCCGCTACACCTTTCACATCTGACAGAGATGAAATGAGAAGCCTGAGCAGCAGCAGCAGCAGCAGAGGTGTAACAGGGTTTTTCTTCTCTTTGTCATTAATCTTTTACAGATGAAACTTCTCGTCGTAGCGTTAGCGGGTTGAAGCTAGGGCGTCACCGCTACTCCCTGCGAGATGATGTGAAGCTGACGGTTGAGCACAAAGAGATCTCAGACGGAGATGATGTGTCTTTTTGTTTCTTTTAGTTGTAGCGCTGAAGTCACGGAGGATTCTCGTCAACAACTCTACAGAGTTTTGTTTTTTTTTTTATCCTCATTTAGCTCCTAGTTTTTGGATTTGCAACACATTTCCTGTCTGGTTCAGTTAAACCAGTGTAAACCAGTCTACTCTACCAGTTAGCTGTAGACTAGCTGGTGAACATAGTGGAGCATTTAGCAGCTAAAGAGCCAGATATTTCCCTTAGGAGGTGGTGGAGACCAAAAACAGAGCTAAAAGTAGAGTGACTATTGGACTTATATTCATCAGATGGACGCAAACACCACTCTGAACATTTCTCTGCAATCTGTATTTCTCTGTTTAGCATCCTCATGCTAGGCTAACCCATCGTTGCTAACTTTGGAGCTAACTCCCTTCACTTTTCCAGCACTTGGAGAAACAACAGACGTGACTTTTCATCATTTAACTGACACACTGTAGTCTGTGCTGTACATTTACTGCCAGACTGACAACTTACCGCTAACCTTTTCCTCTGCTCCACTCGTATCCACCGTCACTTTCTCTGCGTCCAACTCGCTACGCAAACACACTACACAATGCCGTATTACTTAACAGAGTTACGTTATGAAAGTAACACAGAGATTATTCCACCAATGAGAATTTAGTCGGACGAGAGCATATCGACCAATTAACGACTAGTCAACCAGCAGACTACAGCTCTAGATAATAATATCTTTATTTATAGCACCTTTTAAAAACAGAGTGATTTAACAGATGAAGCAAAAGCAAAGACATAAAGCAGAAAACAATAACAGATCTGACTTTAAAAAGATGGCCGCCGACAACAAAGAAAGACAAAGAGATGATAAAAAGTAAAAAAAAAAAGAAAAAAAAAGACGTCACTTTATTTAAATGAATGGAAACACCAACTACTCTCCTTAGAAACAGAGTTAATGTCATTTTCCAAACCTAATCTGAGTGACAGTCACTGATTTTTCTTCTTCTTTTGTATCTTGTTGGAAATGCTGAGCTGTAAATTGTGTTTATATAAAAGAGAGAGAACATCACAGCCATATCAGCGTCTCTACTTTGGCTCTCTGGCACTTTTACAGTCAGTTTTATCATTTTTAGTACTAAGTTACAAGACTGAATAGTTCAGCACCTCCACATATGGTGGACTGTCTCTGTACACAGAGGTGCTCATATAAACTTAATGAACATTATGACACTCAGTGTACCAACAGTCTGGAAAGAAGAATCACTGAAGACCTTTTTTAATCTCGCTTTTAATACGACTGTTTAAATTTTTAATGTTGTGCAACCTTTGATTCCTTTAGGTTCCCTTGTTTTTATGAGATATTTGTACCTTGAGCTGCATTTCATGTATGAAAGGTGCTGTACCAATAAAGTTTACCTTTCTAACAGTTAAAAGAGACAAAAGAGAGGGAACAACAGACAAAGTAAGCTTATGGCTGATGGAGCTGAGACTGTGTTTACCTGCCCAGCCCTCCTCCGCTCCTCTCACACACACCTGTCTGCTCTTTATTCAAACTGGGTGCAACTACAATCCTTCAGCTGATGAAATGAGGATTGATGATGATTCACAGAGTCGATCTGCAGGTTTGTCAGGTCAAGTCCAGACACAAAAACTCTGAAGTCTGACGCTGCTTAAAATCCATCAGTCTATCCAGATATCTATCTATCTATCTATTATCTATCTATTGGCTTTATTGACTACCTCAAATCCAACAGCTTTACAATGTTTTCATTGAAATTTGTCTTATAATCACACAAAAAAACACTAATGTGGAATGCTACTCCCCTCCTGAAAGATTTCAGTTCCCTCTTTTTGTCATCTATAACTTTATTGTTGTAGTTAAACTGTAGTTTTCCCACATGCATGAATGAAAACACATCTTATTAAACTTGAGAGAGTTTTGAAGTGAATTGTGCTGCTCTTCTACCCTCACGTCTTTAAATCTAATAATATAATAATTATAATATATAAGTCAACAGGAAACATGCTATTAATGACATCATGAGTGGTCATTGACCACCACCACATGAAGGAAGAAAAAACAAAGTTCTGATACACAAATCTGTTTTCAGTTTTTGAACTTTTTCTCTAATCTTTGATTTTTGCTGAAATGTGACGTTTCTGAAGGTCTTATCAGTCTGCAGCAGCTGCTCCTCTGAATCCTGCAGGTTGTTGTTATTCAGGATCAGCCTGCTGAGATCTACCTTCTACTCACTGTTACTGTTTACAAGAGGAAAGAAGAAGAAACAACGTTCTGATAACTTTGATTTTTTGCTGAAATATTGGATCATTTGAACATTTATTGAAATGAAAGCATGTGAGAAGTTTAGAGGGAAAAATCATTATTTGGTGGAGCTGTTAACAACTCATAGACATGTGAAATGTGACCCCGACTACACACTGCTTTTTGTAAGACGTCAAAAGACAAAAAGGCTGGAAACCACTGGTTTCATCTTTAACAATGTGTTGTATTTTAAAAGCTTCTTATATTATCCATTGTGTCAATATATTTAGTTAAGTTGCACCACTGGTTAAAAACACTGTGAATGAAGCAGAGCGACTGTACAGGAAGTAAAAAGGTCCAAAAAGTAGAAGCTGTGGTCTTAACATGCGCCATAATTTAAAATATGTAAATTAAAACACTCTCATACTCTTCAATGTGATGAACCGAAGCTTTGAAGTCTTCCAAAATGTACAATCCAAAATGAAACTTGACATCACACATGTTGGCGCATAATGAGCCGTTTAAATGAGCTCATACAGGAAGTTGCGGTTCACACTGGACTGGAATCTCCTATTAAAGTGTTTATTTGCTGACTTTGGACTCGGTCGGTGCGTCTGTAGTAGGCGATGTGCGTATAATGACGCATCCTCTTCGTGGTCAGAGAGGACGTAGTCGCTGTTGTCGGACGTTTTGTGAGGACGTTTTCAGCTGGAGGTTAAAAACTCCAGCAGTCATGAGTGTGCAGCAGCTCACCGCAGGCATCTGTCTTCCACCCACGCAGCCCTTTGAAGCACAAAGTGGAGGCTTTCCACCTCCACCTCTGGGCCCTGCGGAGAGGAGAGTGTGTGTGTGTGTGTGTGGATAGAGAGATGTACAGTACAGGAAACATTGATTGCATCTTATGAGTGTTTTTCTTTAAAATACACCATCTTAGATTCCCTTTTATGTGAAAAGAGGTTTCCAAGATAAACATTCAAAGCGTGTGTGTGTGTTGTTCTGAACTACAGAAGCACAAAGTATTTCAATAAAAGAGTGAATTTTCTCCACATAGTCGTCTCTCTTTCATGCTGATGTTTATTTATCTTCTTTTAAAAAGTATTCATCTAAAAAACAAATTAGATTAACGTCATTTGGAGTAAAACACTGAACACTGTAACTAATCTTCAAAGCTAGTCTCTTCTAAACCCTCTCAGATGTCTCTGTTTCATAACTTTAATGGGATGTTTCAGTTTTTAGGTGGAGATTTTCCACATTATCCTGAATCAAATCAATAAGTGATGATCTCTGTGTTGAGTCTATTAGTGTGTTTAATCACAGGAACTTAAACAACCTGAACGACACTGGATCAAGACATTTTGAGGCTTTGGTGCTCACTAGCATTGAAAAATATTCTCATTCACTTAAACACACCATGTTTGCCCAGTTTATTTCTCTGATAACTTAAGATCCAGACGTCCAATGACTAAAATCCTTCTTGCGGCTAAAAGATCAAGTTAAAAACCAGCTAAATTTATCATGAAAATGTGGCTTCAAACTGAATAAAAGTCCATTTCTAACAGTTTGTGTGGAACAAGTGCAACAAAGCCCATGTATTATCTTGTATGTGTGTAAGTTACTCTTTGCTAGACGCCATTGTAGCGGACAAACACGGCGCCGACGCATGCATCTTGTGCACTATACTCTTTGGTAGAGGAGGTATGACGCCATTGACAGGCCACCAAATGAAACGGTCCGTCACTTTGATTAAAATGACAGATTTCTCTGGGTTTGAAAAGCAAAAACTATTAATCAGATCCAGCTCTCTCAGATGGGAGGGGTTGGACTTCAGAGCTGAGGCCTGAGCTGAACAACATATAGAACATAGGTCTAGTTGATTTTATGTCACGTCGTGGTGAAATTTAGTTGGGTTTTAGTCCTGTCTTCATGTTTTGTCTCGTAATTTCCTGTTTTATTTTGAAAAGTTCCCTCGTTTCAGGTCACTTGCCCTTCCTCATGTGTCTGATTGATTACCCCAAGTGTTTCCACCTGTTCCCTCAACTGTTCCCTGTTCCCTCGTCACTTCTGTCTTTGTTGTTTCATTTTGTTTCTTGTCTTGTCTCAGTCAACCAAGTTTCTTGTCTTTTCCTACGATATCTCTGCACCTGGGTCCTGTCTTCAACAACCTTGACATTTTACACATCTTAATGAGGAATAATTACAGATAATAGTTTTAAAACTGCTTCTTTATTTCATGGTTTCCTCTGCTGCACGTCCTTGATTTTTCTATTATCTTTAATTATGTTTGATTTTCTCTCCTTAGTGCTGCTTCAACATGTGGTTCAGTATATTATAATATATTATAGCTCCTCCAGAAGCCGCACCATCCTCCATCAGCTGATTCCAGCTCTTACTGCTCCTCCAAACCAAACGACAAAACAAATCAGCTCTCATCGTCTTCCAGAAAGCTGCCACATATTACATATGAGTTTCATGATCTGCTGTTGCCAACGTAAGGGTTTTGGTCAACTTTAAGCACAAATAAAAGTACTTTATTTGTGTTAAAATACACCAACATCGACTGTTGGAAGAAGACAGGATGGAAATAGCAGCCTCACATGTTAAAATCAGACACTTATTGTTTGTTATGAAGCGTTAACAGAGAAGCTTCACGTCTCTGAATGTGGATTATTAAACACTTTACATACTGATATTGGTATAAAGAGTTTTGTTTTGTGTGTTTACAGTTTTTCCACCAATGAACGTAACTGAAAAAGTTGAGAATTTAAAGATTGAAGCATCAAATATCAGTTGTTGGAGCAGCTTTAAGATCAAAACTGGGGAAATGCAGTTGCATATTTAAGAGTCTGAACTGATCAGGAGTCTAAACTAAACTGGTTCTGACTCACCGCACACACACACACACACACAAAAAAAATTAAAAAAGTCCCAAAGCAGCCAGACAATCAGTGGCCATCTTCCAGCTAATGAGAAAACTGTGGCTCTTTTAACGTCTCATTGACTTCACTCGTTTGCAGATTACAACTTCGTCAATATTGTGCTGCGGTTCAGTGAACGTCACCGACTCCTGAAGTGTGAAATGACTCGACGCCACTCAGGAGAGACTCGTCCTGCCTTTCATACTCGCATCACATGACGATGACGTATTAAAGGACGGGTTAAAACAACAGTCAGGAGCCAAAATGAACATTTAAACCTGTTGTTTTTCTCGCTGTAATTATTCCTCCTGATCATACTAAGCATTAGAAGATCCTTTCATAATGGAAGACACTCGGTAGAGGGAAGGAAGGGACAACAACAACAAAAGAAGATCAACTAATCAAATAGAAGTGAAACATTTAGAAGTATCATTGAAAATATCCATAAGTAAACCCTTTAAAAGCAGAGACTGAGATAAATGATTTCTGAATCCAAATCTGATGCTAAAAAGACTGTAAATGTGTCAGATATCCACTTGATATGACTAAACTCAGACTGATGAAGCTGAATAGAAGCTTCACACACACTTTAAATGACTGTGTGGACACACTGTGGATTTAAAGGAGATCTTTTAACATCCAGTATGAACAGGAGGAATGATTACAGCCAGGAAAAACCTCTTTCACTGCTCATATAAACACCTGACTGCTGCTTTAAGACAGATCTGATTAATTGTTAATGCGTCTTTGTTTTTATAGGAAAAAATCCTAAAACTTACCTTTTTTCTTTATGAGGGTGTTTTGAGAAGGTTGTTTCATAATTCATTATTGAGAGACAAACACCAGCTGCAACAAGGCTGTAACTTTATAATATGATGTCACACTGTGCAAGATGTGTGTAATAAAGTCTAAAGTCAGATATCAAGTCTACGCTGTCAGATTTGTAGCAAATAAATACAAAAACATACAGAATATAGAAGCTTTGTGTCTCACAGTGTTTATGTTGATGTTCACACCAAACTCAAGCTGTTAACAGTAATTATCTGCTTCGGCGTCTTATGTTTATGAGCAAATTGCCCCCTTAACAGTAGTTTTGACTGTTTTATTTGAGAATCCTGCAGCACATATACAAGACAAAAAGCAGGAGTTCATTTCAAAACAATCAGTTTACATGACAGAAACGTCCAGTTATGATGGATGCAGTTTATATACAACAACTCAACATGTCAGCTTCATTCAACCAAAACAAATCAGGATTCTTTGATTGGATCTTTAAGGTACTTTTATTTATTTTTAAGGCGCCCCAGTACATCTCAGAGCTCATCTGCCCAACACCATCCCAACACCAAACACCAACCCAACACCAACCCAACACCCAACACCAACCCAACACCCAACACCATGCCAACACCCAACACCACCCCAACACCAAACACCACCCCAACACCCAACACCCAACACCACCCCAACACCCAACACCACCCCAACACCCAACACCAACCCAACACCCAACACCACCCCAACACCAACACCAACCCAACATCCAACACCAACGATCACAGCTGAGGGATAAAGGTGAGTTAAGTGTTCCCTTTCTGAAGACGCTTTTAAAGCCAAGCTAAAAACTCACTTGCTCACCCGGGTTGAAGGTTGAAGGTCGTTAAAGCTCAGTGTTTGACTATTATTTGTTCTCCATTTGTTCTTGTTTCTTCTCTGATGTTACCTTGGTATGTTGTTTTAATCTATTCTTGACATCTTCTTGTACAGCACTTTGGTTAAAAGTGGTTGTTTTTAAATGTGCTTTATAAATAAATTCTCCTAGTCACTGTTCACAGGGAAAAGTCCTTCCGAATGCTCCTTAAAGATCTTTTAATAGTTTTTGTTTGACTGTATTCATGTTCTTCCTGACAATAAGATTCAAATGAGGAGGAGGAAACATCCCAGCAACCCCAGTTAAAGATCTTTTTTGGCCAGTCGTTCCTCTGGCGACTGAACGAGACACCCAGTAACCATTTATTAGCTGACTAGTGGCTGTAAAAGGTGAATAAAAGTAGTGCATAAAATGGAAATAGTCAAGTAAATGTACCTAGTTAGTGCTGTTTGGTTTGTAGACTGTGTAAAGGAGCTTTCCTGTAACTGGTTTAATCTTTGAATGATGCCTCCCTGCGTTCAGCTCCACCTCCTACATCCTGTTTCCGCAGTAAAACACCCTCCTAGTTAAATAACATTTAACGCCGCTTTGTGCAGTCGACAGTGAAGCGTCGCCCACAGCTGCCCGAGCGCTAAATCTGTTTGGTCAGCGATGACAACTCGCTCCTCCTCCCGTTTTTTCTGTTTTTAAAGCTCGTCGTTTGGATCCACCTCAGTCGCCGCGGCGCCGTACGGACATGCGGACATCCCCTGCATTAGAGTAATTACACAAACAGGATCTTTTTAGTTTATTTTGCCGTCGGGCAGAGGTGCCACCGGCTGCTGTCAGTCATATTAACAGACGCTTGGCTCGCCATCTGTGAGGCCAAAGCCTTTAATCTCCTCCATAAGTCCATCGGACGGCCAAGCAAAGGTCCTTAAGAGCTTAAAAAGCACAACCATGCAGCACACTTTCACACACACACGTTCAAACATCAGCAGCTCTGAGAGGTGTTTTTACTAAAGTTTCTGGATAATTACCTTCTGTTCTCATCAGTGATCTTAATGACAACATATTCTCTGGTGCCATCATTAGTGATGACGCAGGTCCATTAATATCTGTTTCCCTTGATACACTAACTAGCTTACATGTGTTTCTGTGTTGACTGTACACATGATGAATGTGTGCAGATTTAACATGAATGGCCTCTACATGCCACCAAAATAATAATAATAATAATAATAATAATGATAGTAATAATAATAATAATGATAGAAGTAATGTTCTTAGAAAAAAAACAGTTCATGCTTGATAATGAATCCCTGAACATAATTAAGAGTCGCTATATTACTGTGTTACTGTAGCAAAGTGACTGAAACTATACATGGCCAAAAGTATGTGGACATCTGTCCATGTATTTTTGTTCTTGGGCTGTTTTTCATAGTTTGATATGAACTGAAACTTCAGACAAAACAATTTTTTAAATGTATTTTCTGATATTTTATAGAAAATATAGAAAAAATAATTGATAGAGGTCGATCTAATTAAAATGGAGGCAGTCTCTTTCTGTTTCTATGTATGTATGTCCTTCGATTTTCTCAACAACCGTTCATCTGATCAACTTCATACTTGGTGAGTGTATTACTGGGGACCCGAGGAAGTGCAGTGTTGAGCTTTTTTGTTCCCAGAAATAGCCTGGTCCCAAATAGCTAAATAGCCCGGTGCTAGCTAGCTGTTAGCAGTGACAGCAGCCAGTTGATTATGTCACGCTCCCTATTAAGTTGAACTCTATTTTTGCTTGAAATGCCCATCCCTAATCGATCAATTGTTCTTAATCAATTAGTTTGCCATTTTGTTTCACTAAACCCAAACATAGCTTGGCCCCAAATAGCAAGCTGTTGTAAACATGGCAGAGGGTTGGCTGTGCTTTGGTTTTATGACATCATTTGAGGTTTGTAAAATCTGGATTAAAATCTTATATGTATTGAAGTTGAATGAGGCTTTGACTTCATTTAGGCCGTAAAATGTTTAATAATGTGTATACTCTATCGTGGGGGACGCAGGTGTGTCATGGCAGGTGTTATTGCTCAGGACTCGAGGAAGCACGGCGTCGAGTGTCAAGTTGTTCGGATGAGCGGAGGCAAAACAATCAGCCCGTTATGAACAGGCACATTTTGAACGGGCACTGCACTGATTGGAAAAAATAAATAAATAAATAACAGTAATATTTATTTCCAGAATCAGTGTTGATGCATAATCCAGGACAAATAAAACTGCCCCGCATGCAGCTTTGTCTAGTTCTCTATGAATATTTCTCATTAATTAAAATTTTCACAAAACAAGTGTAAACAAGCACGATGTGGCAGTTTGCAGTCTCCTAGTGTGATATTGCAGGAAGAGAAAAAAGGCTGATAATACATTACTAGAATAATGACTTTTCCCATTTCCAATCACGGAGCATCAGTGTGTGTGTTTCGAGTTGAACAAAACAAATACAACAAGCACACACACACACACAATAAAACAACCTGAAAACAGGATATGAAACAAACAAAGAGTGATGCATAAAACTGAAGCATCACACAGGATAAAAACGACTTTAATGTAACTGTGACTCAAGAAATATGTTTGGGTTTTATTGGTTATTTAGATGAACTCGCCCTTTAATAAATAAGCAGGAATAAAAAGTGTCATTACTATATTATAATGTGTATGAATGTGATTTATGTATAATAATAATAATTATTATTATTCACCCTCCATTGCAGCCAATACAGTCAAAGTACAATGTTATTTAAATTGATACTAAATGTGAAATTGATGTGTAGATGTGCATATTACATGTGTATAACGTGGAGTTATAACATGTGAATTACACATGTGACAAATTCACATGGAAAGAGAAAGAAAACTAATATAAAAACATGAATTGGTGAATGTTTTCAATCAGTTAAACTTTATTTGTGTATGTATATGGACGCAAGTAATGCAACACGTGGGATTAATCTAATGATGTCATACATAATAATATATCAGTCAGAGGGAGCAAACCACTACTTTTACTGCAATACTTTAACTACATCAAGCTCAGTTATGAACTTTTACTGTAGTAGGATTTATCTTTTACTTATAGTGGAGAATTTTTACTGAAATAAAAGATGTAAATATTTCCTCCATCATCTGCCCCTCAGTGAGCGTTGCGTTCAGGCCGCATATGTTGCACCGGGAGCGGGGGAGTTTCTGGAGCTTCTCCGCCGCCGCCGCTGCCGCAGCAACAGCATCACATACTTCCGTGTTGTCTGTCACCGTAAAGCAGGAAGGACTGTAGTAATGTGTATGAGTTAAACAGCAGCAGGAGCACAGGTTATCTACAGGTATGTCCGCTGGTTTATCCCCCGATAAAAACGTCTGTCTTTAAAGCCTCCTGTGTGTGTGTGTAACGTTAAACCGCCGCCGCCGCCGACCGTTGGTTCGGACTTTTAGTGAGCCGTTACTAGCTTATGCGGCTAATTCCTCCAGGCAGGATTGTCCGTTAGTGTCACAGCGGACAGCTTTAGCCTCTTAATGAGCCTCTCTTGTGTGTATGTCATTATAAACCGGCTGCTGTGTGTCCGTGTCCACTCAAAAACAGGTGTTTTATTGCCACAGAGACGTCATTCCGATGCTCAGGTGAGGTGAGACGGTTAGGAGAAGCTACATGGAGGCTAACTGACCCCCGGAGACAAGAGGAACTACGGTACATTAACAGCAGGATGCCAGCCGGTAAGCTAAGTTATGTATGTGTGTGTGACAGTGAAGGTATGTGTTGACAACATGTTGAAATAGCACCGGACTTTGAGTGTGTGTGTGTTGCGTTTAATGTCACGGTTTCAAGCTGTTTTATAACAACGACATGAAGACTGAAGTTTAAAAAAAAAGTGCAGTGATGCGTTCACTGTCACAGCCTGTGTGTGGGATTTGAAGCCCACAACTGTACTTTACAGCCTCTTATCTAAAACTTTACTGTCATAACTCCTTCCCCCTCTGCTGCTTGTACTTTTTTATTTTTATTTTTATTTTTTTTACCTTGCAGTTACATAAAGTGTGATATAATAAAATTTTGTAGAGCTGGAACTCAAGTCTCACCCACTCTCTCTCAAACTTTTACAGACATTAGAGAAGCTTCACAGGTCAAAATTCAATTAGAGTAAATTAAAGAGGGCGCCTGTGTTTATTTAACTTCTGAGGAATCTCACTGAAAGTTTTCTTTAAGACTAAAAATATCCAAGAAAAAGTCCTACATAGCAAACTTCAGTGTCAGCCTTTTTTGTTTATGAAGCGCTCTTCAGTAAGGAGGAGAGAGTGACGTGTATGTTTTTTATTTCCTTTTATCAAGTGCAGTCATGCAGTAAACAGTAAAGTCACATGTTCAAAGTCACAACAAAGGCGTAAATGTTTTAAGGGCCAGTTTATTGACTTTGGCATCATCTCAATGTCCATAAAGTTTGCATTCTCCAAAATAAAAACAAAAACTTGTAGTGTTGAGGTGTGAATGCAGCTCTATATAAAAGCATATTTTCCATACAATAAGGATGTACACATTCATTCATGTTGCACTTTTCAAAATAAATGTTACAAAAATGTTTCTTAACAAAAGAAAATAGTATTTAAAATGTCAGAACAATTCAAAACCTTCAGATATTCAGTTTATTGTCATATATGACAGAAGAAAAACACAAATCATCACATCTGTGCAACTGGAATCAGTAAATATTTGCTTGAAAAATGGATAAAAAAAATTATTAATCAGTTATTAAAAGTAGTTGCAGATTATTTTTCAATCAAATTATGGAATTTCTATCTATTTTTGATCTATTAATCATTTAATTATTGCAGCAAAACAAGTGAAAACAAATTAAACGAAACACAAAAAAACATCAGTAGAAACAATTTGAATGAATTATGTTTAAAGTAATTTTTAAAAAGTAAAATTAATTGAAAAAAAAAAAATGAATGAAATTCCACAGAGCAGAAACACACAGATTATTATTGCTGCGTGTTTAAGATGCAGACTGTGAACCAATAACAAACATTTTTATTTTCTTTAAATATTTATTCTTTTTCATGATTTTTGGAGACAAAATCCATCATGTGAACAAACTTTACTGAATTTTTTCAAGAAAACTCAACTTTTTCTCTTTCTTCCTTTCATTTTATGGAACATTTTATATTAGTTTCAACATATTAAATTAAATATTTACTCTACTGGAGCTTCTGTTGACATTCTGTATGTTCTACAGCTCCACTGACCTTCATTTAATCTTCAACGTACACACGGCCGTTTACACGCTGCAGCCTGCAGGGCTCTGACTATAAGTTGAACGTTATCTTATCATAACAGAGGGGACAGATGTCAGTTTTCAGGTTATGGAAATTCCTGGAATATCCTGGAGTTTGTGGTTTGTGTGCTTCGGAAAGGAAGTCTCAGAGGCTTGTTTATTGAAGCCGATGGATTTCAGCTCAGCAGACGCAGAAATTAGACGACGGCAGGTAGTTATGTGTAGTGAAACGTATCGACAGCTGGCGTGACACATCTGGTGTAAGACTATTTTCACACTTCATTAATCCGCTGAGCTTTTTTAAGTTGGCTCAAATAACATCAGACAATAGTTTTAAAGCTCTAATCTGTAATTATTCCTCATTAAAATGTGTAAAAACAACTAGACCTTTGTTCTATATGTTGTTCAGCTCAGGCCTCAGCTCTGAAGTCCAACCCCTCCCATCTGAGAGAGCTGGATCTGATTAATAGTTTTCGATTTTCAAACCCAGAGAAATCTGTCATTTTAATCAAAGTAACGGACTGTTTCATTTGGTGGCCTGTCAATGGCGTCATACCTCCTCTACCAAAGAGTATAGTGCACAAGATGCATGCGTCGGCGCCGTGTTTGTCCGCTACAATGGCGTCTAGCAAAGAGTAACTTACACACATACAAGATAATACATGGGCTTTGTTGTGCTTGTTCCACACAAACTGTTAGAAATGGACTTTTATTCAGTTTGAAGCCACATTTTCATGATAAATTTAGCTGGTTTTTAACTTGATCTTTTAGCCGCAAGAAGGATTTTAGTCATTGGACGTCTGGATCTTAAGTTATCAGAGAAATAAACTGGGCAAACGTTAGCAGCAGCTCGGCTAACAGCCACTCCACAATACAGAGCCACTTTTTTTAACTGAAACTGCTTTAATTAGTATTTTTAATGATTTTAATCTGCGTGTAAGTTTGTTCTGGAGAGGAGCAGAGAATATATTAAGTTTTTATGATCACATGAGGCAAAGAGAAGCAGCTGGAATCTGAGAATGACTACCATACGGCCTAAAAACGGACTGAAATGATTATTTTTCCGTCGATCGACTGAACATTTTAATCCTAATCGCCTTCATTGTCTGATAAAATAAACATAAGTACACGTTACACCAGCTGTGCAGTGAGATTTAGGACTTTTAAAATAAGAGACAAAAGCTCGTCTTCATCAGTAAAAGAAGAAATTCTCACTCAAATATCTTGTTTTGTCTGATTAAGAGTCCAAAATATTCACTTTACTGTCATGTTAAGATGATTAAAGGCAGGAAATTATTATATTTGTGAAACTAGAAGCTTTAAATGTGGAAAAACAAAAGACTGAAATGATTAATCGATGATGTAAACTAATTGATTAATTGACTAATCAGTGCTGCTCTACTTTTACTGCCACAGAACTTTAGTGTGAGATAATCCTGCTGAGTCACCGTCTGTCTGGCGGTTATGTGACTCAGCAGGATTATCTCAACACTGAAACACCAACCTTTGAGTTTTAGATGTTAATACTGCTCTGAACGACGCAGGTAGTTTAATAAAGAGGGAAACAGTCAGGAGTTTGTTGGCAGTCTGGAGCGGGGAAGTTGTTCTTCTTCATCTTTATCCACAGTTCGACGTTTTTTCACGCCGTCTTTGAGCCTCGGCGACGACTTCAGACGCTGTTTTACGGATCCTGTTGATAAAACGATGATCAAACGTCTCCTAAATCCCTCGGCTGCCTCCGTCTTTCTCTCCTCTCCGTCCTGACTTTGACCTATTTCAGCTTTGAACGTGTCTCCCAGTGGAGCGTAAATAAACGGCCCATGCAAAAAAAAAAAAGCCTCAGAAAGTGTGTGTGTGCGTGTGCGCCACGTCTGTCACGTCTGACTGTGTGTTTCTATTTTGGGAAAGTTGGACTTTGGGCGCCCTCCCCGTTCTTCTTCTTCTCCTCCAGTAGCAGCAGTAGCAGCTCTGGCAGGTAACCAGCTGCTGTTTACTCGTTTTCATCCTGAAAAAAAAACCTCAGTTTGGCTGCTCAGACGCAGAGAAATCACTCTCTGCGGCCTCCAAAGTTCCCCTCAGACGGTTTTGGAGGAGGAGGAGGGATGAAGGCTCATGTGGACTCCTGCGTTCCTGACGACCTCTCGTGTGTCTGCTCTGTAATTTCTCCCAGCAGTAAATCGCTCATTACATTAGCGGTAATGTGACGCCTTTAACATCGATCACAGATTGAGGTGGTGTGTATCATACATGCTGCTGGCATGGACACACACACACATATATATACAGTGTGTGTGTGTGTGTGTGTGTGTTTGAATTAGTGATGTGGACAAATACACAGCAGCGAGAATGAAGTATGGGGGGGCGATCTTTGGGAACTTCAGGATACACAGAAAACACAGACGGCGGCCGAAGACGAAGAAAAACATTAAAGAAGATAGAAAGCGAGTGTGTAGAAATGGGTTTTAAGAAGTGATTTAAAAGAAGTTGTTGATTCTGCGAGTCGGACCGAGACGTGCTTTAAAAGTGATCAGTAAGAAGCTGAGCTGCTTGGGAGGCCAGAGAGGGAAAGGAGGGAGTTTCAGTAATCTAATCTGGAGAATATGAAAGAGTGGAATATGTGGGCGATCTCTGAGACTCTCAGGATTTGATTCAATGAATAAAAGAAGCAGCACTGGTTGTTGTTGAGCTGTTTTTAATCATCATTTTGATTATTTTAGTCTTTTTTCTTGAAGCAAAAATGCCAAAAAGTCACCAACAAGCATTGTGTGTGTGTATCCAGAGTCTGATATGTTATCCCTCTGTGCCGTAGACATCAGTTATTATCCAAAAACTATTAAAAACACGGTTCAGTTTACAGCCTCACTAGCTTCTCGTGCTTCATATCACTTTGCATTTCTTTCTACATCGTGAAGAACTTCAGCACAAAGATCAGAGGTGGTTGATATTTAGTGCAACAAGGTAGCGAAGCCGTAAACTGAACCTCATTACTCACTAACTGATCTGCTGCTTCTTTGTGTTTCTTTACAAAGACTCAGCCTGATAACTGGCGGTCTGCTGCTAGCTAACGTTAGCTACTTAGACAGACTGCTGCTAGCTAACGTTAGCTACCTAGCACTGGACACTGTCGACTTGCAGCGCTTCATTTCAAAGCTTGAGCTCGTTTTCAGCCCGTTCTTCTCATAGAAAGCGGCTGATGCATATTATAATAACTCCTTTTTCACAATTTAGACGTTAATGCGACTGTTAAATTTGCCCGGCAGGTGAAACTGATGTTTACGGTTCTCAAAGCGGCAACATCACGTTACTTTTTGACTAAATAATAAGAGTTTTTGTGCATATTATAATAACTTCTTTTTCACAATTTAGATGTTTTTACACACTGCGCAAAAAAACAAAATGATGTGTCGATATGTTGTCCAGCCGTACTTCAACAACCGGTGCATGATGGGAAAAAAAAACCCCACATGCATCAAGCTGAGAGGTCGGAGATGATGCTCAGAGTTGTTTTTACTGTCACTGAAACACTAACGTTGGTGAATCTGGACAAACGCTGTGTTCACTTCAGTGCTGTTAAAGCTGGTAATCATTGCCTCAAAGTGTGTGTGTGTGTGTGTGTGTGTGTGTCGGACAAATCAAAACAGACCGATCATGTCCATTTGCGCTGCTGATGAAATATAATTTTTATGTGTTTTGAGTGACACGGCGACAGGAAGTAGACGGACCTGCGCCGCTGCGGCTGAGTGCTGCGTTTAGTGCCGCTTCTATTAATAATCAACACTGATTTCCTCTTTATGTGTGTGTGTGTGTGTGTGTGTGTGTGTGTGTGCTGCTCCATTTCTGAGCTCTCACTCCTGGGTCTGTTGTGGTCTAGAGGCTCTCATTATCCTCAAAGTGTTAACCACCTCAATTAAGTCATTATGTAGGACAAACCCGCCGTCACTCACACTCTGCTGCTGCTGCTGCTCTCAGCCTCAATGAACAGTCAGACAAGCACATGGTTACATATGCAGATATATATATTTATTTATTTATATATATAAATGAAATAAAGGATGCTTTTCCTCTCCGTTATTGTTGTTGAGACCTTCACGATTTCCCCGTTTGACACGTCTGGAAACGGTTTCTCAGCAGAATTGTGTAACAGGAAGTTAAAGTGACTCCTTCTTTTTCTTCTCTTTTTTTTTACAAAATGTGACAGCCGCGCCCCTCCAAACAACTGCAGTCGCCCACCTCTCATCATCTTCAGAAACACGTTCTCGTTAGCGGCCGCAGTGACTCCAGACGTGTCCCGAGCTGCTCTGATCCGTATCGAGGGAGCATATTTTTAAAAAAAAAAGATCCGTATCAGCTAAATTTCAAAATAAAACCCACTCGCGCTTGAAATGTTGACAGCGGAAGGTCACAGCAGGTCGCTAATTAATGTTAATCCACTGAGTAATTTGATTATAAACAGTTAAATGTTGTTCATCATCAGCTCAGTCTCGAGTGTTTCTTTGGTTCCTGTAAACTCCCGACAGAGTGAGACGTCTCCTCTCTCTCTGAAGGATTGCGCCACGTCGGTTTCATGAGTCACGTTCTCCCGGTTAAAGTTTCGCTCCTATCAGATCATGAGAATGTTTTAAAGCTTTATCAGTTTATGAGCTCTGAACCAGGACCTGCATATCTCTCTCTGTGCCAATATGTAAATAATAAAAGTGTCGGATCAGACTGTGTACCAGCAGAATACCTGATATTAAAGGACTTGGATCAGAAACTGGGCCTGAAAAACTTGATTGTTACTTCCTTGTTTCAAGTAGGAATGTCCCAAAGAGGAGCGATGATTAAAAACTGTCAGCTCAGAATTAAACATGTCATCCCTGTTTTGTTTTTTTTTAAATGGAAGTTATCTTTGTAACGCTGTGACTAATGATCACGTTTGTAAGACAGCTGTCACGTTCTCATGAAGCTTTAGACATATTTATCATGAAGTGACTGGTTCCCAACATTGTTATCAGGTTAATCAATCATATTTAGTCCCTTTTTCTTTGCTGTCAACAATATGGGAGGGTGTGTGTAGGTGTCTGTGTTTGATTGACAGCAGCTGGCAGGCAACTGGAGACAAATACTAGTAGGGCTGTAGTCAACCAAAGAAAACCTTGGTCGACTAAAATTCTCTGTTTAGCGTCTTCAGGTTAAGCTAACGTATCGTTGCTAACTTTGGAGCTAACTCCCTTCACTTTTCCAGCACTTGGAGAAACAACAGACGTGACTTTTCATCATTTAACTGACACGCTGTAGTCTGTGCTGTACATTTACTGCCAGACTGACAACTTACCGCTAACCTTTTCCTCTGCTCCGCTCGTATCCACCGTCACTTTCTCTGCGTCCAACTCGCTACGCAAACATGCGACGCAACACTTGTTTCCCAGGCAACAACACAGAGGTTCACTAGCGTCCTGAACAGCTGCACAGACTCCCAAACGCTAAATATCTCTGAATGAGTGGATATTTGTTGTTGATTCTGGCATTAAAACATATTTTTTTGTCCTGGCGGGTTCTCGTTGATATAATTGTAGGAGAAACACTGATTCAGTAAACGTTCAGTAACCGTTGAGAACAGTTAGACCCAGAAGTCTCCGTTAGTTTGGAAGAGTCCAAAGTTGTGAAAACAACGGGGGTGTTTTGAATACACCCCCGAAATAATGGATTAATACCAGAAAGCTGTTGATGTAGCACTTTTCTCCTTATGAAAGTAACACAGAGATTATTCAACCAATGAGAATTTAGTCGGACGAGAGCATATCAACCAACTAACCAACCAGCAGACTACAGCTCTAGTAGATACAAGTCGTGGACAGACAGCGTGTCGCTAACAGTGTCTAACCTCTGAAGTGACATCTGCAGGTATGTTTACATGCTAAAACAGCTAATTAGCATCTAGCATGGTGAATGTTTATTTGGCGGCTCGTTCAACAAACTGCAGGACGAGATGTGTTTATGTTTTTTAAGTTAGATAAGAAGGGGAGTTTAGCAGGAAAGCTAACATGCTAATGTGGGTTGTTGTGTTGTGTAGCAGGCTCAGTGCGACACGTTATCGTTTTATGCAAAGATTTGACTCGCTGCATGGAAATAAGGACTCCCGCACTGTGTTAAACGGAGCAGATATGTTGCTGCAACAAACAAAACTACTGCAGCTGGGTTTAAAATCGTCTGAAATGGTTCCGGTTTGTTTTTAAATGGCGTCAAAACACATCAAGACCACCTGCAGCGATGGTTTCCGTGTGTTCAGATCTTCAAAGTTGCGTCCGATCGAGTAGAAACCCCCCCCCACCCGTCGTCGTCATCATCACCCATCATCATCATCATCATGCGTCTGTATCCCAGGCGGAGCGGCGTTTTGGAGGATGCGGGAAGGAATCAAAGTCAATCAAACCCGGCCCCGGCCCGTGTCGTTGTTTTTGAAGCTCCGCCGGGCTTAATTGTGTGTGTGTGTGTGCGGCAGCAGTCGGTTCCTGTGCTCTCAGGGACGGTTCCTCCCTCAGTTGTTGGCTGTGATTTGTATGCATAGTGGAAGACGGTTTGTTCTGCAAAGGAGGATTTGGCCTAAATATAACTTCAAAGGAGATGCGCCTCCCTCTGTTTCCTCCGCGGTCGCATCTTTGCAGAGAGAGAGAGAGGAGAGAGAGAGAGAGAGAGGGGGGGAAGCTTTTATCTTTGTCTCCTTGTTGTGTAACGCTCAGCTTGCTGCTTCCCTGCACTTTTTTTTTTTTGAAGGATTTTACACTTTTCCCCCGGCCTGTTTTTTGTATTCGGATGTTTCGCATCGACATCAGACAGGTTTCTGCTCACCGTAGCGAAGGAAGCGACTGACTGAGGAGGAAAAAATAACTTGTTTACTTCAGTCACACGCCAGAAAAACTACTGTTATATTAGAATTAAAACACGCCTCAAATCATAATGCACTCAAGTTTTTTTGGTCCTAAATGATCAAAGCACACAGAGAGAGAGAGAGCGAGTGTCTCTGTGTTCCCTCTGAATGTCACGTCCTTGTTTCTCCTCTAACGTCTACATTCAGTGTCTCATGTATTTATTTTCAGAGCACATGTGATTAACACAGTAGCAGTCCGGGCGCTCGCTGTGAGATCCCTCCGGCTCTGCAGTCTGTCCTTTTTTGGATGTGAAATGTTGTTTGTGTGGAAAAAAAAAAGTCTCAATGTACTGAGTTGAAGCAGAGAAGAGGAGGAGAGGAGGAGGAGACCTGGAGCTCGTCTAGTCATTTATTTTATTGTTTGCAAAGTGATGAAATAAAACAGACTGTAAACTGTGGCTGTGAAGACATGTCGCTCTCTCTTCTTTGGCTAAAACGTGCTTTAATTTTTCAGTGATATCAAACAAAAAAAAAAAAACGGCGTCCACTAATTGGAAGATCGGCGGCCCACGTGTCGGGAAAGATACTGAACCCCAAAATGCTCCTGATGGCTTTTCCATCAGCGTATGTACGTATACTGGAAGTGTAAAGAGAGATGAGAAGGTTGCTCTACGTCTTCCTGTCGTCGTGTAAAGCGTTTCCTCATCGGGAACTTTACCAGGTTTGAGTCTCTGAAAAGTCGCCGTCACCTCCGTCTCCTTTAGTCTCCTCTTATTTTAAGCGCCGTCATGTCATAGTTCAAGAAAAATGTGAATATTTTATATATTTTGTCATATCGTTGCCCTTTTTTTCATGATATAGATGGTAGAAAGCTGACAGGAAATGAAGCGACACTTAATGGTCAACATCCTAAACAGTGTAAAGAGAGACTAGAAAGTTTAGTTAGTTTAGTTTTCGACACATTAAACAACAAAATATGGTTCAAAATGCGCTGCAGTTGCATCAGGTAAAGCGTTTCCTCATCGGGAACTTGACCAGGTTCGAGTCGCCGTCGTCTCCTTCCTTGTTGAAGCTCTACGACTGTTAGTTCTCTTATTTATTTTTTAAGTGTCGTCATGTTGTAGCTTAAAAAAAGGAATAAATTTCAGTTGTTATTTTATCATCTCTTGTGATTTTTAGTATGTTTTCAGCTCTGAAAGACTAAAATTAGTGTCTGATGTTTATCTGCTGCAGCCATCTGTGACCGTTACACACACACACACACACACACACACACACACGCTCGGTTGTTTATATACTAGTGGGGACTCTCGCTCACATCACCGTGTCTCAAACACACCTTTTTAAAGATGTGATGCTTCCTAAAATCTCACTCACTCACTTTAAATGTCTTCACTTTCCAACAAACATCCGAACTTTGCAAAAAAAATGTTTCCCCACTTTCCAAAATATCCACGAGTGTGCCAAAAAAAAAGGTCATACTTTCCAAAAATATCCTCCCTTTGCACAACATGTCTTCACTCACTCTCCCAAATATCCTCTCTTTCCATGACTGTTCTCACTTTTCTGGAATAAAACCTGATTATAAATATTGTTCCCACTTCACAAAAATATCCTCACTTGACTAAATTTCCTAAAAAAAACATCTTCACTTTGAAGATAATATCTTTACCTTCCAAAACCATCCTCACTTTGCTCTCCCTAACTTAAAAAACATCTTTACTTTACATACTTTTAATAAAAATCTCCTCACGTTCCTAAAAAATAACTGATTTTACAAAACCGTCTTCGTCTTTCCAGAATATTCTGTCTGTAAAGCTCCAGTCGGTCCTCACACTGATAGCAATTAAACACTCGAATGCACACACACTGAAAAACAACTTCCCCAGTCACACACACACACACACACACACACACACACACACACACACACATTTGGAAATGCTAAATTCCTTCAACTGCAGTCTCTTTCTCTCTTTCTGTAAATCTGCATAATTACACTCCAATCAGGATGATTAAAACACCTTCAACACACACACACTCACTGAAATCACATCATGTCATCTCTCCAGCATGTCTGTGTGTGTGTGTGTGTGTGTGTTTCCCCCCTCATCATCCCTCCAGGTTGGGGGGGGAGGAGGGGGGTGTAGATCAGTCCCGATGTGGGTTTTGTTTTTCTGGAGCATTTTTAGTGTTTTGGACTCGACTCTGCAGCGTTGCAGCTTCACCTGCAGCCTTCAGCAGATCTGCTGCTGCTGCTGCTGCTGCTGCCGGCGAGGGGAAACACAAACACTGCAAGGTCAGAGATGAGAGTCAGCGTGTGAGAGAGAGAGGGAGAGAGAGAGAGATAGAGAGAGAGAGAGGGTGGAAACACACACAGAGAGAGAGAGAGAGAGAGACTGTGGCGTCGAGGTCCACCTGGCAGGCCGTCCTCCGCTTCGCCTCCTAACAACAAGATGGATTCAGAGAACAACGAGTCGGGTAGGGGGCTGTTTTTCCTAAATATGTGCCTCTCCTCTGCGCGTGTGTGTGTGTGTGTGTGTGTGTGTGTGTGTGACAGTGACGGAGTAAAAAGGAGGCTAACACAGTCCAGCTCTGCGTCTCGGTGGCGGCCGCCATTGATCTGTTCCCTGTATGAACTATCGAGAGCTCACCGTTCACCCCCCCTCCTCCTCCTCCTCCTCCCCTCCTCTCCTCTCCACGCCGCCTTCCGGCCAATCAGACGCCTGGTTCCGCTTGACTGGCGGGCCCAGAGGCCAATCGGTGCGCTTCAATATCATCATAATAAGTGAGGGAAGGGCCACAACATGCTGCTGCTGATTTGTATTGATTTTTTTTTTATGAATGACTCGTTCTGTGTAGAGCTGCTGCAACGATCGATCGATTAGTCGGTCGATTTGAAACCTGATCGCTGAGTGTTTACTGATCCCAGCTTCTTAAATCTTTATGTTTTTCCTTGTCAGACATGATAGTCGACTGAATATCTTCAGATTAAACTCGACAAACAGTAAAGACGCTGCGACACAATCACAGTAAACAACAAATAAACAAAACATGACATCGTCTTTTGGGGTTTTTGGACCGTTGAGTCAATAAAATGAGTCATTTTCAACATGTTTTGACATTACAACAAGAATTTTTCACTATTTTCTGCCGTTTTTCAAGACAAAACTATTAATCGATTCATCAAGAAAATAATTCTCAGTTTAATTGATATTAAAAATAAGTGTGAGTAGTTTTAGTGCTGATGTTTAACATCCTGTTGTCTCTGAAAATCAGTAAATATGCTTTTAAATAGATAGATTTATATATATTTTGTGGTGTCATTGCCATTTTTTTCATTTATATAGATGATAGAAAGCTGACAGGAAATGCAGAGACACTTAATGGTCACATGGTCAACGTCTTGAACCGCCCCCCAGACCACCAGGACGCTCCGAAATACGGTTTTTAATTAACAGGAGTCGAGAAACGAACGCTCACGCTGTTAAAAGCTTCTTAATGTCGACTGAAGACGATGAAGAAGATGCTGAATACAGTTTAAGTGAATCTAGTTGAGATGTTCGGTATGAAAACGAAGCTTAAGATGAAGTAAACAAGCTAATAATTGTTATAATATTCATGTTCCTGGGTGGATGTTTCTGCTGCGGACACAGAAACCTGCTGATTAAACGCTTTAATCTGATTAATCAGATGAATTAATTTGTGTCTGTTCAGTTTTATTTTATTCTCTTATTTAAATCAAATCAAATGTCTTAAAAACCGAACAGAAACCATCCAAACTTTGCTCTTCTGGAGTTGCTGTCGGCCTCGTGTGAGCGGAGGAGGAGGAGGAGGAGGAGGAGGAGCCATCGTTCTCCTTCAGTAATGATGCTGATGGGAAACACCATTCATAAGATGGATTTTTATGATCATATTAGCAACAAGATGCTTCCAGGAAACGAGGCTGTGATTGGTCTGTTATTGTAGCTTCGGACGTTATTAATTAATTAATGAATCAAACTAAACAGATGTGAGCTGCTCCTCCACGATTATGACTGGAAATGTTCTCTACATGCAGACTGTACACGTCTGACTGTGTGCTCAGGTGAAGCTGAGCATGAAGGACTGTGTGTGTGTGTGTGCGTGTGTGTGTGTGTGTGTTTGTTTGGGTGGTTTGCTGTTGTCCTTGAGCCTCCGGCTGGCAGATGTTTGATTGGCAGCAGTGCCGAAGCCCCCAGAGGTCATCTGTTGTCTTTCATGCTCAATTAAGTCCCTCCCATCCTCCCTGCTACCTCTCTACAACACACACACACACACACACACATGTTTGAACTCCTGTACTTGTGAGGACCGTCATTAACAGTCTAACCTGATGCTAACCTCGAGGCCTTAAAGCTGGCGTGCAGGACTTTTATCTCCACTTCTGGCGGTGGGAGTAAAAGGCGGAGAGACGCTCGGCTTTGACTGCACGCAGTACAAACGGATACGACGGTCCGCCGGCCCCGTACACCGCTGACCTTCTGCTGCGGCTGTAAAACGGTGGATAAACTGTCTCAGCGTCACACGACCTCCACGAAACTACTCTATTCTGAAAGTCTAGAAGAGCCGCCTGGGAATAACATGAGATTTATGAGATATATGAGGCGACGATCTGCCTGAACTTGAACGTAACGGATGTTCATTTATTTGTCAGTCTTGCAGGATTTTCCTTAAAAAAACCCCAAAGTTTAGACTTGTACTAATATAATCCCTCTCTAGTTATCTATCTAGTATCTGCAGAGACCCACTGTGAGATCTGGACTCTGTAAAAAAAAGACCTAAATCCAAACAGGAAATCCGCAATACATTCATAAAAATCAGATTTTTTTGCCCATTTTGGACTCCAAACAACATCTATCTCCTCCTAGGGCATTCATGCTATCCGCTGGACAAATATGGCGGACACGGCGCCGACATCCTCCTGCTTGTCCAGCAGTTGTTTGATAAATAAATTGCTCGTACCGTCTCTCTTACTGCCGGGTTTTTGCTGCGGCGAGCGGTCGTAGTCGACTCGAGTTAAGTTTCATTCAGTCCGCTGTGGACTCTGACTGCTGTCCGCTCTAAATATAGAAGCACAAGAGCACCTGTACACATAAACACACACACACACATCATGAATGCATATACATGAGCACAAAGAGCACAGATGTCATCCTGTCAGAGTAGCTGACACACACACACAGCAGCTAAAGATACTGAAGGAAAGTATCAGCGTTTATTAACAATTAAATATATGAATATGTGTGTTTATTAGAGGTCATCACAGGTAAATAATCCAAAATGAACCTGAAATGATTGACGGACATGATTGTTTTCTGTTAAACGCTTGTTGGCCTTAATAATTGTTCTACACACACACACACACGACACTAAAACTGACGGATAGTTTCAATTATAAAGCTTATAATGCGGATGTGTCATCTACCAGACATGTATTAAAATACTCTTCTTGGAACAATAACATGTCTGATTTTGTACAAAAACAATAATAACCGCATTAAAAAACAGCATCTTCTCCTTCCCAAACAACGTCTCCTCTGTCACTCTGGAGTCATTTCTCAGTGTTTGTTCGCTGCAGATCATTTGTTCGCTCATGTTGATAAGTGTGAATACCGGACTGTGATTGGCTGCAAACTAGTTGTGATGTCACAAATCCCACAAAAACTCTGCACAGTGAAGCTCAAACATCAAACTGCAGGAACAAGAAGAAGAAGAAGATAGTCAGACTACTAACTTTAACCAATTAATTCCCTGTAAAACATCGACCTATAATAAAAACCATACAGACTGACTGATGCTCCGTCCATCAGTCCATAACGTCACAGATAGACGAGGTAATGAGGGGTTTATCTGACCTTTCGATTTACCGCTACAGCTCTGATTATCTGTTCTCAAGACAGACTTTAGGTTTTAATAATCAGGTTAAATGTGTTTCATCTCCAGAGTTGTACTGAGGGACGTTTTTAGGGCCTGAGCGCTGATTCCTCTTCTTTCTTTATTATTTTGCGACTTCAACTCTGTATTTGACCCCCTAAACCTGCTCGAAAACTGCCCAGAAAGCACTCGATAGCACCACCTAGGTGTCTATTTCGCCTGCTACGGCCCGTAGGAACTTCATAGAGAGATGGAACCAACACTAAACTGTTCGTCTCCTACAGACCTACAAATCATACACTGACACCCCAGACCTAAATCCAAACAGGAAATCCGCAATACATTCATAAAAACACAATTTTTTTTGCCCATTTTGGACTCCAAACAACATCTATCTCCTCCTAGAGCGTTCATGCTATCAGCTTCACATTTTTACACATGACTCACGAAACCGTGCTGAACAAAAGTTGTTAAAAACTTTGCGATAACTCGTACCGTTTTCATATTATGAGCCCATAAAGTTGCTGAGTGACTTTTCACCTTACAGTGTAACCCAACGGGAGAGGCACTCTCTGAGCAGGGACTCTGTCTCTTAATTACCGTCTGCCGTCTGAACTATAAGTCACACCGCTTTCTTACTTGTATCAATGGATTCGTAACAAAAATCCCCACAAATAAATGATATTTTCAGTCTGATTTGGTCAAAGTCCTGAGCTCTATCTAAAGTTTTCCACAAGAAAATTTCTACATACTTCCTTACTCTTCTACACAAGCCATTTGGCGTATAGCGGCGGCGAAGGTCCGTCCAACGCTGCTCGCAGCTTTAATTTTTTTCTTGCACTCGGTCCGTTTGTCTCTGTTTTATATTTTACCTGATATGTTGATGATTTGGACAAAAGCGACCAGAATTTGAACGTTCAGATTAAATTTTTTTAAAGACAATCTGGAGAAACATTTTAAGGGATCTGATGTAACCCGAGGCCGCCGTCCCGTCCCGTCACAGACCGTGAAGCCGCAGCTCATCCACAGACGACGGCGACCGTTTCTCTCCTTAACGACTCTCTAGAAAATGTCATCAGAGTGTGAAATTAAGCCCGAGCTCAAGGGAAGGAAGAAAAGAAAAAAAAATCAGCCCGTTTGGTCGTTTCAGATAAAATCAAGATGAACAAGTAGCTGAAGTTATAATTACAATTAACCTACTTTCCACGGATAAACTGTCCAAACGTGGCTCAGCACTAAAATCACACCCCTCCTTGACCTTTTTTTTTTATAGTGTAGATGATCTCACACACACACGAATGACAGTGCAATCAGTGTCATTCAAGATATTTATATCAGCAAATCAGCATCATATGGCAGCAAAACAAGGAGATAAAGTGATATGTTGTTGTAATAAAGAGCGTTCTCCTTTGGTTTCTAGTAATAAAAGGAAAAAGAACAGCAGATATTCTGCAGCGTCAGATCAGCCTTTTGTTTCACTCGCAGTTCGAGGTTCTTTTATTTCTCTGTCAGGAGACGTGATGTGAATTTTATTCTGAGTTTGCAGAAACTCCTCCGTCCATCTCCGTCTCCTCCTCGTCTTCGTCTTCTTCTGCTCTGTACATTAACGTTTTCAGACTTCTTTGCTGACATTTCACCAGACATTTAGCCGACCGTAAGCTTTTTTTTTTTTTTTTAAATCTCAGGTGACTTTCAGTGAGGTGGTGGTGGTATAAAACATCCAATGGCGGACGTCCTCCAGATACAAACGAGGCTCCAACACCTCAAACAAACAGTAAAACATCTTGTGGTTTAAAACCTTTTCATCATCAGCATCATCGACGCCCCTAAAACGTCCACGTAAGGCGCCCCGTTCCCTGCGTGGAAGAGTTTCATTCACAAAAAAAGACTCGAAGGCTGCTGCTGCTGCTGCTGCCGGAAACCAGCGGACACATTTATCAGCCGTCGCTTTAGAGGAGCCGAAACTGTCAGAAAACATGAATCCATCAGAGCGGCAGCCGCACGGTGACAGAGACGGAGAGGAAACGCTCTGACAGGAAGTTAGAAGCTTAAACGTCTATGAGAGAGGAGGTCATGTGACACTATTACTGACTTCCTTTAAGTGCAAATTCTGTTCATTTGTTTCTAGAAAGTTTAAGAAACGTCTGCTTTGAGAGGCTCTGCTCATGTCTGTCAGGTGTAGAAGATGTTCAGCCGCTCGCTCGCTCGTCGTCTTCTCCGTGACGTTTCCACTGTGACCTCGGTTCAGACGCACCGGAGCCGCAAACGACTTAAACGAGGCGGACGGACGGGGTGAAGGATGTTTTTTTAACCTCAGCTTTTTAATCGTGAATTATTTAAAATCACAGACTTAAAACAGAAAACGATGTCCGGTCGAATCAGTAACGGCTGACTGACCGCTGCACGCACACACACACACACACAGAGAGGATGTTTGGCTCCGCCCCCTCCTCATACCTCAGCCCACCTCTTCGACGTGATTGGTGGATCAGGAAGGAAAATTATAATAGAGGATTAAAGTGAGAGCTGAGAGATTTAAACTAATTAAAAATTAAAACGTTTAGAGAGACGAGGTCATGACATCACTTCCTGTTTCTCATCGTGGAGGCTCGTGCCTGGAGACGGCTCGGCTGCACGGCAGCAGCTGCTATCAGAGAGTCGTTGTAACTTTGGTTTTCACACTCATCATAACTCGACGGTTTCATCTGTCCACGTGTGACCCGTCCTCGCCGTCCTGCCGTTACTGCAGAACGTGTCCGAACTCGCCGTCACGCCTCCGCTCGCTCATGGACTCGCCTCTCCTCTGCGTTTAAGCCGCAGTGAGAGTTACTGTTAACAACGTCCACGCCGTAACTGTGGCTGGAAAGCACAGATGCATCTGATTTATTTGGGAAATACATGAAAACCAAACAAACGTCGGCTGAAATCTGTTGTTCAGTGCAATAAAACCCAAATTTTAACGTCATTTTATCGACTCTCAGTATTTTAAACCCTCGTACGACCTTCATGAGTCGTCACAATGTTCATTAAAAGCTGCTAAATATCATAAATATTGAATAAATAATGTTTTTAGATGCAGAGACACATGATGAAGGTTTGGATTATTGCTCATCAGCAGATTTACAAACATTAACCTGATTATTAACAAACTTTTTCTTATTTCTGGAACCAAAACCTGGAAGTTCACGCTTCACTTTGACTCTTTATACAACTAAAAACAACACACACAGTAAAAATATAGCAACTTAACCACAGAACGACTGTTAAATATGCATTAAAATGCTGTTTATGTGCTGAAGTTGAACATATAGTTCAGTTGATCTCAATATCAGTTGATTCTGTAAAAGTGAATTTAATGATTTAAAACCACAAATATGAAAACCACAGTTGAAACTAACGATGATTTTCACCATTTATTATTATTTTTTCAATGAATCGATCAGTTGTTTGGTTCATAAGATGTTTAAAATGTTCAGTTAATATCACAGAGGATTAAAGAAACCTTTAATAATGAATCTATTATCCAAATAGATCATTGCAGCTCTACAGAAAGCATAAAAAAAACACTCGATCGTTCATCATAAACCCATAAAAATCTGCGTTTGATGTGGAAAAACACAAATAAGGAATAAAAATAAAGCAGATAAACGTTGAATATTCGGTTTGTTGTGAAGCAGTCTGAAGGTTTGTGGGTTTATTTCTGTCCCTGCTCGGTTTCACACCCTCATCCTGCTGCTGTTCTCACATTTCCAAATGAAATCGGAGGTAAATTTAGACGCCTTTTGTCTCCCAGATCGTCGACTTCCTGGAATCTTTCCCTCCTTTTTTTTTCTTTGCTGCAGGATTCATCGTCGATCTGCTGAACTCATCCTGAAGGTTCGGCTGATAAACCTGCAGACGCTCGAACTTTTAACGAAACACAGACGTTAAATTTCAGTTATTAATAAGAAAACTTGTAAAAAAATATTAATAAATGTTACAAATATAACAAAATATAAGAAAGAAACACTCAGACTGCTGCAGGATTTCAGTGTTTTGCTGCTTTATATATTTGATTCCAGCACAAACACACCTGATATGATCCAGAGAAGCCGCTGATAAACAGTCGTCGAGGTGATTCCGCTGATTATTGATCGCTGGAGCCTTTTTATGATTGTTTAGTCGCATTTGATTTTACATTTTAGAAGAATTAAAAGTGCTCATATTGATTATTTTAGTTTTTTTTTATCCCTCAAACAAGATAATTTCTGCTTTAAAGATGTTTGTTGTGAAACAATAAATCAATAATAATCATTAACAGATGAGTCAGTTGGTTCTTTATAAACATTATCTGGTTTCAGCTTCTCAGATGTTAGGATTTTATTTTCTCTTTAACTTGAATTTCTTTGAGTTTTTTAGACATTTTTCAGTATTTTATAGATTAAATCATTAAAAAAAAAGTTGAAGTCATCGATCAGTAATGAAACCAATCGTTGTAGTTGCAGCTCTAAGGACGTCTGTTTGTGCACAAATCAATAATATTAGATATAAAGAGTGTTTTTGTCCCTTTTAGAGTTATTAAATATGCTGTATGTAAGCAATATTTACATTGAAACTGTTTCTTTAGTCGTTAGTTTTATAAAAGTCAAACGTCTTCGTGTTGTCTGACAGTTTTACTCTCCGAGGAGACGCTCTGTGTTTTGGCAGCGGATGTAAATTGTGCATATATAGATGTAATACCATAAGAGATTTGGCTGCAGAGCATCAGCTGGGAGCGCAGCGGCATAAAAATATCAATTTAATCAAACTTTACTTTGCTTTATATCAGCGGAGGAGGACGTCCTTCAAGCTGAAACACGCTGATCCGACCAATCAAAAACCAGAGGATAGAAAAGAGCCGTTAATATAAAGTTTAGTTTGCTTCCCATTAAACATCACTACTCATGTTACTTCCTTCGATACAGCCTCACAAATCAAACATGACTCGTTCCTCCACGATAAAACATTCAGTCAGAGAATTCAAACATTAGTTTTTAGTTCATCAGCGTTCGTACGATACGACCCGACATCTCTACAGACAGTCGCAGGATTTAGTCGCAGATGATCCGCAAACATTTTAGACAATAATACGTCAAAGTTAAATATTGTACAGCAGCTTTCCTTACAGTTGATTAATCAATCAGTCCATGGACAGAGAATTAATCTGTAACTATCTTAATAAACTGAAACATTTGAGTCTTTCCAGCTTCTCCAGGTTTGCAGCTTCTCAGTTTTTTCAGACATTTAAAGACGTCGTCTTTGGCTGCAGGAACTTTAATGTGCATTTTAACTATTTTATGTCACTATTTAGACCAAACTGTAGTAGATTAATCAACAGTTGCAGCCGGAGTTGTATCCTATTCTCTGAGTTATTAAACATCTTTATGGAGCGACACGTCGGCCGTTTCTTTGACTAGTTTATTCAGTATTGTTACTTTTACTGATGTGTGATATTTTACTCTTTTTGGAGGCTTAAATGATATTTTTTCCCTCCAGGCTGGGCTCCTATAGGTCATTGAAAGTGCTTGAATTTATGTGCTTTTATGCAAGAAAAGAATAGTTTTGCTCGTGCTGTTCAGACCAGATAAAGGCTGCTAGTTGTGTCAGTGATGAACGTCGATCCGTGTGACCGCGTCTCAAACAACGCCACGTTGGGTCCTTGAATTTTAGGGAATCGGGCCTTGAAGTCCTTGAAAAAGTCCTTGAAGTTGACGTTTTAAGAAGAAGGTGTGGGGATCCTGCTCTAGACAAATCACTGTCCAGTGTCTCCACTGGGTTTCCATGGCGATCAAACACAAATACAGATATACTTCCTGTTGAAAATGGAAACAAACAAACTGTTAGGCATTAAATAAATGACTTTTACCATGTTTGTGCCTCCGTACGTTTAGCTCAGACTAATTATTACTGAACTCACCTTTTTCACAAACACTTTATTGACTAATATCAGATTGTTGTCACTATTTTTATTGTTTTATCTGCTTTCTGTGTATTTATTCTGCTTTTATACTGATGTGTGCTGTTACACTTCTATTTATTTTTATTCTAATTTCTTTTATTTACATCGTAAAGCACCTTGTAACTCCTCGACTTTATAGAAAGTTTACTGACTTACTAATGTTGTTTTCAGTTTTAAGCACAGAAAGTTTGAGTTTTGATGAGAAGTTGACGGCTCAAATGCTGTTTTAGAAGTTTTTCCAGTCCCTGTAATAATATCTTATATATAAATAGAAATATATCTGTTATCACACTTTAGAGATATTTGTGTAAACCTCAGTGAAATAAATAAACATGGTCCCATTTTAGTTTATTTTAGCAGTTTGATCTGAGCTGGAAAAACAGCAACTAAAAGGATTAACATCGGATCCTCTCTTCGCTTCCCGCTCTCAACGTCGTCTCAGTTTTCCTGCTGTTACAGTAAAAACTGTGTCCATCAGATGCAGCTGCTGCTTGGAGGGAACATTTATTATTATTATTATTATTGTTTATATTTTATTCTCATGTTTTTAAGGAAGCAGAGCGGATGTGCAGCGACTTGAGGAGCCAGTAAAACCTGTTTCACGGTGACTCCTTCTCTCTCTTTGACGTTTCTCAGCATCGTGCAGAAAAAGCAAAGCAGCGGTTTTTGATCCTTTCTTCTTTGGGGAGGTGAGGGGGGGGAAGAGGTGGAGGGGTTTCTGCTCTCAGTGTGGTGCGACGCCTCCGTCTCTCAGCCTCGACTCCCGTTGTGAGCTGACATGAAATTGAAGTCTTGGCAGATGGAAGATAGAGAGACGTCTTTCTGATGTGTTCTCAGCGTCGTCGGTGAAGCAGCGGGGTCATCGCTGTTGACTCAGGTGGTCCTGAACCACTCTGAAGATGTACAGACATGAATAAATGAACAGTTTGTTTGTTTTGGAGTCGCAAAAAAAAAAAAAAAAAAACAATAAGCAGGTATCTGAGCGCCGTGCTCGCTGGTTTCATGCGGACGAGTCGCGTTAGCCGGAATATAAATTGAAAAATTAGGTGATCAGTCGTTTTCCTCTCGCCGCTGCGTCCCAAACGACAAAAAACGCCTCACAGAGGAGAGAAGAGACAACATGTGGAGCGACAGACTGATAAATATGCAGCCAATGAAAGAATGAGTCATTGTTTTATATCTTTAAATGTAGAAGTCAGCAGCCAAACGTTTCTCTGCAGCTCTGTCTCAAATCACACACTTCTGTTAGTTCACTGTTCACTTACTGCTGTAGTGAGCATATTCTGACAGGGCAGTGTTTGTCGTCTCAAATCAAACACTGCTGTTGTGCACTTACCGGAAATGAAGACTGCAGATTAGCATTAGCTAGCGTTAGCATTAGCTAGCGTTAGCATTCGTGCTACCAAATCATTACAGATCGCTAAATCAACCCTAAAAACAAACTGATGGCTTTTATCTAACAGCAGTTTAGTGGTGCTTAGTGCTAAAAACACATGTATAACTTACATTTGTATAATGTGGTGATGTTCACTGTAGTTAGAACGTACATGGCCGCCATTTCCAGTTTGAAAAGTTGGTTCTTCTCCGCCCGCTACGTAACCAAGATGGTCCGTAGTTCCACACTTCCGGGTGCTCGCAGTGCATTTTTCCAAACTTCTCAGTGTGAACGCACTCATGTACTCAAACTGTTCAGTGTAAGTACAGAAGTGTGTGAGACACAGCTAATTTCTCAGGTTAGGCTAACCCTCTGTCGCTAACTTCGGAGCTTCGGAGCCGAGACTTTTTAGCATTTATTAACTGACACGCTTTAATCTGTCCTGAACATTTACTGCCAGATTTACACCTTTTCCTTTGCTCCGCTCACATCCACCGTCACTTTACTGCAGCTCGCTCTAAAACTATTATTACTGAAACATCTTACACAATGCTCTGTTTCTTAACAGAGTTATGATAACGATAACGCCACAGAGGTTGACTCAGCGCTGCTCAGAGGCTCCTAAATGCTGTTGATCTCCAAATGAACAGATATTTGACTTCATTTATAGCACTGAAAAATATGTTTTGGCCTGGCGGAGGTTCTTCTTATCGTTGTAGAAGAAACACTGATTCAGGAATTTACAGAAGAACAAGAATCCAACGACGTTCCCGATCAGAGAGACGATCAGTGACGTCTGCACTCGTGTGGATTTAATGACGACGCATCGTATCGGTTCATTCGTGCTCATTTCAGGCCAAACATGCGACATTCATACCGCACACAGAGAGGAGTCAGACTCAGGTGTTTCAGCAGGTGGTCGTGCAGCTGAGAGCGTTTCCTGTGAGCATCTGTGTTCGTCCACGGCTGACTGGTGAATCACGTACGGCGTGTGTACCGCCGCCGCCACCGCCAGCCGCCAGCTGGGACCTTCGAGATGGATATTGAGTCCTCTACAGTGTGGAAATGTCAAAGAAAAGTCATTACAGAGCGACACTAGTATATCTCTGCTGTGTGTTTCATGCTTCAGTGTCATGTTGTGTGTGTGTGTCCAGTTTGTCCCGATCTTTTCTGCACATCATTTATATCTATTATTACAGTTATATTTACATTTAAGATCAGAGTTCATAAAATATTTAACATAAAAAAGCACAAATCACTAAAAAAGAAAATAAAACAAGAAACCAGTGAAAGAAATTATTAAAAACCGCAACGAAACATCAAACTGTAAAGAAAAAATGCTTTAAAAATAGTAAAACGGTAAAAAAGTTCAAATTAATGCAGAAAACTGTGAAAAAAGGAAAGAAAAAAGTCAAACAAATATGAAAAAAGTGTTAAAAAAATCTAAAATCATAAAAACAACAAAAGCTGAAAAAAATGTTTTTAAAATTAAATACCTTTTAATATTAAAACTGTAAAAAATGCCAATTAAAGATAATTAAAATGTAAACAAAAAAGTCAAATATAACACTTTTTATTACATTTAAGACCGGAGTTCATAAAATATTTAACTAAAATAGCAAAAAAAGAAGCATTAATCAGTAAAAGACGACAAGATATAGAAAATAAAACAAGAGAAAACTGCAACAACAAATTAAACTGTGAAGAAAACAGAAATACAGTAAAAACATTACAAGAAGACAAAAAAGTATCACAATAAACTAAAAATGTTTTAAAAAAAATGGTAAAACAGTAAAAAAAAAAAGCTGCAAATAAAGTTAAAAAAAAAAAGTTTAAAAAAATTAATTTAGGAAATTGTGAAAAAAGTCAAACAAATATGAAAAAAATGTAATTCAGTAAAAAAAAAAATAAAAAAAATAAAATCATAAAAACATCAAAAACTTGAGAAAATAGTAACATGAAAATAATAACACTAACAAATGCTTTTAGAGAATATTATTTAATTATTAATAACATTTAAAAAAAAAAAAAAAAACTAAAGAAAATTGTAAAATTAAAACAATAACAGACAGAAATAAAAATAATAATTAAATGTAAAAAATAAAATTTAAAAAAAGGGTAAACTGTAGAAAAGAGGAAATATTACGGACGGTAAACACAATAAATAACAATATTTAAAAAACATTTAATAGGAACTTTCTCAATTAAATCAACTCTATATTCTATAAACATACAGATTTAATTGAAGCAGATTTTGTCGAGTTTGTGATTCAGCTTCATTTTCGCCTCAAAATTTATTTATTTATTTATTTTAAGTGCAAAATCACAGCAGAGTGTCTCGGTTCTCCTTACAGCAGCAAACGCTGTTAAAACAATCAGAAGACAAAACAAAAACAAACAAACAGGATAAAATAAAATAATAATAATTAATAATAAACCAGGAGGCGTTTTAAAGGTGAGGGGCAGCGACAGCAGCACTGAAGCAGCTTCTCTCTGACGCAGCGCCGCAAACGTGTGTCTGCTTTGTAAGACAGCGATTTAATTAGCAGAGGTCAGAAATCAAACGGCTGATAATTGGTTATTTGGTGGAGGTTATCAGAGTCCCGTCAGATGGAATAATAACCACATCTGCTGCTCGCCACGTGTTGTTCTTTCTGTTCTTTCTGTGGCACTTCAATTATGTTTCCTTCAGAGCGGGAAGCTTTCTCATCATGTCGGTGTCACCGGGTCTCCACAACACTCCGACACACACACACACACACACACACACAGACGGCAGTGTGTGGCGCCCCCTGTTGGTACACTTCACCAGCTTTCCAAACACTTACAGGAAGTCACTGAGTACATAAATTTGAGCACTTTAGAGGCAGTTTGGAGATTCTTTTTTTAACTATCTCTAACTAATTAGCTGCTACGTTTATCTTCCCTCCTTTAAGGACGGTTTACGATCACTCAAACGTGTTTATATGAGCAGTCAAGAGGTTTTTTCCTCGTCCACACAGTCATTTAAAGTGTGTGTGAAGCTTCTATTCAGCTTCATCAGTCTGAGTTTAGTCATATCAAGTGGATATCTGACACATTTACAGTCTTTTTAGCATCAAATTCTCCTCTTTGTGTTTCCCTGTTGAGCTGCAGGTGGAAGTATAGAAACAAAAAGAGGGACTTTGCCACTAAACAGACTGTAACGTTGAAAGATATCTACTGGATTTGACTCATGTGGACGCTGAAGCTTCATGACGGGATCTTCTAATGGTCCGTATGAACAGGAGGAATGATTACAGCAATAAAAAAACATGTTTAATTTTCATTTCAGCTCCTGATTGTTGGTTTAAAGGACCAGTGTGGAGGATTTAGTGGCATCACCCTCCTGTTCAAAGCGTGTAGGAGAACCTACGTGGCTGCAAAACTCTCTGCAGTGTTTGGTTTGTCTGTTCTGGGCTACCGTACAAACACGGCGATGCAACATGGCGGCCGCCCTCTGTGGATATAAAGAGCTCAATATAACATGACGAAAACACAACGATTCTCATTCTCAGGTGATTTAAACACTAATTAAAACATACTTATGAATATAATATTACATTTCTGCCAAGTCCGTCCACTAGATGGCGTTAAACTCTACAGACTGGAAAAGTTGTGATCGTTTCCGCGTTACTTTTATTTTGTAATTACATGTTAAATACATTCAACACGTTCCTTATGTTGATCTGAAACTGTTTTTGTGACCTTCAGAGCTCATTTTGCTTCTGCAAATCAGTGTATGAACAACTTTTATTTATGTATTTTAAAGCTGTGATTACTACAAATAACCTCAAATCCTACTAATCTATCATATCGACTTTAGTTTGCTGGTGCAGGACAGTTAGATACCAGACGCTGGTCCGTATCATCCGTCAAACAGCCAACAATCACTGATGTGTGTTTATAATCAGGCCAATAAAGTAAATAATTATATTTTATAGTCGAATAATCTCCTTAAAAAGTCGACTGTGAGGATTTAAAGCTTTTCTTTTGACTGTTGATCAGACGAAACGAGACATTTGAAGACGTCTCCACACGCTTTAAGAAGTTATATCGAGCTTTTTTTCTATTTTCTGAAAATAATCGTTAGTTGCAGCCTCAATAAAAATAAATTCTAGCTAAATTTCTAGCTGCACTTTAACCTTTTTCTGCTTCTGTACTTTCTGCTTTTCTATCGTGAAGCGTCTTAAAACAACATCGATCAGCTGCGGCTCGTTGTTTCTTTTATTTCCTGTTTGCTCCGCCTGTGTGTCAAACATTTAAGCTGAAGCTGCACTATATATATATCTTCATATTTTTATTTTACTGATATCTAAGAGGATGAAGCGATGAGACGAGAGTGATTCAAACCTTTTTAAACCTCCGAAGCAGAGATTTATGAAGTGGGATCTTCAGCTCCGTCCTCCTCCTCCCTGTCGATAAAAGGCTCAGACAGGTAATTGCGTCTCCGCTCGGCCTCCTCGCCTCCTTCCTGGACGCCCACCAGCTTTAGCTTCATCACCTCCTCCCTCCTCCTCCTCCTCCTCCTTCTTCCTGCTAAGCTCCTCCTTCCCCCCCCGAGACGATTCTTGGAAGTTCAGACGTTTAGTTTGACGACCCTCCTTCCAGAAAACACTTGAGGGCCTCCGATAAAATAAAATAAAATAAAATAAATGATGTTTATAGTTGTGGGAGGAGGCGGCGTGTTGGGACTGTTTGGTTGCATCAGACTGATGATGGATGTCCTCGTTCTGGAGCCCCTACAGAGATTTATAGCGTGGAGGTGGAGGTGAGGACAGAGGCCGGACGGAGGAGTTTATATTGGGATCATTTGTCACCTCGTAGCCTAACCAGCTTCCTCCCCACCTCCCTCCCTCCATCCTTCCTCCATCCATCCTTCCTTCTTCCTTTTCTCCCTGCGGATCCCTTCCTTCCTCCCGTCCTTCCTTCCTTCCTTCCTAACATCTTGCCCTCTGTGCTCTCCTCCTCCTCCTCTTCCTCCTCTTCTCCGCGGTTGATTTCTCCCTGGCGGGGGCTGTAATTCGCTCAGAGATGGATGAGCCGGCGCTGCAATCATCCCCCCTCCTCCCCTCTCCTCCCCCCACCTCCCTCCCTCCCCCCCCGCTGCTTTGATGGATCTCCCGGCTCGTCGGCTCGTCGTTGGGAGTCGTCCTCGCCGTTCAGCGGACTGATGAAAAAAAAACAGCCGTCCGGTTTTTAATGTGTTTCAAAAAGGTCCGAGTGTCACTGGATGTACTCTGAGGGTCTCTGTTAAAAGCTAGACCTCCCCCTCCTCCCCCCCCCTGCTGCCAGCAGGTCCAAACTTAAAGTATAAATATGTCATGTGACCCTGATGTGAGAGGGTTTGTCGTCCTGTTCAGGTAAAGTTTCTGTTTCATCCTTTTAAAATGTTAAACTGAGGCTGCAGCGTTCATCACATATTTAGTCCAGGCTGTGTTTTTAAGTGTAGTAATTCGTGCTTAGAAATCTCTGTTGCCTTTGAATTCATTCACACATCACAGTTACAATGAATCTGAAATCCTTCCAAGGCCGTTAGAAAGCAAAAAAAACCCTGAAAAACCACAAAAAAATGTGACAGAAACACTAAAACACACGAGGAATAAAAAGGTTTTCATTATTTCCCCTTTGATCCGAAACCTCAAACCTTCAAAATAAAACGTTCCTGTCCTTCCTGTCTTAGTTATTTCACTTCACGACGCTTCAAGAAGAATCCTCGGACGTGCGTCAGCGTAACTTCCCACCTGAGCTTGAGTTTCTGCTGACACCCTCCTCCTCCTCTTCCTCCTCCTCTTCTTCCTCCTCCTCCGTCTAGGAAACCTGAACCCTGGGATTTCATCTGACTCCGTTGCCATTTCCTCTCTTTGTCTATCCCACATGAATATTTAAATGGGGAAACGCTGAGCTGAGCTGAGCCGAGCTTCCACCGACGCCTCCGCAAACAAATCCGCTATCTACAGCGAGGATCATAATTCAGTTTGAACGCAGCACATTTGTCACGACGCAGCGGAGCGTCAAACGTTTCTAAAGCCGCGGCGGCGAAGGTGAAGATCGGCCCGACTGTGTGAATAATAGCAAACGTCAGAGAATAACCTCTGTGTTTATTTCATTTCTCCTCCAAAAGAAGAAGAAGAAGAGATTAAACCAGGTTTGAGAGCAGAATCGAATCCCATCCGTAGATTTTATGTCACATTTTTTATCCTAAATGAGACGCAGCTCAGTTCAAGGCCGAGGTTTATTCTGTTTGTTGTCATAGAGGAAAATTAGCTAGAATAATAGAATAACACACTTTATTTATATATATTAAACCGTTTGATACGTTAAAGTTAACGAGCTTTACATGAAACACATTTTAAACCTTCTAGTTAAACTTTTAATTACAGGAAAACATTAAAAAGCTTGTTTGTTTTTAGTCCGGACTTAAAGATGTTCAGTAGAAACAGGTTCAATTAGATAAATCCATTAAACATACTGTGTGTTAGTTTGTTTATTTATGAGGGGAAAATGCACATTAATCAACTTTTGACATTTTAACAGCATTGATGTAAATGTTCCAGGAATATCTGAGCTGATAATTCCCAAAACTCTACGTAGTAAAGTCGTGATAAAAATAAAAATAACGTAAGAGTTTAAGAGAAGAGAACAAACAGCAACACGGCGATATGAACAAAATCTCATATCATGATATATAAATAACACATGTTCTGTAAATTCAATGATATTTTATATAAAATGACCACATGGAAAGGTCTACGTCTTATTATATACTCGACTAATAAAAGCTACTGACTCATATTTGATTATTTTCTCTTTTTATTTTACAAAACGTCTTCAAATGACGACAGATTTTATGTGATTTGCAACACCATGATATAAACGATATAGCATAAAATAATAACGTGCTTCATCAAAACTACATGTGTAAACAGCACCTGTGTGTGTGATGTCATGGCGGTCTGGAGTTTATAATGGGACTGTTTGGATCCTCCGTTCGATACCCGCGGCGGCCTCCATCATGTCCTTGACGTTTTTGACTCGCCGTTTTTTGGTCACCTGGACAACGACAGCAGCTGCTTAAAGCCTGAAAGATGAATATAAATGTAAAGCAGCAGGTAGAGATAAGACCAGATGATTTAAAGGAAGCAGATTCAGGGGGTCGGATATCTGCAGGGTTTTGATTTCATTTGAGTCTGCTGTTAAATAAAAAGCTCAAAATCTCCTAAAAATAATAATAAAAAAAAAAAAAGATGAAGATAAAAACAGAAGATCCTATCGATTGATTGATTAGTTGTTTGGTCCATAAAATGTCAGAAAAACGGTGAAAGATTTCAAACACTGTTTCCCAAAGTCAAAGATGGCGTCCTTAAATGTAAAAAATATTCAGTTTACTGCCATCGAGGACTAAAAAAAACCAGAAATTCTCATTTTTTAGAAGCTGGAATCAGAAATGTATCTTTAAAAATGACTCATTTGTTGAAGACGCCTTCAGATTTTCAGCATTTCTGTTTGAAAATCGACCGAAACAGCTGATTGATTATCAAAATAGAGTTTTCAGATCAACCTCCATCATTCTGATTAAGTCTGGTCAGCATATCTTTTATTATAACTTAAGCATCACAAGTGCAGACAACACAAAAATAAAAACCCAGAGAAGGAAAGAAAGTCCAGTTTAGACGAGCTAACTGTGAGTCTGTAAATATATATCCGTATATACGCTTTAATGTTCACTTTCTCTGTCAGTTTCTCAGATTCCTGCTTAAAGAAACGAGCAAAGTAAGAAGTTAAAAAGGAAAACTACACCAGAAAGTCACGATATAAGACGCAGCATCGAGAAAAAGTCACGATTTAATCACAAATATTAATATTTGAGTCTGAATTAAACATGAAAACTGGAGAAATTACAGTTAATGTTTCTTCCTTTAGCTCTCTGGTGTTTCACTGCAGAGCATCACACACCGTCTGCTGATGAATAAAAGATACAAAAGAGACCTTGAGGAGGGTTTTCTTTTTTTTTGTTTTAATTTTTGTTTCCTTGCTCAGAAATCTTGTGTCCGGTCAGATAATCCCGCTGACAGCCGGCTGAACCGCGGCCACAGAGAGAGAGACAGAGAGAGAGAACAAAAACTGATTTTTAAGCAGTATAAATTTAGATATCCGTCTGGCCGGGACCGGAGCGGAGCGACAGGGAGGCTGTAAATTTATGGGTCATCATCTGTTTTTATGCATGCGCCCTTCAAGGTTCAAAAGCAGGACGTGGTAATGCAAGTCAATGAGCCCACCAGCCATTCACAGACATGAGTTTCAAAGCAAGCAAACACTTTGCTTTATTTAGTTTGAACAGAAAATCATGTCTAAAAGTGTCGCTGTAACAGACGGACGCCGTGAGAACACCTTCTGTGTCTGTCAGACGTCACTGTGATCGTTTTTTTGAAGAGGTGAAGCTGTTCTTTAAAACCCTGCGGAGTCACGACGGCCGCTCTGGAGACACATCTGAAACCTCGCTGGATTTACTTTAAAGAACTTCAGTCACGTCAGGTTTATTTTATAATAAAAACAAAACTCCTTGCCGGGCTTTGTTTTGGCTCAGAGATTTGAAAAATGCTAAAAGCATCGATGCATCAAGTGTCACTTTAAAAGAAGCAAAGCAAACAACATGAGAGACAAGGTGCTGGAGAGGAAATATACACAGACACTGAGCTGGATACGACTCAGAACGACACTACATAAGGAAATAAGTGCAAAAAAAAAGCCATAAATTAAATAAACAAACATTTAACCCTTTCACAACCACTGGGGATCACTGGTGACACCGCAGCGCGTCTGTATTTCAAATTACCGTAACTCCTCCCTACTTTGTGCAATCACAAAATCACTTTAGGACAAAATACTAAAATTATTATTTACAAGATTCGGATTTATTTACACAGAATAAACCTCTAAAACTTTGCTAAACTCCAAGAAACCGCACCAGAAGTCGCTGCTCCTTTCCTCAGTCATTACCGTAATGCATGTAATAGCATCAGAAAGTTTGTTTCACAGCTTTCAGGGGCAGTTTGAATAATTTAAAATTGCACGAAGTAGCGAGGAGTTACGGTAATTTGAAAAACACGTGTGTACCGCGGTTAAGGAGACCGACTGTATCTCCGCACGTCTCCTAAACCTCGACGAAACAGCTCAACAACATCTTCTTATATCCTCTCGTCACGCGGCAGCGATGACGACCACCGGTACACCGTGACATCACTGTTCACGTCACGTTCCTCCTCCTTTTTTTTTTTTTTACGATGTTAGTCCAGCAGTAAATGTACAGCACAGACTACAGTGTGTCAGTTAAATGATGAAAAGTCACGTCTGTTGTTTCTCCAAGTGCTGGAAAAGTGAAGGGAGTTAGCTCCAAAGTTAGCAACGTTACGTTAGCTTAGCCTGAAGACGCTAAACAGAGAAATACGGAACAGAGAAATGTGGCTGCTGAGTTCACTAATCGATTAGTTTAAGATTAAGGTTTTCTTTGGTTGACTTCAGCCCTACATGACTGTCCACAGTATCAAACTCGCGTATTTAACTTGTTAAAATCACATCAACAACCATCATTTTTAGTATTTTTAAGCGTCTTCTTCTGCTGATTTGTCCTCCAGTGTCTCTGAAGTCCGTCACAGTCTGGTTCCTGTTCCCGAGTTTCCCTCCGAGCGTTTTAACCAGAAACGTTTCCCGCCCGTTCGCTCTCCTTCAGGCGTCGCTCGCAGCTCATTTAAATCAAACTTCACTACTATTGGAATTTATTTATTAATGTTTCTCATCTCCGAGCAGCAGCGTCACCCTTACAGGACCGGCTTAATAATCTCCACACTCACACTCTCTCTCTTTCTTTCTCTCTCTTCTCCGACTCCTTAAAAAAAAAAAAACAACTCTTGAGCTGAACAAGGACGGCGGTGAGAATGATGTTGTCATGTGACAGATTGACAGCGTGGAGCGAGAACGTTGTGTTATGGCTTTCATCTGCTTGTCAAAGGCCGGGGAATTAATCAGGAGGGCTGAGGACACTCTTTAATCTTGTAGATTATGTCCCTCACAGACGGTTTAGGTGTAGATTAAAGTACACGGCGCTACTGGAGGTGAGATTTACTCTGTGTGTGTGTGTGTGTGGCTGCAGGAAAAAGATGGAAATAGACGCCTCAGGACTGACAGCATCATCACAACCAGCATGTCTGTTGCCGCTCATAGAAATCACTCATTATTCTCTCGCTTATAATAAATAACTTCATGTTCTGCCTGCTGGATTCGACCTCTGGGAGGAGAAGAAGAAGAAGAAGAAGAAGAGAGTCCGACAGCGACCTCGTCTCTGAGAAATCACCTTTTTTATATATTAGTTTTCTAATTATCTGTTAATCTCTCAGTTCGGTGTTTCGTCTCATTCAAGAAGCAGAAACCATCAAATGTTTTGGCGTCTTTGCTTGTAAACCGACTGAAATCAAATGAGTTTAGTGCAACGTTTCTGTTATTTAACACACTGAAGTCGTGTGTTTTTGTATTAAATATCAAGTCTTTTTCTTACAAAACTCCTAAAAGAAGTTCCACATTGAACTTTTGAAGATATTTCTAATTGATTTGAAGCCAGCTGTCTGTTTTATAATATGTTATTAGGAGTTCATCAGGCCTAAAAGTGTCCAGGAAGTCCAGTTCAACATAAAGGAGTTTCTGAACATTAATGTTTTTCTGTCATGGAGGAAATAAGCAAGATGTAGGAGCGTTTCCTAAGAATTGAAGTTCCTAGTAGGAGTTTAACAGATAGAGGGTAATAAAGTAATAAAGTGAGAAAGTAACGACATCATAAAATAATAAAGTACAAACACTGCTCAACTCCTCTACCTAATCTACGACTAATCGATTAGACGTGGGGGGGTAACGGGACACAGTGAGTGCACAATGAACTCACATCTCTCTGTTTAGTGTCTTCATGCTAGGCTAACCCATCGTTGCTAACTTTGGAGCTAACCTTCACTTTTCCAGCACTTGGAGAAACAACAGACGTGACTTTTCAGCATTTAACTGACACACTGTAGTCTGTGCTGTACATTTACTGCCAGACTGACAACTTACTGCTAACCTTTTCCTCTGCTCCACTCGTATCCACCGTCACTTTCTCTGCGTCCAAATCGCTATGCTAACATACCACGCAATATCGTATTACTTAACAGAGTTACGCTCGTTTCCCAGGCAACAACACAGAGGTTCACTCCCGTCCTGAACAGCTGCACAGACTCCCAAACACTAAATATTTCTGAATGATGGATATTTGTTGTTAATTCTGGCATTAAAACATATTTTTTGTCCTGGCGTGTTCTCATTGATATAATTGTAGGAGAAACACTGATTCAGTAAACGCTCAGTAACCGTTGAGAACAGTTAGACCCAGAAGTCTCCGTTAGTTTGGAAGAGTCCAAAGTTGTGAAAACAACGGGGGGTTTTGAATACACCCCACACAGTAGTTTGGAAACATTAAAAACCTTCTCGTCAGCTGTGAGAGTTAAAAAATTCAGATTTATCTTTTAATATGTTTCCTTTTAACACTTTCACACATGATAAAGGGAACCATCTTTGTTGTTTACATGATATTTAAGATGTTTATTTCCTGTAAACACTCTGATAAAACAGTAAATATCCTCCTCAGTGGCTGCAGAGAAGCTTCTCTCTGTGTGTGTTTGTTGGATCACGTTTTCCTCTGAACGCAGCGGGCCGGTAACCTGAGCCGCTGCAGACAGACACACACATGAAACCCAGCGGCGTCTCGTCTTCTCTGTCAGAACGAAGGAAGGCGCTGATGGACGACGCAGCCGAGCCGCCGTCCCATTGGCTGAGCTCGGTTGTCCGTCGGTTACTGTAGGTGATGTTTCCAAAGAGCCTGTTGGGAGAGGAGAAGCTCAGATGTTGTTGTTGAGTTTTCAGTCAGTTTCAGGAACTTATTTTACTTTTTTAGAGTGAAATTAACTGGATTTACTTCCCTCCATGTGTGAGCTGTGAGTTTAAGTCAGTCCAGCTATGCCGTCTTTCTGCGTCTACCTGAGACGGGGCGTCCTGAGGAGGTACAGGCAGGTGCCTCAGACCGAGGCCGACGGAGCCTTCAGCTACAGCCGAGCCTCAAACAGACGAGGCCTGCTGAAGTCTGGTAGGTCCGAGTCTCCGAGTCTGCTGCTTTCCCCTCTCCTTTAGATGTGAGGTTTGTTATTCTGGCTGCACTCGGCTCCTGTTTATCATCAAACTGCTGATATATCGTGTGTTAGTGTGTTTTTAATGAATCAGAAGAAGAGCTGCTACTAACCGTCATGTTCTTGATTAATCGATTTGTTGTTTTTGTCCATAAAATCTCAAAAAAAAAAAAGTTAAACATATCGATCGCTGTTTCCCAAAGCAACCGAAAATGTCTTCTTTTAAGTCCACAGCCCAAATATATTGAGCTCACCGCCAGAAAACCAGAAAATATTCACATTTAAGAAGCTGGAATCAGAGAATTTGAGCGATTTTTCTTAATAAAAACCATTAATCCATCAAAATAGTTTAATTAAAACACACGTTGTTCCCAATAGGAGACTTAAAATTGACTTTCAGATGCTACAAATCTGCACCCGGCCTTGTTTATCCACATATTTACTACAAACTCCAAACCCTCAGCAGTAAATAACACAACTCCTAACAAGACCAGCGAGGAAAATAACTTTTTTTAAAACATTCGTATCACGTTTGACCTTTAAAAGGGAACATAAACTCAGTATTGTTGCAGGTCTACAACACTTAAAACTCTTATGTTTAATTTCCTGTAAAGATCCTGCCTTCAGTTTCAGAGCGTGTGTGTGTGTGTGTGTGTGTGTGTGTGTGTGTCCTCAGTATTTTTCCACTCGGTCTATTTATCCAGTGTTTTGTGGGTTCGGTGGCCATCCAAAGGTCTCCTCTGTGTGTGTGTGTGTGTGTGGGGGGGGATCAATAAGAAATAAAGATTATGTTAGTACTCTACTCAGGTGCTGGTCGGGGCAGCAACAGTCTGAAAAATCTCGGAAACACGTGTTAACAAGCCGGTTAGAAGACAGAAATATCCTCTAGTGTGAAGTCAAACCCCTCCCATTTACTCACACGTTTCTATTGAAATCTCACTACAACAAGGGAGCGAGTGTCGTTTTATTAATTTCTCTCTCTCTCTGTCTCTGTCTCGGTGTGCGTTTGTGTTTTGCGTGGAGGCAGGTTGATGGATGCGATCCTCTCTAATAGCCTCTTCCCAGCCAGCTGAGTTTGTTGTGTACGGCTGTAATTTATCAGTCCGTGTGACCACCACCACCACCACCATGTCTCGATCCGAAGAGCCTCTCTCTCTCTCTCTCTCTCTCTGCTCTGTGATTATGCAGCCTTGTCTCCAGATCTATAGCTGGGACGCTCAAATTGATGCATCGCCTCTATTACAGTATTGAAGCCATGATGCTCTTAGCCAGAATGGCTCTTAATGTAATTTGGAGCTGCTGTCATTCATTTTCTGCCACCGGTGGCTGCCTCCACAACAAACAAACAAGTTGACCAGGATGCTGAATGCACTCAAACTGGGGGAAAAACGGAAAACAAGACGATCAGTATGAATCATGAATATCATAATATACATGATGTAAGATAGGATAACACCCACAAATGACTTGTTCTTCAGTTTTCAATCATATAAAAAGAAGAGAAAAGCAGAAATCTAATATATAAACTGGAATAATTAGCTTGTTAAACAATAAAAAAAACCCAAAAACTTGGACTCGAGCTGCGTTTCGGTGCTTATTTTCGAACTTCTGTCCTGATAAACACATAAAACACGACTGTGACCGGTCACCGTGACGGTTTGAACAGCTGATCCCGATGAAATGACGTAATAAATCAGTTGATGTTTTAGTCAGACCGGCTGTAGAAGAAAGTCTCCTGTGTTCTTCTCTCTCTCTCTCTCTGTGTGTGTCCTTCACGCAGGTTGGATATTTGGTGCTTAAATTAGGTGCGAACGATGCGACACGTCCCGACTTCTGCTGTAAACAGACACATTGATGATCAGCATGTCTGACAGAACATATGTCGGGTTTAAATCTATTTATTTATTGATTTATTTGGTTGCCGCTCAGTTTCTTTTGCCTCTCCTCCAGGCGGTAAGCAGTATTACATCATAATTTCACACATACACACACACACACACACACATACGTTCACCCTCAGCCAGACACTTAAGCCCAAACTCCCATTTACACCGATTCATTTCAACCTGAGTGGCTGTTAGAGGAGTGAATCAGAGGCAGAATAATGAGGATGGAAATAGAAAGCTGTCATATCACCTCCATCTCTGCAGCTCTGTCCTCGGGCCCATCCATCTGCTGTCCCTGAACGCCCCGCGCAGGAGGAGCCGCCTGCCGCCAACGCCGCCTCCTCCTCCTCCTCCTCCTGGGTGTTTTCATTTCATCTTCATACATGCTGCGACTCTGCCAGAGCCCAGCGTGTGTGTGTGTGATGGTTGCAAGTTGTAAATAAGCAGGTCACATTGTTGTTGTTGTTGTTGTTGCTGTACCTTAAATAAGACGTTGTCGAACTATATTTACCTGTTTATTTTTTGCTCTGAAGCGTCCAGAAACTGATCGAGAGACTTTAAGATCAACTGATTCACATCTTGCTTGTGTTTTTGGACCAAATCCACCAATCCGAAACCTCTCTGTTGGTCTAAAATCAAAGTGAAGGGAGACTTTCAACATAAACAGGACTGTGGGAAAGGTTTTAAAGTTTTAAAACAATGCCATCAGTAGTTTTTATTTATCAATGAACTTGATAGAGAGTTCAGTAAACAGAAGAAACCTGAAGTGTTTCAGGGACTCAGCAGGTCTCGGAGAAGTCGGTCGCCACAGTTCTTCTTCTTCTTCTTCAGCTGTTTCTGTCTCTTCACGTTAATCCCAGACTGACTCCGTGATGTCGAGATCGGAGACCATCTGCTGCTTTGTTCTTCTTGTAGCTGAAGATGAAGTTTCTTTATGAGTCTGGATGGGTGTTTGGCTCCCTGATGGTGTCGTGTAATAAGATAAGAAGAGCCTGAAACCTTTGCACAGAGTACTGTATATTAAATTAATATATACTGTATATTCAGCTATATATATGTGGCGTGCCTGGGTGACACATATTATGAATATGATTATCTTTCATAAGCCCATATGTGACAGAATAAGCAGGTTTCTGTGTTGTTGCTGTAGCTGCAAAAGGCCTTAAATAAGAGTTTTAAATCAGTCTTAAATGATGGAGAGGACAGAAGTGATGTATATTCCTGGAAAAAAGAAGTGATGTATATTCCAAGAAGGTAATTTTTAAAAGCCTCGAGAAAACATTTAATCCTTGCCGCTGCTCTGCTGTGTAGGATCGGTTTGTAAAGGATATTACCGTATGACGTCACCAGCTGATCAATAGCTGCTATGTTTAGACAGCAGTTGGTAACGCGGCTCCGTGAGAGACGCATTAATCGATTTCTACAGAGACTTCGTCAGCTGTTGGAACTGCGGACATGTGAAAATCTGTTCGTGTCTCACAGTTTAAAGGGAAACTTTGTTCGGCCGTTCAACAGTTTTAATCAACAAACCGTCTCAGTTTGCTTCGACTGTCAACAACAATGTGTTTATGTTGAGGTGACGGCGCCCTCTAGCAGCTGTAGGGGAAGACATTAACTTTTCTTTAACACAGGAAACCACTTCCTAACCTTAACCGAGTGTTTGTTATTGTAACCATGACAACAAAGGTCCAGCAGTTACAACACTGGACGCCACTTTCCCATTTCATACTGACAGGTTTTGGCTCCCTTTTTATGACCACAATCGTTCTCTATTAACATTAACATTGAGTGTTTATTATGGTAACCATGACGACACAGATCCCCAAAGCTCTCCAGTGGAAAAGGAAGAAACCAGAAGTTAGTTACTGCCAACAATTTGTGGAAAGGCAACTTTAGATTGATTTTTGTGGAAAGGCAACTTTAGATTGATAATAACCTTATTTATAAAGCACTTTTAATAAACAGATTACAAAGTGCTTCATAAAGACATAAAATACCAGATCAATGCATTATAACAGGATAAAAGTATAAAAAGGTTATTAGCTGTTCTAGCTAATCGGCTAACTAGCCTGCTAACTAACATTAGCGGTGCACTTCTTCCCGTTTAATATATGTTTGGGGGTTCGAGCTCGGCCGCAGCACAAGACGTGTTCATGTTTGTTTGTAAGTTAGATAAGAAGGAGACTTTAGCAGGAAAGCTAACGTGCTAATGTGGCTCTTGTGTTGTGTGGCAGGATGCAATCAGGCTCAGTGCGACCGTCCTGCTCTGCCTGACTCTACATAGAACGACACGTTAGCTTTATGCAGAGATTTGATTCGCTGTATGCAAATAAAGGACTCCAGGACTTAAATTTCTCTGTTACACAAACACAACACAAGTATTAAACAGAGCAGATATGTTGCTGTAACAGACAAAACTACATTTTTCCACTTTTATCTAGAAGACGACACTAAAGACGTGGCGAGCTTCTCACGTCAAATCACAGCCGCCTGAATGACTCGGCTGTGATTATTCAGTGTTTTCTGACCAAATTGCTTCCTCTTGTTCGGAGAGCTGGAACTGTAGACTGTTTGGATCAGGGCGGCGGACAGACAGGAAGTCAGATAGGCAGCGTCTCCGCACAAGCGCCCTCGTTTGTTTCCATGTAAACTGACACCGAGTTGTCAGACAGATCGGCTTCACGCTCGCCCGCTCTTTGCTTGCTCACGTTTCAGTCACTTCCTGTTTTTCTTCCATCTCGTCGGCCACGTAGCAGCACTTTACCTCAACCTAGATAAAGTTATTAAATTATGACCCTGAGATAATTTAAACTGCGATCCGTTCAGGTAAAGAGAGCTTTTAAATACGCCCGGTGGTTCGGTGTATCATTTACGTCACAAATGTAGCTGTGGGCAGAGAAAAACGATCGGGATCTTGAACTAGTTTAAATGAATGAATGGACTCTGAAGGGTTGATGAGTGCATTAGTCAGTGTGGTATTTTTCAGACCCTGTATTATATATATATATACAGAGAGAGAGAGCAGCTCGAGTCCATTAACGCCACATGGATCTATTTGCAAAGATTATTGGGTTTATTGGATAATTTAATAATTGAATGCTCTTAGCTGTTGAGTTATTGTCACTGCCTTCCATTTCAAGGCAACAAACCCAAGTTTAAATAGATTTTATTCAGTTTAAAGCTTTTAGTTTATCCAACTTAGACATTTTTACGTCTGTTTCTGTTTCTTTCTCCAAGTTAGTCATACTCCAAGAGGATATAAATGGTTGTAGCTAGCCTACATACACAGAATAATAAAACAATATATTATTAAAATCAATCAATAAATAATAGCTGACAATACAGGTGACGATGTGTGGTTTGGGGTCATAATTTTGATGGTCATAATACGTTTTTGACAGTTTAAACAGCTTCCCATCTATGAATATTTATTATTCTATAAATTAAATATTGATTTATCCTTTATGAACCAATACTTCCTCTTTGACAACCTCAAATCAGCCAATAACGGGTATTAATTATGTTTGAAAAGTCTGTTTTTACTGGTATAAAACCACCAGTCTTTGAGAGGCGTCTTTGAACCACAGGAAGTAGTTTGTGCTACACATAAAATCACTCAGAAAAAAGGTCAGTAGACTTCTTCTTCTTTTATTTCTTCTCGGCTGTTTGTTCCCACTCGGAGCTGAACTCCATTAAAACCACAAATACTCGCCCGGCAGCTCCCCCGCCGCTCTGCGCTCTAATGTGGCAGTTTGCAGGAACCATAATGAATGCTTTAAGGAAGGAGCTGCGGAAAGGTTGCCACGGCGGCAGCCCGTTGATAAGAGCCTTAATGAAGTTGATTAATCTCCAGGCTCGGGGGGGGTAGGTAGGTGTTAAGGTGACCTAACGTCGCCTGTGAGGTTTTAATGGAAGGTGAAGGGTGCCCCCCAAGAGCCCTGTAAACTGTCAGAGCAGGGGCTCCTGGGAAATGAAGTCCTGCTTCTCTAAAGTTCATTTTCTGAGACTGAGAAGGGAAAGCTTACAGGTAGGCGATGGCGCTTTTAAGTTTACTTACAGCGCTGAGAAAGCAGCAGACGGATGGTTCACACATCCTGCTCCACAAATGTTTATATCCCTCCATCACAAGACTCATAACTGTGAGACACGTCATTGTGATTGCAGTTATAATCCCGAAGTGACGCTCCGTTTCTCAGACAGCTTGGCGGCGGACTTGTTTGCTTTTTTAGTGATAGTTTAATGGAGGTTTGATGTCTTGTTTATGTCTTACAATATCTTGTGAATCATCATATCTCTCAATTAGTTTCTGTAATATTTACAAGTTCTTGAAAGCTTTTTATAGAGATGGAGCGCCCCGTCCACCGCTATGCTAATTGCGCGGCTACGCAGTGACATAATGAGCCTTCCTTCCTTTTATGGTTTCTAATCTCATGGGTCTCTGAGACGTGAGTCATCAGTGTGTTATTTTAAAAAAGTCACAATTGTTTACATCTGATGCAGAGTTTCTACATGTTGCACAGAAATGGTCTTGAATTGCAGCGAGAACAAACAGATTCATGGTGGAACACATTAATCTCTCTCTCCTCGGAGGCCTGTAGGGAGCTGAAAGCAGCTCTCAGCTCTCGGAGAGTTATTGTTGTTTAATATCGGCTTCTTTCTCCTCTTCTTCACATTTTTATTGATTCTTTCATCACTTAGCAGTTTTCAAATTGTGTAAATGTCATGACACAAGTGCTGTTTTCTCTTTTCATTCCTTCAGTCCAGTCCAGTCTTTCTTTTTATAGATATATTTATATATATATATATATGTGTGTTGTGTTGAACTGGATGAAGTTTGGTCTCTAATGCTAAATGGTTTTTCCTCATCAATTGTCTGTCAGAAGGGCTGGATGCTGCTGTGACCTTTCAGCTGCGGTCTGCTGCTCCTTCAGACACTGAAACGCTGACATTTTCACTGTTCTGACGGTCACGTTCATTGATCAGGGAGGAACATGTATGTAGCTGAGCACACGGGGGAGGATGTTTCAGGGTTTTATTTGTTGTGAATGCATATTTGTATGTTCTTGTCTGGACTGCTGGATGATAGTTGCATGGTCGGTGTAGTCGAGCCTTGATGTGTTCAAGGTGTTTACTTTATACCTGCCTGACGTCCTGTTTCAGCTTTAACACTCTGACAAGCCAATGAGAAGAGAGAACAAACGGTACAAACAATTTAGACCTGATGCACACGAGAAACAATGAACGAAAACAAGAGATGGAAAAACAAAACATGAAATTGTAATAAAACCAGTAGAACAAAAGAAATACAAAAAGAACAAGTTGAAAGACAAAGTTGAGGGAATAAAACTTTTTAAAACATCAACTTGCGCTTCACTACGACCCAACTACTGTTAGTTGTTGATTTTTTTAAGGTAGAAGTATGTAAAAATGCTTCGTTTGCAAAGTTACCTCTACTTCCTCCTTGTTATGACATCATTGTTTGTTCTGTAGTCATGGTTACCGAGGTTGTTCACTCATATTTCAGATCAGATTCAGTTCAAACATGTACGGATGTGTTTGAGAAGTTGATATTTGGAGTAAAGAAGGAGAAAAAGAAGTAAAATCCTGCTACTATAGTTTATTTACGAGCTTCCTTAAGCTGACCAATCAGAGCAGAGTGGGCTCATCGGGAGGGCGGGGCCTCTCTTAAAGAGACAGGAGCTAAAACGGCCTGTTTCAGACAGAAACTGAACTGATTGGCTGCATAAAGGACCAGTAGAAGATAAATAAAGAGTTTTTTTGAACTGTAAATCATGTAAAGATGTTCCAGTAGAGCCCCAGAATATAAATATAGAGGCTGGAAATGTGCTTGATACGTCCTCTTTAAATTATATTTTAAATATTACAAGCTCAAGTCTCATTTTCACGTTTTTAATTCTGGTCTTGAAGGCAGAATTAGAAGAACTGCCTTTCCAATGAGCACTTGCATCAATTGATCGTATCGAATGGGAAGGGCTGAACTATTGTCGTCCGGAGCGCTCAGTGTGATTTTTCACTAAAGTGCAAGTTTATTCAAATGTCAGCGAACACAACGGCAGTCAGACGCTCGTCAGTGGTCTCTGCTGTTTCCTGATGGTTGACTGGTCTGGCTGCTCTGTAATCCTTCCCACTGTGACTTTATCTTATTCACCCCACACGGCCGAGCCACGGCTCTGATGACTCATCACTTCGTATTGACTCACGAGGCTGCTGCTGGTCATACTAATTCATGTCAGTCAATAGGAGATGACCTATCACAGCCAGCTCTTGAATCCAAAAAGTAAGTTTGGATTCTCACAGCCGCTCCTGGAGCTCAACATGAGTCAGAGGAGGGAAAAATAATAATGTTTTGCGGGCACTCAACCTTCATTTATTACAAGAAAGTTAAGATATTGAGCTGCTCCACTGGAGTTAGGATGATTTATGGAGCAAATACAGAAGTTTGTTTGTGTTTTTACTGCCACCAGAAGCCTTGCAAGTGCTTTATCTGACCCTGTATGTCTCCTGGAGAGTCGTCACACCTGTTGGTTGGATGATGGATGCTCATTGCTAATTGTCTTCTTTCTCTTGTTGTTTTTGTTTTTTTGCAGGAGTTTGTGGCTGCTGTGGGCCACTGAGGCCGAGGTACAAACGCCTGGTGGACAACATCTTCCCCGAAGATCCCAAAGTAAGCAGCCGCAAATGTTTCTGGTCTTCAATAAAAAATGAAAGTTATTTAATTAAGATACAAGGATGTTTAGGAATCTATTGCTTGAATTAGCACATAATAATAAAACAACAAGCTGGGATGTATGTATGACCTACAGTGACCTCTAAATAACCTTGAAATTAAAATGTAGTTTTCCAAATTAAGATAGCTAACGATCATTATCATCACCAGGTAATCTGCTGATTATTTTCTTGAATTTGGGCCATAAAATGTCAGAAAAAAAGCAAATATTCACATTTAAGAGCCTGGAGCCTGATCAGTGATCAGCTTTTGGTTACATTTGTCGGTTGCATGTTATTTATTTGTTGAGGTCGACAAGTGGATCAGTGCAGCACGTGGATGTTGCACCGGACCGTCAAGGTGAAGAAAGTAGGGACCGTAAGAATGACATCACAGATACGAGCGTGAGTTTCCTCTGTCGGGTGTCTGAGCTCGGCGTCAGAGATGAGGAGAGGAGCTCGGACATATAGAGGAAACTTAAGTAAAGTGGTCTAGACCTGCTCCATGTAAAAGTGCCCTGAGATGACTTTGTATTGTGATTGGGTGCTATATAAAAAAAATTTAATTGAATTGAACTCGCAGTAGAGCTGTTGACGCGGGAGCAAGCTGAGGTGGTTTTGGTACCTGGTTTGGACGCCTCCCTCTGGAGGTTTACCAGGAACTGGTAGGAGACCCTGCTGCTGCTGCGTGAGTCGGATGTAATGAATGAATGAAAAGGACAAATGCAGAGGAGGAAGATGAAACTAAGAACATCCGTCTCCACAGTAAATCATCTGTTCAGTGTTTGATGGTTATTTATGAAACAATCCTTTCATTCACTGGCTTTGTTTTCACCACCGCTGCTCCCTCTCTTCAGTCACTCTCACCAGGATGTCGACAGCAACTTAATTTTTAACATTATCAAACAGTGACGAATGTCCTCCAATCATTCTTAATCTATACTAGAGTATCTACTTCCTTTATATGAATAAAGCAGCGAACAATGTCTGTTTTTGACCAATCAGTGACGATCAGCCAAAGTTCCTGTACTTTACTCCCAGCAGGGACTTTATGGGGGTTAAAACAATCTCCTTGGACTTCATTAAGAGCCCGGTTCCTCCAGTGGTTCTTCAAAAGGTTCTTGGAGTAAGTTCCTGCTGTAGAAACACTACACTGTAGACTGACAAAGTGGTTACCCATCTCACTTATGTCCTCTTTATTGGACTGGTAATGGAGCAAAATTACAAATAATTTCTAACGTTACAAGATATAAAGAGTCTATTCCAGTAACCCAGTGTGAGTGAGTCTCTACATCAGACAGCATAGAGCAGTCGCAGACCTTCAGCAGTGTATTAACGGTGTGTTTGGTGCCCAGTTTTTATCGCAGTGTTGAGATATTACTGCGGAGACCCCGGTGACACCTCCGCCATGAGAGAGCTTCCCAGCCACAACACAGAAATAATTGGCCAACCGCAGAAACCACACGAAGGCTCCAGACTTTGATAAATCTGGCTATTAAATGTGACACGGCTTTGATAACCGCACCGCGACAAGTTATTATCACTTGTTTGATTTCTCGACCCTTATTAATTAAAAAAACGCTAAACGTACACGCGGTTTGTCCCACACACAAGGGAGTCAATTTTCTTTTCTTGTCATCTCCCCCCCCTCCCCCCCTCCGTATCTTCTCAAGGGCCTTTGCTGTAAGCAAACAGGTGCAGTGGGAAATCGAAATGCTCTAATGGTCGAGACCTTGTCAAATTAATTATCACTTGCTGAGAGCCTGAGGAGCCGAAAACACTCAGGGGACCTTCTGTCTGCCTCTGTGAATTAACTCCCTCGTCTTTACGTATGTAACCTGCTGATAATGTATATTTTTCTGTTGTCATATAGAAGTTCGAAGTTGAATCCTTTCCCCCCAAAAAATAAATGCATTTTTTCAGCAACATTAAAAACGTTTTCTGAGCATCATCCAGTTGTTTTAATGAGGTTGAAGTGGAATCAGAATAAAGCAAAGAGTCTGTCTTGATATTTCTGAGCAGTGATCTGTGGTGTTCAGTCATTTGTCATCAAAGCAGAAGAACCGAATCAAACGCATTCACAGACCATTACCTTTACCGCCCCCACTTCCCTCCCTCTGTTAGTTTGAATGTCAGTGTCTTTTTAGGAAACGCAGCCAGAATTTTATGAACTTGACGTAACGTGTGAAGAAAATGTGAAAAAGTTTCTCGTCTGTTATTGAAGTTTAAACATCTTTAGATGCAAACTAGAGCTACAGGAGGCACCGAGACGGTTTGCAGCTTGAATGTGAAGCGGTCGGGATCACCACCTCCAGATTGTGAGGCCATGGTGGACTGGGAGGGAGTTCAAGTCTCTCGGGGTCTTGTTGACGAGTGAGGGTAAGCTGGAGCGTGAGGTTGACAGTGATGAGGGTTTTGTACCGGACCGTTGTGGTGAAGAAAGGAGGTAAACTACGTCCAAACCCTCACCTAGGGTCAGCAGCTTCGGGTAGCTCGGGGCACCTGGACTCCAGACGAGTCCACCTGAGAGGAGACCCTGAACACACTGGAGGGACTACATGTCTCCTCAGGATCCCCCAGGAGGAGCTGGAGGTCGACCTGTTGCGGGATAAGCAACAGAAAATGGATGTTTGTAAACGTTGTAGTCGCATGAAGCCGGTCTGATGTTTAAACAGAGAGGTGTTTAGATCTTAAAGGATAAAGCTGCTACTTTTTTATATTTTTCTTACTGTCAACAAATCCCTGAACTGAAACAGCAATGTGTTAGTTTGTCCCTCAAACACTTTCTCAGTAATTTACTTAAACAGCTGGACACTTTAGTTTTTAGCAAACATCACTCAAACAGCAGGAGGTTTGTTGTTTTTCTCCACTATTTCTGGCAACAGGAAAAATGTAAGATTGAGTCTGAATTAACTCCAGTGTGTGTTCATGGTAATGAAACATGTCACCCAGCGCAGCGGTGCGGCTCATTGATGTATTTTTAATCATTTTTGGGGGGTAACGAGGAGGATTACAGCACAGAGGAGTGAGATATATCAGGCTTTAGATACACACACACACACATAACACTTGTTAGTAGATCGGTTTCACTGTCACTTCTTTTCAAAGATGTGAATCTGTGTTGTTTTTCTTCTTCTTCAGGATGGCTTGAGTAAGTCGGACATGGAGAAGCTGACCTTCTACGCCGTGTCGGCTCCAGAGAAGCTGGACAGGATCGGAGCTTACCTCGCTGAGAGGCTGAGCAGAGACGTGGTGCGACATCGTTACGGGTGAATGACCCTCACTTCTCTTCTTCTTCTTCTTTTTCTTTCTTTTTTTTGGCACTGCAGCGTTAAGAGACATTTCTACTATTTACAGCTTCACACCACGTACGCATAGTAACTGCAAGTTAATCTAAACATCACATCATGATTCAGTGAAACTATAAACTGTCTGTACACATCAGTGATCCATTCAAGATAAACATCTATAAACTTCTATAGAAATCATATAAATAAGTGTAAGTCTTGCCTCCCAAATATAAACATATCAGTAATAATCCAGATGACTGTCAGTAAATAAAATCTATACTTCACTTGAGTATTATTTTACTCAGCCATATTTCTGAGTGAAATATTGTACTTTTTTATTCCCACTACTTTTATTTAGCAGCTTTAGTCACTAGTTACTCTACAGAAGATTTTAAGAATCTATGATGAAAAACATTAGATTGTTAAACAGTAAATTAAATCACCAGACAGTAAATAAAACTATTAAAATGCACCAATAATTATAATCTTTAGTGTATAATAATTTACTTTACTTAAAACACTTGTTGTCATCAGTTATAGCTCAAACATGAACCACTAGTAGTTTAATGCTGCAAATTCACCAAAATAAAAGCAGCTACAGCACAAAAAACAAAAAATAAAAGCATAGTTGACGCCATGGAAACAAAACACTTCCTGTGGAGAAGAAGAGGAGGTGCAGGTGAATATAAGATGGAGATATAGTCAGAAAAAATAATCACAAAATGCTTGATGTTGTTGTTGTTGTTGTTTGCTCACATGATGAGAAAACCAATAAAAACCAAATCAAAAACATCCCAAATGGAGAAAAGAAAGACTTTTCCATTGAAAGATGAAACAGAATCCATTAAAATATAATAGTGTATTTGTTTGTTTTGACATTTAATAACACTTTCTTCTATCTGTCCATACACACACAGATACATGCAGATAAAAAGCCAGTCCTAACAACATGTGTGGTACAATAATCACATGACGACAGCGTCTCTGAGGCGCCCGAACAAACCAAACATGCCTGACTGAAACATACAGAGACTGTGTCAATCAATATATGTAAATAAATCAGAAGATTGTTCAAAAAGTGCCAGTTAAAAGCCAAATAAGAGGGGAAAGTAATTAAATTAAAAGAAGACTGTCAGCAGCAAATCAATACAGTAATTAAAATGTCAGAAAGATGTGATTTTTATTCCCCATCAGCTGACTCGTGTGTCCGAACTGTACAAAACCGCTCGGCATCGCCCGAAACCATGAAATGACTCGTCCGTATGTTCGCGTCTGTGATGTCACTCAAACCCTCGAAGCCGTCGTTAAATCTGGAAACTGTCATGAGTCCGTTTCTGCTGCTATAATTTTAAATCATGAAGGAGGCGACGGACACTTTTCCACAACAAATATCAACCAAAAAAAAGCACAAAACATTAAAAAAAAGCGAATTATTGGTATTGGTTCAAGTATTAACTGAAGTAATCTGATATTATTATGATTTTTAAAATGCAGTTGGATATTTTTCTCCGTCTTTCAGCTCCAGCAGCTCTCTGAAGTGTTTGGTAAATATAAAAAATGACTAATAGACCCTGTGTGGAAAATAGAGATACAGGTTTTAAGCAGTTTCTTTAGTTGATAGTCGGCCACGTTAACAATCAATAGTCAATTTACCCTCAACAGTTTATGAAATACAATGAACGTTTTCCTATAATAGAACCACTGACATGAAATCAGAGCAGTAATTTAAAGAACAGATTAAATAAAACACCAAGTTACATGAAAATGAACTAATTATCAATCCAATAACACAAAATGATAATGACTTCATTTAAAACTGTGGCGCTCTCTCTCTCCCGTCTGCCGCTGTTCAAAGATAAAAATCCAATTTATAATCTTTAATTTTATATTAAACACAGCAAACAGCTGCACAGTTTCCAGCTTCATTAGAGGAAATAAATGAGATCAGAACAGATGTGTCGTACAGATCTAACAAATGGAGGAAAAAAATCACAAAAATGTGACCCATTTTCTCAAAAGTGCTGCAGCATCAAACAGTAAATAACCTGTAAGATTATTAAAAAATATAAAACATGTCACCTGAATCTCCCCACAAATTAATACATATACCTTCTCTACATGATGGAGTGACGTGTAGCTAACGTTTAAATGCTTTGTTCATCCATGGAAGTAGTGTTAGCATTATTTACGTTAGCATCGTTAGCTTCAGCTCTGCTCTCTGCTTGTTGCTTCTGTTGAAGTTCAGTAATTAAAGCTCTAATCTGTAAATATTCCTCATTAAAATGTGTAAAAATAACTAGACCTTTGTTCTATATGTTGTTCAGCTCTGGCCTCAACTCTGAAGTCCAACCCCTCCCATCTGAGAGAGCTGGATCTGATTAATAGTTTTCGGCTTTCAAACCCAGAGAAATCTGTCATTTTAATCAAAGTAACGGACCGTTTCATTTGGTGGCCTGTCAATGGCGTCATACCTCCTCTACCAAAGAGTATAGTGCACAAGATGCATGCGTCGGCGCCGTGTTTGTCCGCTACAATGGCGTCTAGCAAAGAGTAACTTACACACATACAAGATAATACATGGGCTTTGTTGTGCTTGTTCCACACAAACTGTTAGAAATGGACTTTTATTCAGTTTGAAGCCACATTTTCATGATAAATTTAGCTGGTTTTTAACTTGATCTTTTAGCCGCAAGAAGGATTTTAGTCATTGGACGTCTGGATCTTAAGTTATCAGAGAAATAAACTGGGCAAACGTTAGCAGCAGCTCGGCTAACAGCCCCTCCAGGAAGTCCGCTGCTCGCCCAACATGGTGGAGAAACACTGATTTTTTTTAGCTGAAACTGCTTTAATTAGTATTTTAATGATTTTAATCTGTGTGTATGTTTGTTTTTGGAGAGGAGGACACCTTATTTGGCTCCTGATAAATGATCGCTTGCTGCTTCACACCGTCATCACACTCCGTCTTTTGTTTGACTTGTCTTCAGGTACGTTGTGATCGCCATGGAGGCTCTGGACCAGCTGCTGATGGCGTGTCACTCTCAGAGCATCAAACCCTTCGTGGAGAGTTTCCTGCACATGGTGGCCAAGCTGCTGGAGTCCAGAGAACCAGACCTGCAGGTCCTGGGAACCAACTCGGTAAGACGAGAACACCAAAAACCACCTGCTAGAAAAATAACACAAGCATCCTCAGCTCATACAAGGGTTTATTTTAGCTTCACCGATTACATGGAAAGCATGAAGATACCTTGGCGAGGCACGTATTTCGGATTTATTTTTGATATCTGCTCCTGGCAAAAGAGATGCACACATATCTCGCCAGAGCATTCAAACACAAACACATGAAGCAGCTGATCCGTTGCCACGAGGAGGAAGACGATGGCGATGGCGGTGTGAAGGAAGGAAGAGACGAAGCTACAGAGAGAGAGAGAAATATTTCTTTATTAAGACGCTCTGCTCCTGAAAATAGTGACTCATATGGGTCTGTAATGATAATATGTAGAATTATTAATGTTATGAGAAACAGCAAACTTTCATAATCTTGAATATTTAGAAACAGTTTTCACTAGTTGCTTGGATGAAAGTCGTTAAATTAATGTTATGATGTGCACTAAATGTGCAAAAGTGAATAATAGAGGACATGCTGTGAGTCTCACGAGGCTCAAACTAACTGCTGAGCTGCTGCTGAGTTTCAATAGACACAATATGTAACCTGGATTTCAATCACATGCAGTTTTTGGTGGTCACCCGTAATTCAGCTGCGACAATAATTAGATTAGTCGATTTTCAAGCTGAAATCAGAAACATTTGATGTTCTAGGTTCTCTAAATGTGGAGATTTGCTGCTTTTCTTACATTATGGGAGTTCAAACCAGACAAAACAAGACATTTGATGAACAAAATGATTAATTAATAAACTGAAAAAAAGAGCAGATTCATTCATTGCAGCCCGACGCGTATTATATTACTGATTAATGTCGATTGAGCCGTTTGCCTCCATTTTTCCAAACACTCTTTTATTATTATTTTTTCCTCACATCGTAACATCAGCTCTGTTTCTGTGTGATAAACATCCTCTGCTCTCTTTACCTGAAGGTTTACTTTTACATTTCATCTCAAGTAAAATCATTTCCTCTGATGATAGCGGTGGTTTCTTGCTATAATGATGCTGCGGGGGGAAACCTGCACCGCTTTACCTGCTTTCTATTCAAATCATCATGTTTTCTTTTCACAAAGTCTTGTTTGCTCTTCCTCTAAATTTGAGCGTGTAAGCTACACAATAAAACTCTTCTGCTTGAATTTATCTACAAAACAAGTCAAATATCAAATTATTCTTCCGTATTTGTGCAGGTTGTTGAATCAAAATCCATCTTTTGTGATTTTTTTGCTATAAAAACAAACCACTATTAACATAAAACAACATAAAACACATCAGCTGCAGGCCAGAGGTTGATGTTGGTGTTTAAATACCTAATTTAACTTTTACACCAGCAGTGGAAACGTATCCTGCGAAACACTCGGCTAATTATTATTATTATTATTAGCCTCTAGAAGCCGCCAGCAAATGTCAGCCCCCCGTCTCTCCTCCCGAGTCGTCTGAAGGTGAACCCCAAGTTATTCCCTCTCCTCCCTCATCACGCCTCCCTATTCTGAGCCTGCCGTCGCCCAACCGCCATTGTCGGAGAGCGAGAACCGGAGCCGACGGTTTGGATGGGAAAGCCTCTGCATTATTGATGTGTGGTATTTAGACTCCGACAGAGGAGGATGCAGAGAGGCAGGTAGCCGAGCTGGAGGTTGGAGGTTTTGGGGGTTTTGGAGGAGGAGGGGGTGCTGCAAACCGCCTTTAGGTGAGAGCCGTGTTAATTAAATTTTCCTCATGGCGCCGGCTACAAAGCCGACACTCTCCGTTTAATGTCGGTGTTTGTTTTTTTTTACCTTGTAGCCGAGCGAAAGACGAAAGCGCTCATGTTTGTTCTGTCGAGGTAATTATCAGTTTAATGAGTTTGTTTGAGATGTCTGCAGAGCAACAGCGACAACGCCCAGCTCAAATTACAACCATTTTGTTAGGAAAAAACCAGGCTGGACGTTTCCAGTCGAGCCTCAGCGGCGACTAATTAGTTTGGGTTTTTTTTTTGTGGATGCAGAGCAGCTTACGGTGGCCCTGAAAGCTCATATCCTCCCATCACATCACTACAAGCAGCAAGAAAAGAAGGTCAGAGGTCACAGAGCCATGAAGGATTATTGTGGTTTATGGGTTTTTATCAGTAATATAAACATTTTCACTCACCAACACGCTGAATCAGGAGCCGTCCAGACCGTCAGTCAGACAGGTTGGAAACAAACCAACAGTTTATCCAGATTATCTAAACCACTTTTATTTAACAGGTCAAACTGGAAATTGACCCGAAACGTTTGGTAATAATCCCTCCGAGGTCAAAGGTGAAGCAGGAAGTTGGTGTGTAAACCGGGACGAACTGTTCACAACAGACAGTTTGAGCCTTCGTTTTCTCTTCTTGCTTCTCTCTGATGATGTTTCTGTTATTAAGTTAATGAGCAAAACTACAAACAAAAAGACCCAAGACGTTATAAACTTGAATAATTCGAAGGCACTTTAAGTATTTTAATAACAACAACTGAAAAAAAGCACAGAAGGTAAAACACTGTGACACTCTGCAGGAACACTTTGGAGTCATCAGAGTTTAAGTGGATCATTTTAGATATTGTTGGAGAGAAGATTCGTCGTCGTTCTCAGTTAAAAGAAGAAACCCACGTGGACTCATCGTTTCTGACTTCGAGTAGCTCCACGGAGCCCTTCCCCACACACACACACACACACACACACACACACATTTATATCCACTGATGGTTTCGTCCCAGCGGGGAAAGAAAAGTTCAAGCTACTAAACATGGATGTAAACAACGAGGGAGGACGTCGTGTTTGTGTTTGTGGGTTGTCTTTTTCTGAGGAAGGAAATGCGTTCATTGACCTGCAGGATATCTGGCTGAAGAGTTAACCTCACTGTTAGACTCAATGCATCTCTGCCTTCATCAATCGATCAATCAATCAATCAATCAATCGAATAAAAAGAAGGATCATTCTTTCAGGTCTTTCAAATGTCTTTTTAAAAACATTTTGCAGAGTTTGGATGAAGTCTTTAAGAGTTTTGGTTAACTGATCTGCAGAAAAGCAACGTGGTGGGAAATCATCTTTAAATGGAAATAGACAGTGTTTACGCTGCCAGCAATCGTTTTTATTGATTATTTTGTGGTTATTCAGTTATTTGATTGATCAGTTAGTCTATAAAATATCAGATAGTAGTAAAGAAATGTCCATCAGAGCCCACATGATGATTCAGATGTCTTATTTTGTCTGAACAACAGTCTGAATCTCTAAAATATTCAGTTTATAACGTTATAAAACAGAGAAAAGCAGAAAATCGTCACACTGGAGGAACTCTGGGTCTCCGCTTAAAAAAATAACTTAATGAATCAACAACGAAATATTGACTTTCTCACTTTTTATTACTTTTATTAAGCGATCAAAGGACGTAGAAATAAAAATATATCTAAAAAAATATGAAGCGCTCTATTAACGGTCATGTGACGGCGCTGTTGGCTCCACATTCACATCACAAACTAAACACTCGTTCTTCAGCTTTCAGTCCAACTTTCCATCAAATGTCACTGAAATCTGTCGCTTAACTTTTAAAGACAAAACATCCTTTATCAGAGGTGATGAATCAATCTGTAAATAACTTCCACTGATGTCTTTAAAACATTCAGCTTGTTCATCTTATCTCTGCCCAGCATATATATATATATATATATATATGTGTGTGTGTGTGTGTGTGTGTGTGTGTGTGAGTTCAGTCTAAACGTGTGTATCAACAGAGTGTTTTCTTTCCTGTCGGCGCTGCCAGGCGTTCGCTGTTTCCAAATTTATCTGCCAGTTAACTTTATCACAAGAAAATTGGCAGACTGCGGCGGCTCCAAGTGTCTCTTCCTCCACTTCATCTCAATAGAAGAGACACTCATCAGTCCACACTGAGACGCATGAAGCCACTGAGTCACACACACACGGGGGGACTTTATACTTTATATGTCGGGTATTTATAGCCTGTGGAGCCGCTTGTGCCAGCGGATAGAAAATCATCTTCTGCCTTTTTTTCTTTTTAATTCTCTTATAAGCTTTTCATACAAGCGGCTGGATCACAAAAAGAAAGAGAAAAAGGTCTCGGGCAGTATGTTTTTCAAGATGTTATGTCCTCTAACTTAACTGGAAGCCAATTTGATGCTCCTTAAATGAGGTTTACCAATCAAAACAGCTCTGTAATTAGCAAACTGCTCCACTGATCCATCTTTCCTTCTGTTGCTATTCCTTTTTTATCTCCTCTCGTCTTTCCTCTCATGTGTTTTTACATTAGTTCACAGATGGCCTGTAAAGAACTGGCTTCTTATTCTAAAGAGACGAACCCTCATAAGTCCACAGTAAAGTTTTTTTTTTTTTTAATTCTTCTGTTTGAGGCTTTTTGCTTAAAGCTCAGAGGCAAAAAATCAGAAACTCTTTGATGACCAAAAGCCAGTAAACGTGCAGGAAACTGTCACATAAATGAAACGACGTGAACAAAAAACACATTTCATACAAAAAGATGCAGTTCAGCGAGCTTCCAAACACATGAAAAAGACACTAAAATATAAAAATATGATGGTAATTGAATGCAATATGCAGTGTTAAACATGACATTAAATGGATTAACTAGTAAAAGGGGGACTGCAGGATCCACCAAGTTACTGTAGTTATAATTCTGAATGTGAAATAGTGGTTTTAATAAGTTGAAATCTCTGCAGGAAGCAGAAACGTCTGTGAAGTTTGCGAACGCAGTAGCTAAATCTGTCCATGGAAACATTATTTTGTTCAGTGGATATCTTAGTTATAATGAGACTAAGCAGCAAAGCAGCTTTGTGTTTATATGTGAGGTTTTTATTCTGTTTGGGAAACGCTGCGATCTCCAGAAAGCGTCTCTGTTGCTAGGGCGTTACTAAGGGTCGGTCTACTTGCTGGACTAGTAAACTAGGCTTACCCCATGCGAACTGCCTCAAAGTATGGATAAATTTAGTTTATATCCTTTATATTATTGGTGTTAAATGTTGTATAATCACAATATTACACTTGACTATTGACGTGTCTTTTTCGTCATGTTTTGTTTTGTTTATTTTCTCATTTATTTGGGAAGGTGGTCCTCGAAATGTTAGAACAATCTGATATGAGCCTTGAACTAGAAAAGGTTGAGAACCCCTGATCTATCCCTGATTCAATTTAATTCAATTTAATTTAATTTACAATGTAATTTAATGCACAAATTAATGCACAAGCTCAACGCTGAAGGAGTCAGTATGCTTCAAATTAAGTGTTTGTAAGATGGTTAAAAAAACAAAACAAAACAAAAACATAACAGACTTTTCTTAATTTTATGAGAATTGCTTAAAAACATGATTTGAAACAACTGGTTGCTTCTGTGTATTTAAATTTAGTTAAGTTTGTTTATAACTGGGAGTTAAACTTCTCTGGAGTCTCACTCTGCGAACACATTCTGCATTTCTGTGTCTGTGAATGAGTTTTATTTTGCTTCTGCACAGCTGATGTAACACTATAAAACATGAAAAAAGTCCAAACTGGGTGCAATAACACTGATGAAAGTCTAATATTAAACTCCTGAGAAACAAATCTGACTGTAGCTGCTCAGATGTTTCACTTTCTTCACCGACTAGCCGAAATAAAACATAACAAAACTAAAAGAAGATTAAAGAAACAGTCATCTGTGGTTTCTTATCACATTTCTTCCATTTCTAAATATAAAAATAAGCATCTTTAAAAACTTTACATGAGACTTTTTATAGTTAATATACCTGCGAGCCTCGAGGAGATCCAGTCGTTCAGCACACTCGAGGTCTGAGAGGGAAGCGAACTCCCCAGTCTGACAGTTAACGGGGTCCTCAGGTCTTCATCATCATCGTTTACCTGAGTCACGAATCTGGAGGCAGCGGCGCGTCACGACTCCGTCTGCAACACGAGACATCAACACTTTCCTGTGATGAAGTGCAGATGTTAGGACTTCTGATCCCTCCACGCTGCTGCTGACAAACCGTCTGTCACCCACTGATGAGAAGAGGGAGGAGGAAACGTCTCATGTAGTGAAGACGTAGTAAATGAAGTGGTGCAGGTGCAGGTTTAGATAATGCTCCTATCAGGGTCCAGACTGAACCAGCAGCTCCTGATCCTTAATAAAAAGCCGGCAAACGCCACTGTTATAAAAAAACGATGGTTACACCGTGTACGTGTGTTTAATATTTTACACAGATCAGGATGAAATGTTCCTGTGTTGTGCCGCAACTTTCAGAAGCATATTTGTAAAGAGCTTAGAGACTAACGTTAGCTTAGAGACTAACATTAGCTTAGAGTCTAACGTTAGCTTAGAGTCTAACGTTAGCTTAGAGGCTAGCTGGCTGCGCTTCCTTCCAGTGGTGCTGCTGCTAGTTAGTGATTAATCCAGAAGACTGAATGAGCTGAATGTGGTTTGTAAATGTTCTGTTCATGTATAGTTTGAGTCACAAATAGTCTACAAACCAAAAGTTTCAGTTTCTTTATCAGTAAGAGACTGAAATTACAGTGATCTCGTCCTCCAGCCATCAATAAAAACTCTGAACAACAACATCAAAGTTAAAAATAAGTCCTTCCTTTATAAAGTTGTGGTTGTTCACTCCTAATCTCTGTGGGATAAAAGAGCCTGAAAACTGTTTAGTATGACAGACAGGTGCTTTCACCAGACACCTCACACTGTCCACAAGCAGCGGATGCTCCTCATCCTCCATAATCCTGCAGAAGAAGATTTAGCCCGGCGCTCGTAATACTCCGAGTCCACCGTCCTCTCTGTTGTTGATCCAGCCGGCCCAACGGCTCTCCTGGATATTCAACTGATCCCCCTTTTTTTTGTCAGTGCAGCTCCGGGATACACGAATATCAACCTCATGGTGGGACCAAAGTCAGTAGGAGAGTCTTTGTCTGGAGAGATATTTCAGTCTGACGGACACACCAACAGCCTCTCCAGTCTATTTAATATCTGTTCTTTGATATATGTGTTTTTTATATTGTGTATATATTGTTTTATGATGGAACAAAACCAAATTAAATCCATTCAGGTGCCCCAACACTCCCCCCTCAGCGCCTTATTGTTGTGAATTGGCAACTGATGTTGAGTTTAAGCTATATGTTAAAAAATAGAAGACGCTATTTAAAATGTACACGTCAGGAAATGATAACTGTTCAGTGTTTATATGGATAAATATGGATATATATACACTATGAATGCTTGCTTTCCAGTTAAATGGAAGTGCTTTTATTTTGAAGGTTTCCAGAAAATTATTATTAGCTTCAGAGTAAGAAAAAGTGTTTTTGAATAGATATGCTCTGTTTGAAAGACGCTTGAATCTTCCACTACACAACACTTATAAACAGCCCAGTAATTAGACCCTGCTCTGGACGTGTCTATCACCTGGATTCCCTCCTCTTCCTCTGAGTTTCAGTAACATGTTTGAGACGCCAGCAGCCTTTAGGTACAAAATATTGGAGGAAATGAACAGGTTTGAGTCGCCAGTGCTGAAATGTAAAGAGGAAATTTGCTGCAGTGGACACTGATCGGGTCGCCAGAAGAAGAAGAAGAAGAAGCGGCACTCGAGCTCAGCTGACTGTTCGGAGAGAGACGAGAGGACCCTTGTTTGGAGGGAGGAAATTATAGCGCTGGATAAAAGGAGGAGGAGGAGGCTCTTTAATGGTTCTTATCATTATCAGCACTTCTTCCAGTTCATGGTCATTCAACACTGATTCATCCTTAAAACACAATGATGATGATGATGATGTTGATTTGAAGTTGATTTGAACACTGTATCGACTGAAACCACGACCTTCGACCAGTAATCGTCTTGTTTTTGGTGTTAAATCAATGAGAGGCTGATCAATGTTTCCCTCTTCTTCTAGTTTGTGAAGTTCGCCAACATCGAGGAGGACACGCCATCCTACCACCGCCGCTACGACTTCTTCGTCTCCCAGTTCAGCGCCATGTGCCACTCGACCCACGAAGACCCAGAGACCAGAACCAGGTAAGGAGACGGAGACGCAGGTACAGACAAAACATGGACTCAACTCCATTGTAGATTATTGTAGATTATGACTTTTACTGTTATTTAACTAACTTCTACCACTGCCAAATAGGTTTAGTCACTTCGAAAGGCATTTTTTCATAAACTATTTTGTTAAATTTTAAAGCAAAATAACTTTTAAAATAGATATGATGTAGAATCGATGCCCAACACCTTACGAAGACACTTTATGTTGGTTTTTCCTTCATATATACAGTAATTACAGGCTTTCTGTCCCTCATTTGACCTGAAGAGAGTTGTTCTCCTCCTAAATAACCACGGACGTTTATCCAGAGTTAGTTGAAAGCTGTGGAAAAAGCCAGTAAGTGGACATTGACTGCTGTTTGGTGAGTTTAAAACCATCTGCACTGAACGATTCATGTTTGATTAGATGTTTAAAATTCACCTCTGCGTTCCTAAAACGTCGCCGTGGTTAAAAGCATGATGACGTATTGATTATTGATTAAATCCTGAAAGAGGCTGCATTATTCATACGCCGCTCCTTCTCCTCTCTGATTGCACTGATTCTTTCATTTTATTAATTTAAAAAAAAAAAAAAAAAAGAGAAAAACTCGTCTAAATATGGCGGCGGTGCGGCGGTCCAGCCAGGAAATGATGAATTGTTTAATTTGCCTCTTTAGCTCCACGGAGCAGCTGTAAGCCGTGTGAAAAAAACCCAGCTGATTGATCATTGATTGGGCAGATAGTTCCTCTCATTAGTTCCCTTCATGTGGTGAAATGGAGTCTGCCGCGGTTAAAGCTGGGAGTCGATGCACGTATTGATCTGTCCCTGTGAAATCTGATAGCGTATCCCCCCGTCCGGCTTCGTCGCATCATTTCTGACTTATTATGAAAACGTTTCATCGTTTTTATCGTCTCTCTTTGCTTTCTGAAAACAACCTTGATGGATCATACCAACAGCACATCCAGAGGGGGAGGAGGAGGGAGGAGGGGGGGTGTAATACAATCCCCAGCAGCACAGGTCTCATCCCCACTTGAATCCAATGAATACAGAATTAAATACATCTCCTCCTGATCCATATTTCATGGCTCTCCTCTCCCACTGAGACCACACGGCCTCACTTAAAACCACCGCTGCGCTCCGCCAGGATTGAAATCCGAGCGAGCGAGCTTTTTTTTTTTTTGTTTTTTTTTTCTTGAAAGACACATTGATGATGAAATGAAGTGTTAGAGAATAGCGAGGCTTAAATGATGCGAGTGATTTACAGGGAAATGAGTTTATCTGCAGCCAACAGCTCCGGTTTAGAGGTTTAATGTCCTCCGTGTGTCTTGAACAATAGCTTCACTTCACAGCAGCGAGAGAATATAACGTTACATCCGTCCCGTTTACAGCAGATAACACCTTTTTATCTGAAGTGTACGTCGCACCGTCGCGGCTCCAGATGACTCTTACCTGAACTCAGTTCTCTCTTCATCACTGGAAACAGATTAAAATAAAAAGTCTCAGGATGAAACTAAGAAGAAGTGAAAGAAAAAATCTGCTTTATTCTTTTTTTTTTTTTTAACTTGAACACATTACATTTGATGTGAGATACTAATGTAAACATCATTTGTAGTGGACAGTCTGAGTATTTATATAAAATACAGACTCGTCTTCTACTAAAATCAGCAGTTTTTTGTTTTTAATGATGTTAAATCTGAAGCAGCGTCAAGCAAACACTTTTCATTGTTGTGAAGAAAGAAAAACAAGAGTAAATAAATAATAATATTAATAATAATGATAAGTAAATAAGAGTCTCAGGATGAAAAGAAATGAAATGAATGAAAAAAAATCTGCTTTATTTCTTTATTTTTTTTAACTTGAATCGTTTAAAAAAGGAGAATAAACTCCTGAATATAATGGGAAATTCATACAAATACAAAATTAGATGCTAATGTAAACATGTGTAGTAAATATTTATATAAAATACAGACTCTTCTTCTTCTAAAATCATCAGTTTTATTGTTTTTAATAATGTTAAATCTGAGGCGGCGTCGGGCAAAGAGAAAGAAAGAGAAAGAAAAACTCTCAGCCTGCCGCTGAATTGTTCGGAGGGTAAAAATAGCTCAGTGGCGGCAGTGGCGGCGGTGGTGGTGGTGGCGGCGGTGGTGGCGGCGAGGCTGTAACACCCGCTGAGACGCCCGCCCTCCGACTCTAATACAGATCAGCAGTGTGTTAAAACAATTCCTGAAGACTCTCGCTGTCGTTGTCAAAACAGCGTCTCTGCTCCTGAATTACAGTCGCAGTTATTTACAAAAAAGAAAAAAAAAAAAATGACACCGCAGCAGCTGAGACCTGCTCGCACACGTGTGTGTGTGTGTGTGTGTGTGTGTGTGTGTGTGTGTGTGTGTGTGTGTGTGAATGGAAATACACTTTTATCTCTATTTATATGTATGAGTGTGTGTACATGCTGGTCGAGGGTGGAGGAGGGGACGAGGAGAGCCGGGGGGATGCTGGAATTATTTCCGAGTTGGCTTGATACCTCGCTGCCGCCGCCGCCATCGCCGCCGCCGCCGAGCTGTAAACAGCGTGACTTCTCACTTCTTTTTTTTTTCTCCCCTCCACATATTTCATTATTCCATTCAGCGGCGCCTCGCTGTAGGTGGAGAGGAATTCCCAAATAGAATTTCTCTGGCGGTTATTGGATTAAGCCGAAGGCGAGGTCACCCGCCCTGTTTTTCATATTATTGCTGATACGATTGTGTGTGTGTGTGTGTGTGTGTGTGTGTGTGTGTGTGTGTCAGGAAATAGAGAGAGACGAGAGACAGAAATAGTAAACAGGGAAATCAGACTCGCTGGGATCTGATTGCACCTGAGTCCAGAGACCGATCCCGCTCCTCTGACTGTGTGTGTGTGTGATGGAAATTATATTAAAATTAAGTTTTATTAAGTTCCTCAGAAACCAGATGACGGTTAGAAGTTGGAGTTGAGGGAGACGCTGAGTGAGTTCAGTGTGCAGATTCATAATAAGAGAAAGAGTTGTAGAGAAGAGAAGAAGAAGAAAACTCGAAGTTTCTAGTTTTTGTCTGTTTTCTACACGTTAGCAGCCCGACTCAATGAACTACAGTGACCCCCGACCCCCCAAATATGTTAAAGAGGACATAATCTGCACTTTATTTATATTCTGGGGCTCTACTGGAACATCTTTACATGCTTTAAAGCTCAAAAAACTCCTTATTTATCTTCTACTGCTCCTTTATGCAGCTCCTCAGTTTTAGCTCCTGTCTCTTTAAGAGAGGCCCCGCCCCCTCCTGATCAGCCCACTCTCTTCTGATTGGTCAGCTTCAGGAAGCTACGTAAACAAACTGTTTCACTTCTTTTACTTGATCTTAACTCAAAATGTCAACTTGTCAAATGCATCCGTGCATGTCCGAGTAGACAACGTGAACAGCATATGGAGAGACCTTAGCAACCGCCTTAGCAACCGAGGACATTTGTCGACAAAAATGTTACAAAATGAAGGATTGAGAGCGGTTTGAAGCCCTGACTTTTGACTTGCAGGGGTTATTATTTTAAATATTTACAGGTATGTGTGACGAGCTGACGTCAGCTCGTTAGCAAGACAGAAATAAACATCTTTCTGCGTTCGTTCACCTCAAGTTGTGGAGCTTTGAACATGTTTACCATCACAACAGCATGTCAGTAACAGGAAACTCTTTCACTGTGTTTTATTCTTGTCTGTTTAATGCATGTGTGCACTTGTGCTCTTGTGTTTCCGTCCGTGTTAAGAACCAGCTTTAGTGTTTTTCCTCGTGCGGCTAACGGTCACTCTGTGTGTCCGTGACAGGATCCGCGTGGCCGGGATTAAAGGTCTGCAGGGCGTGGTGAGGAAGACGGTGAACGACGAGCTGCAGGCCATCATCTGGGAGCCTCAACACATGGACAAGCTGATCCCGTCCATGCTGTTCAACATGCAGGACAGCGAGGATCTGGACAGGTACGAACACACACTCACCGCTCACCCTGAGTGTTTGCACTGTGACTGTTTCTCCACCTTTCATCGCTGACAGATGCAGACTCACACAGCGGTCGCTTTAACACAGAGGTGTCATAACTTTGTTTCATATTATCTGTTAAATCCTTTAAAGCGCATATTTGACTAATGGAATTGGTGCTAAATGGACATTATAGAGTCATTATAACACATTTACTCCACAGTTCCTTCAGTGTTTTCACCTTATTAGGGTACGGACTCATATTCGTTTTACATTCACCTGCAAGTCATAACTACAACTTTTCTGAAAGCTTAGATACACAGTGTCTGACTTGGCATTTAATACAGAAGTGTAAATAAAACAATGTATTTACAATGTAATTAAACCCAAAATTTAATGGATATATATAGAATATAACGTGATTTTGTTAATAGACGGTATCTTAAACTGTCATACAACCTTCCTGAGTTGTGAACACTTGCGAGTCCTTCTTCACATCCATCCAGCAGCATGTACGCAGCATTAAAGTCTGACATCACTTCCTGTTTATTAACTAATGTTCTATATTTACAGTGTTTGTTTGAGTCTGACTGTGTAAATTTATCTCTCCAATTAAGAAAAGTGCTCTCAGATATTCCACAGTGATATAAAAAATCAGTAGTTTCCATTTTCTGCTGACATTCCTATAACACAATGTGCCAACTTCCTGTTGCTGTTTCACATTAAAAGCCTAAAAAGCCTTTTCATTTCTGAGAAGACAGTGGTGACATGTTATTTATTAACTCCCTGAAACACCTTTTAATTGTTTTAATTGTTGTTTTATGAACTTTATTCACAGTTTCCTTCTGATTTACCGCTGTAAACTTCCATCCTGTGTCTTATTTTATTTATTTTAAACCCTTTTTATATATCAAACTGTAGTTTGGAGACTTTTTTTTTCTGTTCTGGTGATTCGACCTTTTCTCTCTTTAACTTTTGCTGCTGTGTGCAGTGTGAGAAGAGTCAGGATCTAAACTAAATCCTGCTGTCGGGTCTGTCGTAAGTCGCTCTGGAAAGAATATAAACCCTCTCTGGGAACGACACACACACCTACGGCCTCGTTATATCCGTTCGATCCTCAAATCCCGCCTCGACAACCAGGTGAAGGAGGAAAATCTTGATGCCGCCGTCACACTGAGGAGTTTTCTGCGTCTCCTGGATTTTTTGAGCACGGCGCTCTCTGCTGAAAAGATTTACTGCGTAGATCAACGAGGCGAGACGAGAAGCTTAACTCTGCTCCTTCTTTTACTTCACCTCGTTTCTCCTCTCTTTGTTTAGTTTTGTCTCTGTGTTTTACACCTTCTTCCTTCCTCAAAAAAATAAATATTCATCAACATTTAGAGGCAAAATGAGTCACTTAAGGAGAAGAAACTTCAAAATAAATGCATCTGTGGGGGGAAAAAATACATATTTATATGAAACTCGCTGCCTTCCTGTTTGTCTTTTCTCTTTTATGTTTTCCTTTTTTCATTTAGACGAGTTAAGACTTGATTTATCTCAGCTGCCGTCACTTTTAAAAGCCACTTTACTACAAGCAGCTGGCTTTCATCCAACAGATAAAGGAGGATTTTATTTATTTATTTTTTTTTTTATCTCAGCTTTATTTAACAGTGTAGGTCCTGTTTAAAGGAGACTGGGCTGATACGGCAGCGTAAAACAACAACACAAGTCAAACAGATAAAACAAAACACTGCTTCTCTTCCTTATCTCCTCTCCTCTTTTTGTTTTTTCTTCTTCTCCTCTCACTTTTCCTGCCTTCTCTCTCTTTTCTTTTATTTGTCTTCCTCTCTCTCTCTCTCTCTCTCTCTCACAGCAGCTTCCTCTCTCCTCTCCGTCTCATTCGGGTTTCCATGTGAACAAAAATCTATTTTTGGACCCTTTTTTTTTTTTTTGTATCTCTCCTTGTGTTTTTTTCTTCTTCTCCTGTTTGTGCTCCTCCACCTCCTCGTGTACCGTTGACTCATGTGGAGGAATTAAGGGGTTTCGTGATGTGATCCGACCCCAGCCGGTCGCCGTCTAGATGTCATTATGTCGGTGGCCTTCCTGTCTGAGTGACACAAAGCGTCGCCGTCCATCCTGAACAGCAAACAGCAGCCGGTCACACTGTTGCAGCTGAAAACTCATCTATTACTGTGTCATGTTGGAGTTTAGTTGATAAATTAAGACGTAGTTTCACAATAAAATGACAATTTTCACACCTGAGATGATCATTGATGTGAAAGTGAAACTGTTTCTCTCTCTGCACTGAAATCAGCTGAACACTGATGAGACAAAGTTTAATTAAAAAAACAAAATAACAATAATAATAATAATTCAACATGTTCAACAGTCTCATACAGCTGAAACATTCAAGTGTCCACAAACAAACAACTAGACCTATGTTCTGTATGTTGCTCAGCTCAGGCCTCAGCTCTGAAGTCCAACCCCTCCCATCTGAGAGAGCTGCATCTGATTAATAGTTTTCGGTGTTCAAACCCAGAGAAATCTGTCATTTTAATCAAAGTAACGGACTGTTTCATTTGGTGGCCTGTCAATGGCGTCATACCTCCTCTACCAAAGAGTATAGTGCACAAGATGCATGCGTCGGCGCCGTGTTTGTCCGCTACAATGGCGTCTAGCAAAGAGTAACTTCCACACATACAAGATAATACATGGGCTTTGTTGTGCTTGTTCCACACAAACTGTTGGACTTTTATTCAGTTTGAAGCCACATTTTCATGATAAATTTAGCTGGTTTTCAACTTGATCTTTTAGCCGCAAGAAGGATTTTAGTCACTGGACGTCTGGATCTTAAGTTATCAGAGAAATAAACCGGGCAAACGTTAGCAGCAGCTCGGCTAACAGCCCCTCCAGGAAGTCCGCTGCTCGCCCAACATGGTGGAGAAACACTGATTTTTTTTAGCTGAAACTGCTTTAATTAGTATTTTTAACTATTTTAATCTGCGTGTACGTTTGTTTTTGGAGACCTCTGCAGGTAATTCAGTTCCCGGTGAAGCTGATTGTTTAACAACCAAGACAACAACTCCCATCATCCCTTGCTGCTTCACACCGTCATCACACTCCGTCTGTTGTTGTTGTTTTGATTGAGAGACTTCTAGCAGCTTAAATTACATGTTGTGTGTTTAAATCTTTTTGCTTTTTGCATCTAAATCAAGTGTCGAGTGATCATTTCAACTAGGAAATACACTCACTGAGCACTTTATTAGGAACATCTGTGCAATCTAATGTAATCTAACACAACAGTTCTGCCATAAAATCAACTTTTACGAAGCTTCTACATTTTCAGTTTTTGTTGACGTTGTCAGAAAGATGATAATTCAGCTTCATGTTTATTATTGAGGTGGTAGCCGGTGTTAAACTGTTCCAAATATTCTGGGATAGATGTGGTTGTTCTTTATTTCCATCTAAATAAACTCATTTTCTGATCCTCAGTGGATCAGAGGATGTGAAGGCCAGGAGATTATTCACTCTGTCCTCCAAATCTAAGTGAAAAACTGTTTGAATTTCCTGCTCCGCTAAGATGAAACCGTTTTGTTTTGTTATGAGAAAGAAGCAGCGACCTCCTGCCGGGTTTATATTCTGACCTCTCAGCTATTTGTCTGTTTCTAAAGAGGCAGTGGGACAAAGAGGAAAAAAACCCAACCAAACGCTCCCGTTTCTCTCTTTTGAATCCTCCGAGTTTTGATCTTTCCCCTCCGATCCGTTCCCGCTCCTAACAGTCCAATCACCACATCTAATCTCCCACGATTTAAATGGAAATACTGTCTTCACATAATGCATATATAATTACATTGCATATATTTCCCTTCAGCTCCGCGGCGGTGCGGTTCATCACCGGGGGGGGGGCGACGTACCGGCCGTTTCTAATGGTCTTCCTGCAAATTAATGAGCAGATCCTTCAGTCAGATCTGAAGCTGGAAGTGAGGTCTTTGAAGGTGGCGAGGCAGAGTGTGTGAGGTTAAAGAGGAAGGGCACGTTAAATATTTAATACTTCAACTCTTTACATATATATATATATAAATATATTAATACAGTAATAGATTCACTGAACCACCAGTCTTTAGAGATGTACAAATCCATGACTACAGAAGCGCAGATCATCCTGTTTCTCACTGTTTTCTGCATCTACTTTGGTAATTATTGTTTCTTTTAGGACATTTAAATCTTTTATCTGTTAAATTCACCTTAAAAATATTTTGGTCATTTACTCCTGACAGCAGCAGATAGTTTGGATTTAAAGGCTGTTTCTTTGTTATGAAGTAAACAAACAGTGTGTACAGTGGATTATCTTGACTTAACTTGTACAAATGTTGCTGTTGAACTTATTAAATGTCATTTTTAGCCTGGTTTTCTTCCAGGACTCTTAAACAGCTCTGGTTTAAACCATCAAGCTTTGTAGGCAGGTATAAAGAACCATATCTGTTCATTTGTAGATTGTTTCTCAATCAGAAAATGGTGAAAAAGATGACTGTAAGTGACTGAAGAGGGCTTTTTTTTTCATAAAATAAAATAGATTTAACCAGACGATAACCTCAGAAAGAGGCTACTGTTTCAAAAGCAAAGAATACAGCAGGAGGAGGCGTGTAGGATCTGAAACATGGCTAAGTATTTTGTTGTTTTTGATATTTTTCTATAGAAACATAAAGTTTAAAGAGAGGCGGCTCCTTTTAGCTTTGAACAAACGCTTCATTTATGGTGGAAACATGTTTTAACTTCCATCTGAGCGACTACGAGGCTGCTAGTTTTAGCTAAAAGGCTCCTGTACAGTCATGCTTCGCACGCCGGGATGTTGATGAGCGATTATGAGCAGAGAAAGTCTCTCAACTGGCTTTTATTCTTCATTCACTGGACGGACGTTTACGATTGTTTGCAACCGTTCATGTCATCAGAGAGCTCGAGACGGTCGAGTTAAAGTTAAAAATAGTCTCCAGTCAGTCTGTGAACGTTCTCATTCATTATTTGTAGGTAAACAACTGATTCAAAGGAAACTGGACTGAGATTTGCTTCTCATCTCAGTTAGGTTCAGTTATAATGTTTGCTGTCTTTTTGGCATTTCTGCGCTCTGAAACATTTTTGGTTCGGCTGTGATTCATCTGTCTAACAACAGGAAGTGAACCGACGTCTCTCGCTTCAAGACATCATGATGTTTTATTGAGAGGTAAACTTTTGTCTGGTCCTTTTTAACATCTGAACAAATGACCATTGCTGCTTTTTTCTTTTGTTTTCTTGTTTTTTTTTTATGGTGAGGACAATCTGAGTTTTGAGTTCTGGGATAAAACGAGGTGAAGTCTCCTCCACGTCACAGACACACGACTTATAAGCAGTGAGCAGAGTTCATTAGTCTGCCGTGTGATCGTGTGTCAGTTCATCCGGATATTCGATGTCCTAAAGGAGGACAAAATGTGTGAGAAGCCAGTTGAATAAAAGGTTTTAACCTCCCAATCACAAGGCAAAGAGCAGGAACTTGCATGGTAATCATGGTGATTGTCATCTGTAATCATGCAGCATGCATCGCGTCGTCATGCCGACAGGTGCAAACATCTGCAATCAAAGCAAGCAGAGTCGTAACTTACTTTCCGAGCCTCGAGGCGGAGGACACGCATGACGACCGTCGAGCCGGGTCGGTCGGCGTCGACGGTCTGCAGACAGAAGTTATACAGCGTGTGAAGAACACGTTTGATATTTGATATTTGCGACCAATGATGTCACTCGAGTTGAGACGTAAACGGTAAACAAAGAAGAAGAAGAAAGGTTTGTGTTCTGAGAGAAAGCTGTGAAGAGGATGAACTCCCTCCTACCAGCGGCGTCCTGCGAGTCCGCTAATTGGAAGAACGGCGGTCCAACCCCCGGCTCCTGAAGTCCACATCCTGAAGTGTCCTTGGGAAAGATACTGAATCCCAAACGGCTCCTGAACACCGAATGATTAGAGACTCCTCCTGATGAGCAGGTTGAACGGCAGCGTGTGAACGTGGCGTGTGGCGTGAAGCGCTCTGAGTGGCGGGAAGGCTACAGAGGCGCCGTATAAACGCAGCCGTTTATCGCTTCAAACATCCGTCAGCAGCAGTCAGAGGAAGCCGCAGGAAGAACCGTGTTTGTTTCCTTTTTTTTTCTTCTCCTCCGAACGCACAAACACAATCTGCTCGGGATAATGTTGTTCCCAAACACGGCCATGGTCAGTTTGCCCCGCAGCGGCGTGTCGCAGGCTTTTCTAATCGAGCCTCGGCGGACCTGGCGGGACGCCACAGTCAAGGGCGTTTTGATTCTGTTAATTGCTTCTCAGGGAAAGGCGGACGTGGGCAGCGTGCAGAAAACTGTGGAGGTGGAGGGGCTCGGAGAACGAAGAAAAAAAGCTCCCCTTGTTTCACAATTAACTGCCTGCTTGTGTTGTTGGGCAGCACACACACACACACACACACACACACACACACACACACACACACACACACACACACACACACGGTGCTGAGTTTCAGTGCAGCCACCTTGAAAATGACTTTGACCTCTGTGTGTGTGTGTTTTTGTCTTATTTCTGCAGTCACATATCTCAGCTTTCCTTTAACCTGCAGCCATCAGTCCATTTAATCAATTTCCAAAAACAGAATCAATCAGGAACTGTTTTGATAATCCAATAATCAGGCGGGGGGAGGGGTTGATAGCTGCAGTCGAGGGGGAACGTGTCCTTCTGTCTTTTAAATCGTCAGTGGATCTCAGGTTCAGGTTGTCGGCTGGAGACGTTAACGGAGTCTGAGGTTTTTCCAGACAGAAGCAGAGTCGTCGTCGTCGTAGTTTAACTTCTTTCACCACGTTGCTAACCCTGTATTTCACCTCTTTACACTCCTGAACTGAGTGTAGCTGTGAATCAGGGGTTTTGTCGTCGTGTCTGATGGTATGCAGCAGGGATTGAAGGTGTTTTTAACTGATGGCGCTCTTGTCTTGAGTCAGTGATGTTTAAAAGCGGCGCCTTCTTCAGCGCTGGGCTGTGACTGCTGGTCAAAGTCACGGCTGTTTTTTTTAGAGCATCACAACTCCTGAAAACTGACTCGTTTCACTGTCTTACGTGTCCTCTGTCAGATCCCCGGCTCCTAAAGTCCACATGTGGAAGTGTCCTCGCTATCAGAATTTGTTTGTTTGGTCTGATAACGTTTGGAAAGTCTAGAAGAGCTGCATGATTGACGTTAGTAGAGGGTCAGACAGGAAGTTAATGGTGACGAAGCCCATCTGACGTCACTGTAATCTGCAAGCTTTGACCCAACTTATCTGAAACGCAGATCAACATGGTGGTTTGACTCGATGACACAGGTCCCGTCTTTGTACTCACACAGGCTGTTGGTGGCGGTCTAAACGTTGACGGAGGTCCTCCACAGCTTCACTGAAAGCTTCTTAGAGGCAGCCTGAAGGCCCAAACGCACTGAAAGCGTCTGATGTGAATGTTTTGAGTTGCCGAACTTGCACCAAGAGTGTTTTGAGGCGCGTCAAACTGCTGTGACGCCCCTTTTCCAACCTTGTTTTTATTGTGGAGCGTCAAATGAGGAGCCAGCGAGACGGCGTGAGTGGGCTGAGATAGAGAGAGGGAGGGGCGGTCAAGAGAAAGAGAGAGATAAAATATTATATTCTGATTGTTTCATGTCTGTTCAGCAGATGATTTACTGCAGAAACAGACGCTCTTGGTCGTGTCTCCTTCCTCTCAGTCATCCCATCCAGCAGTAAACACAAAGAACAACGGGACAAATCTGTGTTTGCATTTTTTATTTAAATCTCGACGCCCCTGCGGTGCGCCGTTAAATGAGGCGTGTCGTTACAAACCAGCCGTCATCGATGGGGGGAAAAAACAACAACCTCTCCCCTCCGACCTCCATGAAAACCTTCCAGCTGCAGCTCAGAGACGGAAACACGACTCCACATGAACGATGATGTCGCTCTACATGTTGAACAAAACATCAGGTTTAAGATTATATCACGTCTGTTTCCTTCTGTTTAACTCCAGCGACTGTGCAGCTCTGTGTCTGAACACTTTAAACCAGCGTAGACATAGTTTTACTTTGTTTTGGCTCCATTTATGAACTTTTATCCTCATATGTACCAAACACTAAACCTTCAGATCCTCTAACAAATCTCCTCCAGCAGTCCAAACTTCAAACTGTCCTCACTAAAAACTACATTTTATAAACTTTTATCTCTGCAGTGAGTTTTAATTTATTGATTTTATTATTCTGGCATGTGTTATAGGTGCCAAATATTCAAAGCCACGGCCATGTTTAACGTCTGCACTGTCACGCATCGTTTCCTCTCATTTATTATGCGTCTGTGTCGTCTGTGACTGTAAATTAAAACATTGTTCTTAAATCCACAAACCATCAGAAACCATCTTAGTTTGTTTCTGTCCACTTCATTAAACATCACCAGGCTTCTATTATCGCAGAGATTTTTTCATTTTTTCTCTCATTTTCCTGCTTCTAACAAGCAATAAACGTTTAATTTCCCTCTGAACCGCCTGCGTGGGCCGACCAGTGATTGCATCGTTTCCCTCCTGAGACCCGGCTGCCTACGGTCCATCTGTGACCGGGCTTATTGCACAGGAAGTGATTTACTATTGCATTATTTTATCAATATATATAAATATATATATATGTAAGACTTAACCAGGAGGCCTGCCTGGTCTCACACCAGCTCCTGGAGCTGCAGGATCGACGTCCTCGTCAGGGAAACGGACGCTTCACGTGGTTTAAGTCGCAGCTTCTGTCTGGATGTGAAAGCGCTGCGTGCACTTAAGATAATTAAAGCTGTCAGGGATTATTTGCTAGTCTGTGATTAACAGTTTCATCAACTCCACAGAAAATAAACATGATTTAAGCTAATAAAAACGATACTGATGACACGTGATGCTCAGAAATGAACCGTAGTGCTCGCTGTCCTTACTGGCACCTGATTGGTCGAGACTTTATTTAACATATTTTCCAAAGTGTCAGTTTCTTTTTAGAGCAGCTGAAAGTTTAGCAGATTATAAACTGTATTTTTATGGCTATTTTCAACATATAAACACTTTTTACAGGACATATTTCTTTGCAGAAGAGTCCAATCAGTGAGTCGGTTTAAGATTTATTTGAGGAACAGCAGCTGGAGCTTTCAGTCGTATTACACCGTCTTCCTCTGGACGTTACGGTGACACAGTTTAGTGAACGATTGTTGTTTGACGATGTGAAACTGAAGCATCGCACAAGATAAAGACACAAAAATAACTCCACAGAGCTCCTGGAAATCGATAAAACTGCTGCAACAATGTAAACAAAACTGTTATTTTGTGTATTTAATATGATTGATTGTGTTAAACGGGACTAAAAGAACTAAACAGACATTTTATTTTTATTTTAATTCCACTCTGTGATTCATTGAAAGAAGTTTAATCCCACATTCGGTGTAAAATCATTTAGTTTCCTCTTTATTTTTTGCAGCGTGCAGCTTCCCCGTCCGTCTCATCTGCTGATTTAGTTTCTATCGACTGTCCGCCCCCTCCGTCTTCTCCCTCTCTCCCCTCGCTGTCTGTCTTTTTCTTTCCTTTATCCTCTTTGATCTCTGTCATTTGATTCCTCTGTCACCGTTAAACCTCTCTCTGCCTCCTACATCACATTAATCAGGATTAATTTTTATTGGTTTCCAGAAATCTGAATTCTTGTTCTCACGCTGCTGCTGCTGCGGCTGCTGTCGTCTTTATCAGCCGAGTCTCAATGTAAAATAATTCCTGCTTTATTTCTTCATGTTGCAGCTTCAACCTGGAAGACGAGCCGCTTGTTATCTGCTTTAAAACGTGTTTTTACGCGTGATTACAGACATTTATCTGAGTCTGATGACATTATTAGGTATTATTGTTATATACAGCTGATATAAATCTGATATAAGTGTCAATAAATGTATATATTTAATAAATAATTGTAGTAATTTATTGTCCTGAATGGTTTTCTGTCATTATTTGAGCATGAAATTGCATCTTATGTTGTATAAAAAGTCTAAATGTTCATCTTTACTTCAGGATTTGAGCTTTCAGGACTTTTATTTATCATGAAAACATCAGAAGAAAGAAGCTTTGTCCTCTTTACGTCCACTTTTATCAGCAGATCAGGTGCAAACATCCTCTTTGTGATGGTTTATTGGGAACCATGTAGTGACACTGAGTCCAATAAAACCGGTAATAAAACTGAAGTGGGCGGCGTTCAGCGCTTCTTCCAGCTGTTTCCAACACATCTGTCTTCTGTCTGGAGGTTTTATTATTCAGCGTATCAGAGACGTAAACACATCAGGTTTCCTCTAATGATTAACATGAAATCATATAGATCATGAGATGAGGTTTCCCTGCTCCTCCTCCTGAGGGATCCCGTGGTGTTCCCAGCAGGTTCTGGTTCTGTCCTGAGTCCAGTAAACCTCCACAGAGAGGAGACCTGATCCTGAACGCTGGTATTTTTAGCTCCTCTCTGTTTCTAAAAGGCGTCCGTTGCTTCCACAGAGTATTGATCGGGGCTCCACTCCTCACGGCTAGTTTTTTTTTTTTTGACTAATCAATAAGAAGTTTGGTCTGTAAAATGTCAGAAACTGGTAAAAAAATAAAGATCATGTTTAGTCCACAAAGAAAATATTCACATTTAAGAAGCAGGAATCAGAGAATTTGAATATTTTCTAAAAAAAAAAAAAAGACTCAAAACAATCAAAATAATTGATGTTTTCTTTTCTTTTCTTTGTTTTTTTAATCTTGAATGATGATGCTTTTATTCTGAAAACAACAGGAAACGAGTATAAAAACTCTAAAAGTCCAAACCAGACTCAAACTGGGAACGCTGGTGTTGATGGTCGGCACGTGAAACTACCGACAGATACTGAATAAAATGTCTTGACCACACATTTCTTACAGTGTTTCTATGCTCTCGTGACACACACACACACACACACACACACACTATCTGATTGAAGCTGGTCGATACTCTTTCATTTGATTTCTTCTTCTTTTCTTTTTTTTTTTTTCCGGCTGCTCTGATTGATTTCTTTTCAGTCTCTCCTCCGTCTTTAGTCTTTCATTCTTCACTCGCTCTTCATCCATCTGTCTCATATCCTGAAGGTTTTCTTTTTTTTTTCCTCCTCCTCACTCTAAATGTTATTGCTCTTTGCTCTCTCTCTCTTCACAGATTATTAGTGTGTGATATGAGGAATTGATTCTCGGTCCTGTAGAACACACAGACGCTCTCCGTGCTTTATTTTTCATTTAAATTAAATCAGTTTGTTTGTTTGGATAATTCAGCTGTTTTTAGTCTTTTCTTAAACTGTCTCTCTCTGTTATCCGGCACAGGGCGGGTCACCCGAGCACGCCGTCGGTGGCGGGTCAGGACGGCGAGGAGAACCCGGCGGCGCTGGCGGAGAACTGCTTCAGAGAGCTGCTGGGCAGAGCGGCGTACGGGAACATGAACAACGCTGTGCGACCCGTGCTGGTGTGAGTAAACTGAATGTTTGAATGAAGCCGCAGCAGTTTGAAGGTTTTCCTTCAGATTTAACGTCACTAAGGAAGAAGTCTGCTGGTCGATATGCTCACGTCCGACTAAATTCTGATTGGTCGAATAATCTCTGTGTTACTTTCAAAAGGAGAAAAGTTCTAACGGAGACTGCTGGCCATCGAGCAGCGGTGTGGGGGGGAGGGGTGTGGGTGTGTTTATTTTTGCTCTAACTGCTGTGAAACAATCATAAAATAAAGTTTTTTTGACCGGCTTTCTCGCTACCAGTGCTCCCTCCCTTCATTCACTCTCAAGCTCGCTCGACCACAGCTGCTCTCTCTCTTGTTGGTGGCCAATCATAGCCGGAGATCAGACTGATCGGAGTTGTAAACGCCGACACGATGGAGGACGAAGATGTTTCTCTTCGTTTGATAACGTTAAAAGTAAAGTTAGACTTTACTGTCTCTTTAAAAGAAAGACGAGAGAGCGAGAGAGAGAGAGAGCAGCTGTGGTCGAGCGAGCTAGAGAGTGAATGAAGAGAGGGAGCGCTGGTAGCGAGAAAGCCAGTGAATCAGATCAATTAAATGAATCAAGGTTTTCTTTTCACGACGGACAGTTTAAAAAAACTAAAAGGATGAAAAGCGATGCAGCAGAACCGGAGATCCTCTCTCTGTTTCTGTTCCTCTTTGACCAAACCTGGCGCCTACATTACCCATAATGCAACACAACTTAATTCACTAGACTGTAGACGGACTTCGACACCTTTCTGTTGCTCCTGAAAAGCTTCTTTCTTTGTATTTCACCTCTCTGGTTTCTTTTCTTTCATATCGAGCCGCCCTCCTCGGAGAGATTCAGGGTGCGTTTGTTTCGCTGTAACGGATCTCCCCGCTAATACGGAGATAGCTTCTACTGTGTTTGTTATTTTAGTTCAGATCTCTTTTGTTTTCACCTGAACAAAGAAAGAAAGTAAATAAAGAAGCAAACAAAGGCCCACCTTCTTCTTCTTCTTCTTCTTCTTCTTCTTCTTCTTCTTCTGCAGCGCTCAGATTCATAACCTGCTTTATTACACATTGGAGTCATGACACAGACAGCGGGCGAGGTGACAGGGGAGCAAATAAACCTGTCACACACACACACACACACACACACACACAGAGGTTAGACATATAAACACACATTCAGACACTTTCTTGCACTGGCATTCATTTTCTCACACACTTAAACGCACACACACTCTCTCTCTCTATGACTCACACTCTGTCTCTTTCTCTTTATCTCACACACACACTTTCTCACACACACACACCTTCCTCTCAGCACACACAGAGGAAATTAAACGAGCTCTCTTATCACGCAGACAGCTGCCGTGTGAGAGCGGCGCACCGTCGCCACCCGGTGACTGTTTCTCCCTCCTGGGATTTTTAAAACATCCCCACAATCGCCGCTCCTATTGGCCGCGCCGCTCCCCGCCACTCGGCACAGTTCGCATAAATTGGACAATTACCGAGTGAATAGCCCGAGCGCCCGCTGAGACTTCCTCTGTCATCGTCTGTTTCTGCTCCGCTGAGCCGCTCTCTGAGTGCCGACTTCACTTCCATCCCCCTTTTTTTTTTTTTTTTTTTATATCCTCGCCAGCTTCAGGAGGAAAAAAGCGGAGATTTAAATTAATGGGTTTTTGTATTTAGCGGCGTGGACCCAGGGAAGATGGCGTCAGACGGTTAGTTAGTATGCAGGTGGACGCTTCGGTTTCAGAAACATCCTGACAGTCATCGGCGCCACCAGCAGGTCACACGCCGCCATCGCCTCACAGCAGATAAGAAGCCGTTAATCCTGCGTCGCAGTTCATTAACAAGTGAAACCAGATCAACAAATAAACCTGCTAACCTGCTTTAAATCGATCCTCTTGGTGGTGATATTGGATTTTATTTAGCGGACGTTATTGCCGCCACTCATCAAACGCATCACTAAAACAGCCGGGTGAGACGTTTCTCTGCACTCATTGGTCAGATAAACACAGGAAGTGGCTCCGAACTGGATGTCAGTCCAGGTCAGACCAAAAAAAAACAAAAAAAATGGCGGAGGTTACATTTATAAACAACAGGAAACCAGTTAAAATGCACTTATATGTTAAAGAAATTCCAGGTTTTGTAACTGAGGTTGTAGCAGCTTCGGTTTGTGGAAACTCGCAGCTGTATCAGACAGCAACACATCGTCACCGTGTTTAAGGCTCGCCTGGTGCAAACATCTATCCTGAAGAAGGTCCTGGAGGCTCTGAAAGATCTGATTTAGCAGCTTAATGACCTAATGATAGTAAATATATCATCTCACACTCAAGTACGAGCAGAAGACTGAAGTGATTTTTAACTCCGCTGCTCTTAATTACGTCCTGAACAACGTAAACGCAACATAGATCTACTCAATGAATGAATCTTAATGCTAACGTGTTAGCTATAATGCTAACTGTTCGCATGTTAGCGGAGACGTTTATAACATTCATCACTGCATCCTGAACCAAAACGCTGGCTGGTTTGCTCATGTATTAGTTTATTTACAAGGCCGTCATTGGAAAGCTGCCTTCTCACATTAAATCCACATCACACTAGAACTAATGACCGGCTTTCGCTCTACGTCCGTCGTGTTCATACAGAACGTAGAAGAACTGCTTTTGGCTTCTTTGCACTGCAAAGCACTTTAAAAATAGATTCATTAGTAACTCTTAGTCATTTAAAATCCATAATCTCAAACCTTTTAACTTCTTTGTTTCTGTTTTTAATTGATTTTGTTGTTACTTTATTTATTAATTTTATTTATCTGTTGTTTAATTGATCGTCCTCTTTCTGCTCGTCGTCATTGGAAATGATTTTCGAGTTTAAATAAAGACAAATAAATCCTTTTTTTTCTTTTCTAATTAATCGTTTTCGTCTCTAAAACTGGAAAATAGTGAAAAATAACTTTCACAGTTTCCTAGAGTCCGACGTTACACCATCAAATGTCTTATTCTGTCTGACCAACAGTCCAAAACACAAATATTTAGCATTTCTTACTTGACGTAAATCAAAACAGCTGCAGATTAATTTTTTTTTTCGAAGAACAGCAGCTACATTTGTTAAAGCTGGTGTCCAAGAGACTGAAGCGACGGATCCGTTCTGCTTTCATTTGTAAGACTGATGCAACAGTCATTTATCCTTCAAATGAGATTATTTCACGGTGTTTCTGTTTTAATTGATGGTGATTCAGACTCGCAGACTCGTCTGTGATCGCCGCTGGTAATTAATTCTCTGGAGAGCCTCGACGACACTTTGATTGATGGGATCCCGACGACTGATTGTGAGCGAATCCACGGTGGATTCTCCGAGTTTTAAGAGTTGAAATTAAAAAAAAAAAAAGTTCCCAGTAGTCATGTGGAAAAGTGAACCGTGAGTTTATTTTATCAGTTTAGTCTCTCAGAGATTCATTAAGTCTTTGTTTCAGTGTCGTGTTTTAAATAACAGAAACCAGTGCGCTGCTTGCAAATTCAATCAGGGAGCAAAGCTCTTAATGCCGCCGTTAACAATTAATTACATGATATTACTGTGACTGCTTGACATCTGTAGGGCCTCTTCAAGAACTGAGCTGCATTAAATAATTTTTCTCTCTTCTTCCAATTAGTGTCATTGGTTTCCTCTTTGCCTCAGAGCTTTTTCACTTAATTTATTTGAAGCCGAGTGTTCTTTCTTCATTTTCTGTCCTTCCTCCTTCATGTACGCAGACCCGATACCGACCTCGCTTTCACATCATTCAGTCGTTTAGAGCTTTCTTGTCTTCTCAGTGACCTTCAACAGCTTCATAACCCGCTAGTTCAAAGCTCTAATCTGTAATTATTCCTCATTAAAATGTGTAAAAACAACTAGACCTATGTTCTATATGTTGTTCAGCTCAGGCCTCAACTCTGAAGTCCAACCCCTCCCATCCGAGAGAGCTGGATCTGATTAATAGTTTTCGGTTTTCAAACCCAGAGAAATCTGTCATTTTAATCAAAGTAACGGACCGTTTCATTTGGTGGCCTGTCAATGGCGTCATACCTCCTCTACCAAAGAGTATAGTGCACAAGATGCATGCGTCGGCGCCGTGTTTGTCCGCTACAATGGCGTCTAGCAAAGAGTAACTTGCACACATATACAAGATAATACATGGGCTTTGTTGTGCTTGTTCCACACAAACTGTTAGAAATGGACTTTTATTCAGTTTGAAGCCACATTTTCATGATAAATTTAGCTGGTTTTTAACTTGATCTTTTAGCCGCAAGAAGGATTTTAGTCATTGGACGTCTGGATCTTAAGTTATCAGAGAAATAAAGTGGGCAAACGTTAGCAGCAGCTCGGCTAACAGCCCCTCCAGGAAGTCCGCTGCTCGCCCAACATGGTGGAGAAACACTGATTTATTAGATGAAACTGCTTTAATTAATATTTTTAACGATTTTAATCTGCGTGTTGTTTGTTCTGGAGAGGAGGAGACTTGTGCGGATGATTCAGCTCCTGATAAATGATCCTTTGCTGCTTCACTCCGTCTTTTGTTATCGTTTTGATTGAGACGCCGAGCAGCTGAAATTACATGTGTGTGCGTTTAAAAGGGAAAATGGTGCTTTTCTACCTTAAACTTACTCATTCACTCATTTATACACACATGGACAGGAGGAGCCCGGGATCGAACCACCAACCCTGCAGTTTGTGGGTCATAATGTCCTTTTCCATGTCGACACCTATAGAGTCTACCTGAGAACATGAATAAATACACATTATGTTCATTTAAATATTTCTCTTTCTCTTCTTCCAAGAACACCAGAGACATGAAAACCACACACAAGAGCCATTTCCTTTTCTTCACACCAGACGTTACATGTATTTGTCTTTCTGAAGATGATCTGATTAAATATAAGTTGTTTGTTTTGGTTGACAAGCAGCTGCACTGATTGTGTTTATGCCAAATCAAAGGTGCATTTTTAACAAAGCTGACGTTGATGAATCATTTTTGTGTGATTCATTTGATCGTTCTGTTCATTTAAACAGGAGTCAACACTGTGTTTAATGTTTTTATCTCATCCTGTAGATGTGTCACACTTTGTAAAGTCGGTTTAAATACGATTGAACATCGATCATATTTCTGACGACGATGGTTTTCAGCTCCATGTGACGACTTAATTATATAAAAGAGCCACGCAGCTGTTCTCCGCTGATGCAACTCAATCTGTAGAAACTTTTATGCAACAGGCCGCTGATGTTTTCCCGCCTTTCCTCTGCTTGAGTGTCATCTACTTCCTGTGAATCATGCAGAGTTTTCCAGGGTTTTTGTGACAGTCGTGCTGCTAACAGTTGAGTTGTGCTGACGTGTTTTTCACATCACAGCGTGGTAAAGTAAAGAAGTTGTTCACCTGTTGGAGATGTACTGCAGCTGTTATGTACATATCATATGTGTATGGTGGGAGTAAAATAAAAAAAAAACAAATAAATAAATAGAATTACTGTAGCTTTAAAGTTGTTTTTCTATAAGCTGTCATGTATGAAAAGACCCTAAATGAAGACAGGAAGCAGAATACCTGACTATAAGCTGATATTAGAGGTTTCTTTTTGGGTCACATGATTCTTAAATAATGTAAGAACCCTTTAGTTGAGGCACCGTGTTCATGTGTCATGTGTCATGTGTTCAGTAGCTAAACAGCTCCGCGTCATAATTTAACACACTAAAGAGAACAAACTCGCTGATAATGGAAAACAGTTATTTACCAAACTGTCAGTGTTTCTCTTTAACCCTTTCCTGCATGGTGACAGATATTTGGCAGCCATCTTGAACCATTTCAGTTGTAGCATCGTGTCCGGACGACCAGATGTTTGTCTTCGTTTCCATCTGAAAATCTTTTTTTTTGACTCTTTCTTTCAAGTAGCTCAGGAATATCTGTTCAATACTTTTTATTCTCAGAGAAATAACAAAAAAAACAGCAAAATAAGATGTTTGAAATACAAGTTTTTAATAATATTTTTCATTCTGTATGTTGGGCCGAGGTCGTGTTTTTCAAATATCGTCTCCATTGTTGTCGTCATCTAATGTTCCTGTGTGTATTCATACCATTTTCTCTTAGTAATATTGCTCTATTGATCTCTATAAATCACTTTATACTCCGTTGATGTAGTGGACATGTTTCAAAATTCAATATATTAAAAAAAAAACTTACTGACATGATTTTTCACTTGTTTAAGAGTAAAAATAAACTAACATTTTTTTCTCCATTTGTTATCATGTATGTAAACACCTTAACTGAAAACAGTAAACAGAATACTTGATTATTATAAGCTGATTATTATAACAGCATTTATATGAGAGCGATTCTGATCCATATAAGCAGGTGATCACTGCATCGTATCTGAACCCCGGTGGGGCCGCCCACACTGAAGTTAAATATAATGTATGCAGGTGTGTGTGTGTGTGTGTGTGTGTGTGTGTGTGTGTGTGTGTGTGTGTGTGTGTGTGTGTGTGTGAACAGTCTCTGCGGTCCGGTCTTTAATGATTCTCTCGATGAAACAGCTGCTGAGCTTCTCGTCTGTCTTTCCTTCGGTCTGTGGGTGAAACCACCACTTCTGCTCCTGCAGGGAGGAGGAGGAGGAGGAGGAGGAAGAGGGAGCGTCTCCAGACTATAAATAGCAGGGTTTTGGGGGGGGCAGGAGGGTTTTGGGGGTTTGGATTGACGTCATGTTGGTGAACTGTACATCAAACTTCCTCCTTCTCTCTCTCTGTCCGTCCTCTGCTGGTTCGTTTCTGCTTCTCTTTGTCTCGTTTTAAACGGCCGCTTTGATATTAATATATAAATATATTTGAACTCGGATGGTTAATCAGACTCCTACGGCTCAGCATCTCCCTCTGAGTATCTCCCAGGAAACCGGTTAAAAGAGGAACAATACGTCTCCTCCTCATCAATACTTTTTCTCCGTTTTGCTCTCTCGGTCTGATTTCTATTTCCTGTCTGTTGGTCTTGGGAGAGGGATCCTTCCTCTGTCTGCTCCTCAAGTTTCTTCCATGTTTTCCTCTTTTAAAGGTTTTTCCTCGTTTAAATCGAGGATCTAAAGACAGATGTTGTTGTTATGTCGTACAGTTTAAAGCTCCCATGAGGCAAATTTCTGATTTGCAATATTAGACCACGCAAATAAAATCGACTTAACTTGAAACTTCGACTCGATGAAGACTTATATCCAAATATCTTCAGATGAACTTTGGCAGCGTCGACTCCTCTCCTCTCCTCCTGCAGAAACTCAGACGCTCTGAATAAATACCGTGAACCAACATACGATGTGATGGATCAATACATCAGGTCCTGATCATCCTGATTAGTTACCAGACGGTGGCTTAATCAATCACCTCATTAAAAGAGTTCAACAAATAAATAAGGATCAAAATCAATAAAGCAGAACCAGAGATGTCATTCGCCTACATTACCCACAATGCAACTCGACTGTAACGATTCGGGTGTGTTATGCTAGTAGTGGCTAATGTAGCATTTAGCTGCTAACCTCACGTCTCTCCGACTCCACACCCTCCAGATTTTCAAACTCGGTGTCTTCAGGGCATATGTTTCCACATATGTACTCCCTACGACATGCGTATAATCCCTCATCTTTTTCTGCTCATTTTTATATTTAATTCTAAAAGTGTAAAAAAAAAAAAAAAGTGTAAAATTATTTATTTCAGGTGAGGTGAAGCACCTCCAAGAACTTGTTTTTCTACAAACCTTTTTTTTAGTTATAATTAATAAAAGAAAGCAAGAAGAAGGAGAATTTTACCCATAAAATAAAGTGTAAATCTGTCTCATTAAAGAATAAATAAACTAAACGTTACTGTAAATATTAAAGCGCCACTCATTTCCGGGTATTGTTAGAAATCAGCATCATAAAATAGGATACTGATTTTTATTATCCTACCGGAGATACGTCACATTTTCAGTTATCTTTCCAGTTTAAAACAGTCGACTAGCTGCTGACATGCAGGTGTGTCTGAAGTGAAGCTCCTCCGTCTCAAACTTCAAACAGAATTTAATCAACCCGTCAGTGAAACGGAGACGCCGTTCAAGTGAGAAACAATCCTGAAGGAAAGCAGCGGAGCGTCTGACCTTCACATCCACGGAGGGGGAAACATGTCGAGGAGAGAGAAACACAGCGAATGAGGTCGAAGAGTCGGGTCGGCGGTCCGGTCGGAGGTGGAGGTTTGATGGCGGCGGGCTTGAATGAAGTCTCGCCGGCTCCGTGTGGATGAAAAAAGCCCAGAGGTCAGAGAGCAGAGAGTCGGAGATGTAGCTGTGTGTTTGAAATCTTTCCAGATGAACTCCTGGGTTTCAGTGCAGCTCTGAAGGAGAAAGGTTTTAAAAAAAATGTGTGAAGAAAAGCGAGAACCTTCAAGTCCTGGAGGAACGTGGCGGAAAACATCAGTACGGATCGCTTATTTACCAAATTTAAAGTCTAAGCGGAAGCAAACTGACGTGTGTGTGTGTCTGTCTCCGTTTTCTATTTATCTGTTTAGCATCGTCAGGCTAGGCTAACCCATTGCTGCTAACTTTGGAGCTAACCTTCACTTTTCCAGCAGTTGAGGAAACAACAGACGTGACTTTTCATGGTGTTGACAAGCTGCAGCGTTTATTAACTGACACACTGTAGTCTGTACTGTACATTTACTGCCAGACTGACAACTTACTGCTGCTGCTAACCGTTTCCTCTGCTAGCATAGCATGTACCGTTATTTCAGACGCTCTCTCTCTCTTGCTTAACCACTCACTAGCTAAGGAGTTACGCTAACTGCAGTTTCCATGGCAACGACACAGACGTTAACTCGAGACAGCGCTGCTCAACGGCTCCCAAACGCTACTGATTTAAGGATGAATTAATATTTGGCGTTATTTTTGACATTTTAAAAATATTTTTGGCCCGTACTGGCTACAATTCATATATATATACACATTATATTCATTTGAAATGCTGGAAATTAGACGCAAGGGAATTAAAGACGTAAGCATGGACTGATGAAGACTAAAGCAGCAGCAGATCTTCCTCTTCCTCTCGGCTCTCTTGTTTTCTTCTCATCTTGAAACAGTAAAACAATCCCTTTGTTTCCCCACAAAGGAGTCAAAGCTCAAACTGCGAGTTGCTCGGACAAGAGCTTCAGATAAATGACTAAAGACTTTCTGTGTCTTTGAGGCTTCATCTCACAGTCTTTTAGATCTTTACTCGTCAGGAAAAACGCAAATGTTTTTGATGATGTATAGTTTTAATATATGAAGCTATAAATGTTAAATAAGCCAAACTCCATATAGTCAGCTCCTCTTATAAATCAACCTCCTGTGTGTGTGTGTGTGTGTGTGTGTGTGTGTGTGTGTCGTACCAGCAGACGTAAATAGCAGATGTATCTCATAGATGAGTTCACCTCGAGGCTTTTCAGGTCGGCTCCCGCAGAGACGACTAAATCCGTCGTCCCTCCATCTGCCGCTCGCCGTCTTCTTCTTCAAACCGCCCACGCCGCCGCCGTGTTTCGCGGTGACCTCTGACCTCTGCGTGCTCCTCTTCGAGCTCAGAGTTCAACTTTTCAAACACGCGGATCCGTTTCACCTTCTTTAGCCTGGTCAGATCGGCGGTGGGACGTCTCTGGGGAGGGGTTCTTTTGATTCGCTGTAGTTTTTATGCTTTTTTATTTTATTTATTTCTGCGTTCTCTAATTTTATCTGTCTGTCTTTATTCTGTTAAATAGTTTGGCTGCATGATTACAGTGTAAATGAGACACACAGTGTTTATACAGGACAGCATACAAAGCCATAAGAGTGTAAACACATTATTCACATATGAACAGATGATATATTTTGCAGATATATTCGCCCTTTTCTCCCAACCTTTTCTCTCGATTGACACAATTTACCACAAACCAAACACCTCCTCTTCTACTCAGAGTCATAACTTTACATCATACACGTCCTTCTTCTCTCCAGCGGCGTCAGGATCTCTGTCAGACGTCTATAAATCCATTATGACTTCATATAAAAAGGCTTCAGATCTTTTCTCCAGTATCGACAGGAAGCTGCTCGTAGACTTTTCATGATGCAGATGTAAACAAATAAACTCCATAACTTCTGCTCAGTTTTCATCAGATCAGTCAGTCAGTGTGGATTAAAGCTCGACTGATGTTATTATTACCTCGTTATCAGATGTTAAAACTGATGAGGTGAACTTTAAGACTGTTTTAAAAGAACTTTTTCTAATGTTTTACTTTTACTGAGCTCCTCTCTTCCCTTCCAGTAGTTATGGCTGGTATCTGATTTATTAAACACACAACTTGCAGTTTTTATAGAGAATAACACGTCACTTCCACTCAAACCTTTAACAGTAACACAGCCCACAATTAGACTTTAATACAAATATAAATCCTGTTTGAATAATTAAATAAATAACCCCATTTGAATAATTTAGAAACATGAATATTTAGAAAGTGTGTTTTATTTGCAGCTGAACATATAAATGTATCTGTGGACAGAAGTATGAATGGTAGTAAAAACCAGTTTAATACAGAAAATATAGCAGATGACTTGATTTTTCATTTGATAGCATCTTAATCCAGACGTTTTGTGACATGTAGGTCGACCTTAAATGCTTTTGTTGCCAAAACACAACCAACTTTCTCCTTTGTTGGTATTTTATAAAGCAACAAATGTCGTTATTTTTCTTCTTTCTGAGCCAAAAGTCTCAGATTTGAAGAAGACTGCGGATAATTTAGAAACATAAATAGTTAGAAAGTGTGTTTTATTTGCTGCTGAACATATAAATGTATGTATGAACAGAAGTATGAATGGTAGTAAAAACTATTTAATACTATTTAAACGCAGCCTGAGAGTTTCTCCTCCGCAGAACACCGTCAGCCGAAAAAACACAAAGTAGTTGAGTCGTGTTTAAAATAAATATTCATCCCGTAGCGGTCGCTCTCTTCATATTTCGAGGTCCGGCTAAGACGCAGCGACTGTTGATGGACTGTAAAAAAACATCAAAAATGTTGAACAACAGCAGGATTTTCTGTCAAAAAGAGTCGAGTTCAAGGGTCCCATTTGATTGATCTTAATACAGACGACATGTAGCAGCGTCCCATGCAGCTCTCTGTACAGGTCGACCTCAACCAAAGTGCTTTTATTGTCTAAACAGAACCGACTTCCTCCTTTTTTATAGACGTTTTATAAAGTGCTGTTTGTCAGCTAAATGTCTCAGTTTTTATTTGGATGAAGCTGGAAGACAATAACAGTCTGTTTACTGCTGTATAACTGATAATATTAATGATATTGATTATATTTTTCTGTCCTCCCTGTAGTCACCTGGACAACCATCACCTGTGGGACCCCAACGAGTTCGCCGTGTCCTGCTTCAGAATCATCATGTACTCCATCCAGGTACCAAACACTCCGCTCTGCTCTTCACTTCCTGTGTTTTTAGCCCCGCCCTCCTCTTTCCTTTCTCATGAATCTCACACCTGTCAATCATCTCGACGAGCTGTCACGAACTCGGCGGCGTCCCGAAAAGCCTCCGCAGGCAGACGGAGAGGAGACGGACGATCAGATGTTTCTCAGATTCACTCTGTTGGTTTCTGCTGCGTTGTGCCGGCGCTGCTCCCTCTTTCATTAGGATTAATAAACTCTGCACACAAACCTCTAATCAGCTACAGTACATTTACTCCCCCTGCAACCTTCTGATTAACGCTCATTTAATATCACTGAAAACTGTTTCTCTGCACTCTGAACTGTCAAAACGCCACAAAAATGATCTTTTATGAAAACAAACGGACATTAAATGCATCCAGCTCGTCCTGCAGGAAGCCTTCAGACCAACAAAGTCTCCTCCTCACCTTCTCGTGTTCCCGGTTCCCTCTTACCGAGCGTTAAATAAAACCTTCCCCCTCCCGTTCCAGGCTCAGCACTCCCATCACGTCATCCAGCAGGTTCTCAACCACCTCGACACCAACAACAAGAACACGCCGCGGGTCCGAGCCGGCATCGTCCAGGTCCTGCTGGAGACGGTCGCCATCGCCGCTAAAGGCTCCGTGGGTGAGTCCACAACATCTGGTCCTCGTTTAATTACGAGCCGTCTTTATTCATCAGTTTATAATGTGACAACTTTACTCGTCATTAAAATTATAATTGCTTTATAACTTGCAGATACTTTAAGGTTTATATAATAACATGTAGATATAACAGTGATTTTTTTAGATGAATCAATATGTTTTAATTGATTTAATTGGATTTAAATCAGTGCAGATGTTCCTGCTACACAACAATGTGATATTAATCGCCACATTGCTGCAGTTTATTTCAAATAATGTGGTTTAATTTAGACTTTTTAAATGATATTTGATGCATTAAGTGTCGGTGGAAGTGACGCACATTCAGTTATGTGTCTCCTCCAACAATCAGAGGTGAAGATAATATGATATAGATAAGATAAGATGTAAAAATATATAAATATAAAACAATCTGTCGGGACCAGAGAAGGAACAAACACAATCAGAGGTGTTTAAAAATGTGTTTCTCCTCTTCATCATCATCATCATTGTTGTTGTTCCTCTGAAGTGTTTGATTTGACACCTTTAACGATTCTTTAGAGTCAGAAACTTTTCATTTCTATTCAGCGTCAGATAAAGTTGAGAAATTAAATCTAAAATGTTATAACTTTTATTTGTGATGATGCTTTTTCCTCTAACATGTTGTTTTACTGCCACAAACAAACCGAACCTTCCCTCCTCGATAGGAATGATGCAAGACTCCAAAAGAAGTGAAGTTTTCACCTTTGACAGTCATTTCAAGACTCCGACCAATCTGTGGCTCGGTACAGTATGACGCTGTGGTTAGATTTAAGACGGAGATAGAGCAGTTTATACACCCCAAAACCCTCCAAAACCCCCCCAAAACCTCGAAAAACCCTCCAAAAACCCTCCAAAACCCTCCAAAAACCCTCCAAAAACCCTCCAAAACCCTCCCAAAACCCTCCAAAAACCCTCCAAAACCCTCCAAAAACCCTCCCAAACCCTCCAAAACCCTCCCAAACCCTCCAAAACCCTCCAAAAACCCTCCAAAACTCTCCAAAACCCCCAAAACCTCGAAAAACCCTCCAAAAACCCTCCAAAACCCTCCAAAAACCTCCCAAAACCCTCCAAAAACCTCCCAAAAGCCCCTAAAACCCTCAGATCTGGATCATGGTGTGATTCTGTAGAGTAGCTCTGTGACGTCGCTGCTGTAGATTCACCTCAGTAGAAACATCTAGATGTTAAAGGAAGTTATGAAAGCTGTTGTTTCATCTCTGCGTCCAGTAACCAGGATGTTAGCTTAGCTTAGCTTAGCTTAGCATCAAAGACCGCTAATGTAGAAATAATGCATCTGCTAATAAGTGTAAAGCATCACATCTTGTTTAAATGTATCAGCAATTTGCATAAATTGTTCACATCAGGATTTAATTTCATCCTTAATCTCTAATAATTCTTATTGTACTTGATGGAAATGTGACACTGAAGTGAAACATCTGCTCTGTGGAGAGTTTTTACTGACATTTTTTAATGTTTTAGCAGCATAAACACTTGTTTGTAACTTGTTTATGTGGGTAGAGAGACGCTCTGTGGCTCCACTGGAGGAGTAAGAACCTTTTTGTTGCTTCAAACTTTCTCTTTTAAATTCCGTTATTTGACAACAGAAACAGAAAAAACGTGAATGACAGAAACTTTATTGTAAATTTATTGTAACAAACAGTAACAGATGCATAAATACGTCATTAGATTCTCATTTTAAGCAATTAATCAGGCTTTTATAGACATTTACAGGTGGATTTCACACTTTGGGGACATGAACTGATGCTGTAATTTCTGTCTTTTCCTGTCGAGGTCAAAGGTCAAATTCCCCGCACAAGTTCACATCAGCAGAAAATCTTTGTGATGAAGTTCCTCGTTCATTGGTGTCATAAAAACGAGCCGTTGTTGAGTCTGTGAACTGGATCTGTGGCGGCTGGTGTTTACCTGTGTGTGTGTGTGTGTGTGTGTGTGTGTGTGTGTGTGTGCGTGCGTTCGCAGGTCCCACCGTGCTGGAGGTTTTCAACACGCTGCTCAAACACCTGAGGATGAGCGTCGACTTCGAGCTCGGCGAGAGCTCGCGGAGGAACTCCGGCGTCAGCGTCTCGTCCAACCGCGGCAAAGAGAGCGAGGAGCGCATCGTCCAGAACGCCATCATCCAGACCATCGGTACGCGGCGCCGTTTACACTCAACCATCAAAGAGTCGCTGATTATTGATCACCTGCAAGAAAGAATTATTGTTTTTGAGTCGTTTTTTAAAGAAAAACCATAAAAATGATCAGATTTCTTTGAGTTTTCTGTCTCCTTGATCGGTTTTATGGACGTTTTTCATCTTTTTCTTACATTATATTAAACGATTAATTGATTAATCCTGAAATTAATCAACAGATTAAATAAAATAATATATAAAATATAAGTATTATTAAGTAAATAATGAAGAAAATGATCATTAGTTGCAGTAATAATTCCTTCAGTTATTAACAAGACTGGAGCTGCAACTAAAGATTGTTTTTATTATTGATGAATCTGCAGTTTATTTTCTTGATTAATTGATCAATAATAGTGAAAGATTCTCCTCACAAAAAACCCAACACCAAAAGATCTTCAGTTTACAACGAAGTAAAACTGACTGACGAGCTGCAACGAGTCAATGTTTGATATTTAAAATTATAATACTAAAGATTTATCTGTTAAATGTTGCAGCTCCAAACACGACTGTTTCTTTTTTTATTTTAACAAAAAACATAAAATGATCAGATTTCTTTTGTTTTCTGTGACAATAAACTTCATATTTTGGGGTTTTTTGGATGTTTTTCACCTTTTTCTTACATTTTGTTGATCAAATGAATCAATTAATCATGAAATGAATCAACAGATTAATAGATAATGAAAATAATTATTAGTTGCAGTAATACTGACTCACTGAGACTGGAGCTGCAACTAATAATTATTTTATTATTGATGAATCTGCAGTTTATTTTCTTAATTAATTGATCAATAAAATATCAGAAAATAGTGAAAATTCTCCTCACGATACTCCAGAAACCAAAATTCACACCTTGTTTCGTCCAAAACCAAAAAATATTCAGTTACAACGATTTAAAACTGTAATAAACTGTAAAAAATTAGATTATTGATCAGTTATCTGCTACATGTTGCAGCTTTAAACACGTTTTATTGTAATAAAATCTGGGTGAAGTTTGGTCTTTTCATGCTGGAGTGAACATTTTATTGTTATAAAGTGCATAAACTTGACCTTTGACCTTTGACCCTCGGTGTTTCCGTCCCTCGTGTGTCTGCCGCCATCGCCGTCGTCCCGTCAGGCTTCTTCGGTGGAAACCTGCCGGACTACCAGCGAGCAGAAGTCATGATGTTCATCATGGGCAAAGTGCCCGTGTACGGGACCCCCTGCCACACGTTGGACACCGTCAAGATCGGGTGAGTCACACACACACACACACACACACACACACACACACACACACACACACACACACACACACACACACACTGACTGGTTTAAAATGAGTTACAGGTGAGTTTTATTGTTAAAATCTGACTGAACTTCCTGTTTTTGCCCAAAGTTGAGACACTTTTTCACACTAAACTTGTTTCTCAAAGTTTCCTTTTTTCCTTTTTCTCTCATAAAACTTCCACGAAAGCAAAACGTAAATCTCACATTTGTGTCTCTCTTCTCTCTCTTCCTGCCGTCGGCTCCTCCGAGGTGTTGAAATTACCTCCTGTGAGCTCGTCTGTCTCGTTTCGGTCCGTTCCCTGCGCTGAAAGACGTCATTTTCACTCATCTTTGAGTTACTAGTTTCCTTTTGTGGCAGAAAAAAACTCGTTACAGGATCCTCCAGAAAAACTCACTGCGGGTTCGACTGAACTCACCAAACTCTTCAGCGCTGACTGACATTTGGTAGCCTAGCAACAGTAATCAATCAATCAATCAATCAGTAAGACTTAATTTACATCTTTCATACAACTTGGATGCAGTTAAGTGATTGACAGGATGTTGGCACAGATAGAAATACTAATATTACAACAAGATGACCTGAAAATATAAAAATAATAATAATAAATAATATAATAAAAAAAAAACAATAATTAAAGATAATTAAATAGTTAAATAAAGTTAAAATAATACATAAAAATACGAGCAATAGTAGTTAAAAAAAGATAAAAAATTAAGACATTAAAACAGATTAGAAATAAAAAGTAAATAAATTACAATAAAACAAAAAGTAAAATGTTGATTTAAAACAAAATGTATTAAGAGGATCAGATAAAATACAATATGCAATATAAAACCATTAAAACCAGTTTCAGTCCTCATTTATAAAGAATATCTGATGTCGTGAATCCTCGTAAATAAAAGACGACCTTCATTTTGTCAAATGTTAAATTTCCAGAATAAAATATCGTCTCATATGCGTGACGATCAAATGAATAAACTCGTATCTATCACTGTCGTTTATATAAAAGGTTCTGTGAGATCCTTGAATGCTTTTGGCCAGTAAATATATGCAGGCGATGCAGTGAAAGTGTCATCATGTGTCATTGAAATCCAGGTTATTCTCCGCTAACCGCTAGTTCAGCGCTTGCAGACGTTTCTTCACTGAGCTGTTCTGTTATCGGCTGCTCGAACAAGAAACTTTGGGGAAAAACAGGAAGTAGCCTTTACTCCATTAAATCCTCATTTTTCACACATTGTTTTTTTTAAAGTAAAGAAATTCTTTCAATCTGTCAACCAAAGAAAACCTTGGTCGACTAAAATTCTCTGTTTTGCGTCTTCAGGCTAGGCTAACCCATCGTTGCTAACTTTGGAGCTAACTCCCTTCACTTTTCCAGCACTTGGAGAAACAACAGACGTGACTTTTTAGCATTTAACTGACACACTGTAGTCTGTGCTGTACATTTACTGCCAGACTGACAACTTACCGCTAACCTTTTCCTCTGCTCCACTCGTATCCACCGTCACTTTCTCTGCGTCCAACTCGCTACGCAAACATACTACGCAAGAGTTACGCTGGTTTCCCAGGCAACAACACAGAGGTTCACTCACGTCCTGAACAGCTGCACAGACTCACAAACGCTAAATATTTCTGAATGAGTGGATATTTGTTGTTAATTCTGGCATTAAAACATATTTTTTGTCCTGGCGGGTTCTCGTTGATATAATTGTAGGAGAAACACTGATTCAGTAAACGTTCAGTAACCGTTGAGAACAGTTAGACCCAGAAGTCTCCGTTAGGTTGGAAGAGTCCAATCTCTGTTCTCCAGCAATTACTGGAAAAGGAGGAAAGAGAGAGAGAGAGGAAGCCTGCTGGTCTGTGAGGAGGAGGAGGAGGAGGAGGAGGAGGAGGACAGTCTCCGTTTGATTTGGGATTATCTGTTCTTGCACTCCCGAGGCCCGAGGGATTAGCTTGTTTTTCTTTTCTTTTCTTGTTTTTTGGGAGGGGAGGGAGGTGGGGGAAGAGTTCAGCCGTCATGTCAGTGACCCGGGAGCTGGATTCACTGCGGGGCGTCCAGGAGGTGAAGTGAGGACAGATTAATTCACTTTGGATGAGAAGCAGTGTGTGTGTGTGTGTTTTCATTCTCTAAGCAGCGCTGAGCGTCCGCTGTTACACGTTAAAGGTTTTAAACGTGACTTTTTCCATCCGTGGATCCTCCGACAGCTGCAAACGTTGACTTTGTGTTAAAGGAAAATGTCGTTTTGAGTCTCTGCTTCATGAAAACTTTACAATCACTGAACATTTATTTTTTTTATTTAACGGTGAAATAAGTGACGCAGACTTCCTGAAGTCTGGATGTGAACGTCAGCTAATTAAACCCAGCAGGATCTTATTATTCCGACCTTCAAACTCTGTGATTTTCTTGCATTTTAAATCAGAATAAAACATAATTTAGTCTAATTAAATATTTGTAGGAGCGGTGCGTTTTATAGAGGCGAGGGTTAACTGCTCATAAGTGAAGCGGTGAAGCAGGAGGAAACTGGTCTGGGGTCTGGTGGGTTTGGCGTTCTGTAGCGTCCACCAGAGACTAGAGGAGCTGGAGCAGGTGGTGTTCAGGGTTAGAGGGGGTCTGCAGGTCCTGGATGGGGGACCAGACCGTGACGGGAGGTGCAGCTGGATCAGCAGCTCCTGAGGCAGGAAGTAGATCCTCCGCCGAGCCTTTTAGACGTCAGCTGGATCCTGTCCCCGCTCCTGTAGACCTCCTCCTCGGTCCTGACGGTGCATATTAAGGTGCAGGTCCAGGTCTGCAGCTCCAGCTTTGACTCGTCGGTCCAACAAACTTCACAGATTTTGTTTCAAGTTTTTGGAGAAGAAGAATCAGACAGCTAAGTGTGTTCTTTAATAGCGTGTAGCGGCGGTGCGGCGTGTTTTTATCCCTGATGGAACATTTAATATGCCGTCTGTGTATCTTCTGCACTGAGAGAAAGGAGGATGTGGATGTTTCATGCTGGTTATCTGGTCAGCCAGGAGCTGTAAGGCCTCTCTGACACCGCCGGGATGTAAACAGAATAAGGGAGGGGCGTAACTTCGTATTAGAGGAGAGCACGTTTCCTTCAACACTGTGACTTCTGTACCATCGTTTAACTCACCGAGCACAGAGCAGCACATCCTCAAGAGAGCCGATATTCACCAGCTCAACCAGCCATCTTCCCTCCTCGCCTGCTGCTGCTCCGACTAAAAAGTTTCTCAGTTGAAGGTCAAATATTCCACAGTTCCTCCCCCGGTGAACGTAATATGACTGAAGACTGCACGGAAAAAGCACGAGAGTGATGAATAAATGAATGAACAGAAAGCAGGAAGTACGCTCTCAGTGAAAGATGCATGAGTCTGACGGCTTATCAGACGCATTAAATATAAAATAAAGCGTCTGACAGGATTTTACAGCTTCGATGAACACAAACCGAACGAGCAGAAGAACAACAGGAGCGAAGTCCAGATTTTTTTTTTCTCCCTCTGGATGTTTTTCTTGCAGTTATAATGTTGGTTTGAACTCATATCTAAAAAATATTCATGTCCAAAGCACCAAACCTCGTCTCTGCAGAACTTTCTGATTGGTGGATTTCACTTCAGATGTTGAGAATAAGGAAGGCCGCTCACATTCAGGCTGTGAAAAAATACTAAAACTATTATTTACAAGATTTATTCACACTGAATAAACCTCTGAAACTTTGTTAAACTCCAAGAAACCGCCACCAAAAGTTTGACTGAATCCTCTCCACGCACTGAGTGATTACCGTAATGCATGTAATAGCGTCAGAAAGGCCTCGTTTCACAGCTTTCAGGAGCCGTTTGAATGAATAAAACTGCACGATGTAGAGAGGAGTTACGGTAATTTGAAATGCACGTGCGCCGCGGTGTCACCGGTGATCCTCTGTGGGTTTAAAAGGGTTTTAATATATAAGATAACAAATAATGGAAGAAAACAACAAGTTTGTTTTAGTTTTTGAGGTTTTGCTCTTCAGCCATCGATATATTTGGATAATTCAGAGTTTAAATTCAGCTGCTGGTCGACTGTTTGTATGAAACAAATTAGAAATGTTGTGTTGAGATTTGGAAACAAAAAAATAACTGATGTCCTCCTCCTCCTTCCTCCTCCTCCTCTTCCTCCTCCTTCTCCTCTTCTTCCTCTTCCTCCTCCTCCTCCTCTTCCTCCTCCTCCTCCTCCTCCTCCTCCTCTTCCTCCTCCTCCTCCTCCTCCTCCTCTTCTTCCTCCTCACTCCTCTTCTTCCTCTTCTTCCTCCTCCTCCTCCTCCTCCTCCTCCTCCTCCTCCTCCTCCTCCTCTTCTTCCTCTTCTTCCTCCTCCTCCTCCTCTTCCTCCTCCTCCTCCTCCTCCTCCTCCTCCTCCTCTTCCTCCTCCTCCTCCTCCTCCTCTTCCTCCTCCTCCTCTCTCTCTTCTCCTCCTCCTCCTCCTCCTCCTCCTCCTCCTCCTCCTCCTCCTCCTCAGTCATCAGGGTACCAAGCGGATCCAGACCATGCTGCTCAGCTCCCTCATCATGGTGAGTCCTCTCCTCTTTCACTGGTCACATTGGTCACATTAATCAGATTTAATCAGTTAAAGTTGATGTTTTCTCTTCTGATGTCACATTTAAACTTTATAATCCTGAAAAAGTTTGAACCAAACGAACCAAATATCAACAACTTGTATCTAAAAGGCAGCTTTGAGTCACTGTTTCAGTCTTAAAGATGTTTTTTTTTTACTCATTGAAGCCTCGTCTGATCGCTGCGGGAGACTTTTAGAGTGAATTTAGTGACTTTAATGAACATTTTTTAGTTTTATTTTACTGCTTTTTCAGTTTCTGCTTAAAAAAAACTGAAAATATAAAAAAAAAAACATCCTGAAATATTACAAAAACGTTTTAATTAATGAGCAAATGTGAATATTTAGTGATTAAATGATGACGTTTATGAATCATGTGACCTCAGATTAACACATGAAACAAACAGAAAGGTCAGATTCCCGTCACGGTTTTTCCATCGTTTGAGCTTCGACTGACTGTCGCTCCTGCAGTGACGTCATCTCGTCTTCTTCTTCTTCTGTGGTAGTTTAACGGCGCCGCCTGCTGTTGATCTCAACGACTCGACGCTTTATGACGATTCTCCAGAAACGAGGTTAAAATCTGAGCTTCATCAGTAGAATATAAAAAGATAAGATGCTTCATTTGTATCAAATCAGCTTAAAATGATGATTTATTGAACAAAATCGGTTGAATTACAGACTCATAATGGATCAATAAGTATTGACTGACCACAGAGGCTTTTTAACACACATAAATATATAAATAAAGCTTTTTGTTCTAAACGTCTTTTAAGGACAAAGATTCAACATGTCTGCTTTATTTGTAATAAATAGAAGAAGAAGAAGTTTAGTTTGTAAAAATATAATTTAAAAAAAGTCTCTGAACTCCAAAACGGCCGATAAGTGAAGAAGTCTGACGATATAAAGATAAATTATGTGATTAACTGGAGACTGTGAACATTTAAACTGTTTAATAATTAATTAATTAATTAATTAATTAATCAGCAGTTTTTTGATTTTATAATTTAGTTTTCAAATTAGAAAAAGTCTGTTTTTGTGTCGTTAAAGCATCGTTTCAGCTTCATGAAGGGTTAAAACACTTCATCATCTCACTGAGACGACGAGGCACAGGTGGCACCGACACACACACACACACACACACACACACACACACACACACACTTCCCCTCCCGCAGCATCCTCGTGCACGCTCGCGGCACGGTCCTCGTGCACGCTCGTGGAGCATTTCATCACAGCGTCTCTCTCTCTCTCCGTCTCCGTCTGTCCTCGTCTCCCCTCGTCGCCGCCACCTGGCTTCTCGGGTGCAGCTGGAGGAGGGGTGAAAGGTCAAAATATTTATAACACATGCAGCTGCAGATGGGTCGAGCTGAAAGGAGGAGGAGTGTGTGTGTGTGTGTGTGTGTGTGTGTGTCCCAGATGTTTTAGTCGGAGCTGGAGCTGATTCGCTGGCTGGTTTGGCGTCTGAAGGCGCTCCGAGTAACGAACAGGAACAGGAAGTAGAAATAGAAAACAGCCTTTTATACTCTTATGAATTATTTTTGTTATTAGAACCAAACTTCAGTGAAGACAAACAGCTTTCTACTTTTGATCAGAAGGTGTTTGTTCGTCTCCTGATCTGCATTTTAACTCCAAAAAAAATATGTTTCCCAGACTTTTTATAGAAGATCTTTACAGAAGAAACTCAAATCTTCCTTTCAGACAGATGGAAACTAGAGGGAAAGGTCAAATAAAGGTCAAATTTATCCTAAGAAATCATCCTGAGAAGTTTTACTCAGACTGGAAACCACTTCTCGCCGACGCAGACACACTTCCTGCTGCTGAAACGCCCCTTTAGATATGGATATTTCCATATTTAAAGGGTCAAGTTGATAAACAGGCCAGAATCCAGAGCATCACCAGACTAAACATGACAAGACCTGAAGATACAAACATAACTAGAGGTCACAGATCTGATGAGCCACTTGGCTTCAAGTCTCACAGCTGCTTTTCTCCACTGAAGATGCCGACCGTCGCTCTAAATATCCTCAACACCCTTTAACTCCGTGCACGCTCCTTCGCATAAAATACAGTCCAGTGATCGTCTGTCTCTGTGTTTTTGGATATAATATGTAGATACGAGTGTTTGTTAGAGATGGCGTGGCGACCCTGGCTGTGTTTCCTGTAGCGTGCTCGCTCTCTCTCTGCACGTCAGACGTGTTTAAAGCGCTCCTGCTGTTCACACTGATCAGAAACCGTCAGATCACAGTCACGTCGGAGGGTGAAAAGGTCAACGTTCGGACACTTTCAGCTACTCGTGAACGCGACCTTTACGCTCTGTTGAGGCGGCGTTCCTCAACGATCCTCCCTGTGGATTAATCGCATCACGCTGAGAGAATCCCCCCCCCTCCCTCCCCCTCCCTCCCCCCCTCCTCCCCCCCGTCTCTCTCCACCTCAGGTAACCTCCGGCTTTAAGTCCAAGTCCATGCAGCTGCGTTGCCGCCTCCCTTCCTGGATCCTCTCTTCTCCATCTCGCTGATGGAGGACGGCGAGCTGAGGCAGCTGGTGCTCGAGATCCTGCACAACATCATCGATCGCCATTGACAACCGCGCCAAGCTGCGCGGCATCAGGTACGCAAGTCTACACGCGCGTGTGTGTGTGTCGGCCTCGCGCCGTCTTATTATTGACGTGAGAGAGTCACCTGTGTGTACGACTCCATAGAAATAACAGTTTGATTGATTGATTGATTGATTGATTGATTGATTGATTGATATTAACAGTGAAATGACTCACTGCTGTTGAACGTTACATCACAGGAAGATTAAAGGACACAGTTGGATAATTTTCTATATTTTTCTTCTAACAACAAACTGTTATTAATAACGGATCAATGAGTCAAACCGCTGCGTCGGGTCACATGATCCTTCGTCCCTGAAGATGGCGGCAGCTGCAGTTTGTTTAGAAACGTTGGAAAGAGAGACAAGAGAGAGAAGTTCTGTGAGAGATGTTTAATATAAGACAGAGAGGTTGTTGATCTGAAGCAGAACAAACTAGCGAAGCTTCAAACTTCCTGTTTCTGTTCTTTCACCCAGTTTATGGCGGATCAGCTGTCGAGGTGTCGAGGCTCCAGAAATATTATCATAAAACTTCCACTGATCCTTCTGAAAGGAGTCAAATTATTATTATTATTATTATTATTAATAAATCAGACTCAAGACACAAAATGTTGCCTGTCAGGAAAAACATGGACTGTCAGGATGAACAGCTGCTCTGTTGGTTTCAGTGTTACAGTGAGTGTAGTTATTATTATTATTTATTATTATTATTATTATTATTATTATTGTTTTCCACTGTTTTAAGAGCACAGTCAGGTTTATTTACCACAAACAGCTGAAGCTTCTCACCAGGAACTCTCACACTTATCAACTTTTACTTCTTGTTTCTGCACTTTCGCTCAATTATGGCAGATTTGCTTAAAAAAAAACAACTAAAACTAAGTTAATATTAAATATACAGCAGAATTATCA
>CM055849.1:29161066-29368566 GCA_029490765.1 Euthynnus affinis
TTGAAGTAAAGCAGCAGAACCACAAACTGAACTGATGTGAAGAGTTTTCAGGTGTTTAAATCTCGAGTCTCCTCCACTTTGATGTTCGGGTGTTTTTTACGGCGTCGAGTGTCACATTTACAGCCGCCATCAGCGTCCGAATCTTTAATGTCGTTAGAAGCAGGTCCAATAAAACCTCCTACATGTGAGACAGAAGAGAGGTGTGAGAAACATCCACACGCACACACACACACACACACACACACACACACACACACACACAGCAGCTGCTTGTTTGTGTCTCACGCTGAGATCTTATCGTTTCCGAATGTCACGGCGTTGTAGACGAGAGGCAAACACACACACACACACACACACATTAGCAGCAGTAGTATGTTTACATTCACCAGGTGCATCTTTAACCCTTTGAAGTCTTTATAATTGAGATTAAAAGTCCAGAAAACGTCCATGTGATTCATACATCTATCCTCCAGAGGATCAACATGTGACTGGTGTTATAATAAACATAAATATAGGAGTTTATTTCCTGTATATATTCGGACTGTAGGGTATCAGAGTGTTTAAAAGACCCTGAACAGACATGTTGATGCATCCTTTGTTCTCTTATTAAACTAAATGGGTGAAAAGAAATCATAAAAGTTGGTGACAAAACGCTCAACATGTCTTTTCTTTCCTTCAAAAACAATGCAGAACGTCACTACGGCTACCGTCGTTATTGTTTTTCTGTCTTTGTCTTTTTCTTATATTCTTTCTCTGACTGGAGTTTCTGTGATCTAAACTCATTAAATAATTGTTTAAAAACATTACAAAAGGCCAAAACACAGCCTGCAGAAAACATTATTTAACGCACGTACAGTGTTGGGGTGGAGCTCTCCCTCAGCGCGCTAATTATTACACATTAAACCACACGCAGGTGGTGGAAACACAAAAGCATCAGACTGATTAGTCGACAACAAGGACACATCTGGCATCATAAACAAGCAAAGAGATCAGGACGCAAGAAAAATAAACAATCAGCTGAAAAAGAGTCTTCAGTCCCCTCGGTGGATCTTTCCCCAAAAAAAAACACATTTCAAGGAAAAACAATCAATTAAAATATGTAGAAGTGTTCAACAATCAATCAATTCAAGACGCTCCTCTCTGGAGGAAAACTCTCTCTCTGTTCCTTCCATAAATCTGAATCTGCTCACATCGTGTTTACGCTCATTAAATGTTGCCAATAGCACATTTATGTTTAGTCATGCTATCCAGAGATATCCGTCACCCGGTCCACCATTTTCCTGCTGACTTTTTCCTCCTCCAGCGCCGACGTTCCTTCTTTCCCCGAGTTTTGGGAAAGCTGATGTTCACGGCCTGCGGGTATCTCTTCAGCTTATATCTAACAAGCAGAAGAGCAGCAGTGACACTGTCGGTTCATTAGTACGGCATCCACGTCCAGAGAACGACTGTCCAGCCGGAGCAGAGGCTGTAATTTACATGCACGATGCAACACACATAACTACAAATTCATGAGAGGCCAGAGGCTGCCGACTACTTTGCATCCGTGTATGTGAATGTGCTGTTAGTCCTTGTTCCAACATAAATTAAACTGCATTGACATTTTTTAGGATATAAACAACTGTGATGCGGTTTTTTTTAATCAGCAAGGTGTCACCTGTGTCCGCTGGATACTCGTCAGATCTGAACTTAGCTCAGGGAGACCGCCTCCGGGTCCTCGGAGGTCGCGGCGAGGAGCATCTGCTGGTTTGATTTGTGTTCTCACGCTGTCAGTGGGGAAAAGGTCGCCGTCATGGTAACGACCCGGTGATGACAGAGCGAGCTGGATGGTGCTGCTTGTGATGTGTCCTCCGGGGTCGTGATGGGAAATAATGTGGAGTTAATAGTGTCGCATTTAAATGTCTCATCTTCTAGTCCGCTGCTTTCTTTAACCCAGAGTTATATTTTAAGTTTTTATTAAACAGGAAAACAATTAGTTTGCTTTATTTGTAGATTCTACAAAGACTTAAATAGCACATACAACATAATGTTTTTGAAAATCAACACAGTTTCATAGTTCAGTGTGAGCTGGAAGTATTGGGGGTAACAAGGGAATAAATGTTGCTCTTACTCTTTGATTTATTTAAACAGATTAAAAACATCCATGTTTACTGTATATATGAAACTTCTTGAGGGGAGTACCTGTGCATCAACTTTCATGTTAGAAAAACATAATTTCAATGTTTTAGTTTACTGTAGCGCCCCCTAGGTGTGATATCACATTGAGTTTTAGAGGTTTGCTTGGTGGCTTTGCTGTTTGTGTACATTTAACCTCATTGTGGTTGAAACTGAACTTGAAACTGACATTTATTCCAATAGTACCCACGTACTTGACTTTGATAGCCAACTGTAGGAAAATGGTTGAGGACTATTGGAAACTTTGGACTTTGGACGTCCCTGTTGTGTCCAGGACGGTGAACTTTGGATGAAATGCGGAGAACAGGAAGTGAAAAATGTGTTTTACCTGAAAATCTAGTAAACAGAAATGGGTCACTTTATGAAAGTTTCATATTGATCCCACAGACTACTACTTGTATAAACTATAACTGGCCACAAGATGGCGCTATTGGTGCCATTTTTTAATAGGCTGGTGTTAATCACATAGAAACCCAGTGTACCAAATTTAATGTTGTTAGCATTTATAATTTTTGAGATATTGGACAAGAAAGTAGCGGCCATGTTTTCCCAGAAATTTTGAATTAAGCGACGTTTTTTTTTTTTTATGAGTGCATACGATGATTTCTGGTTGTGAATGTGTTGCATTTTATTTCTGTTGTGTTTTTTTTTTCTAGGACATGGCTCTGGCCAACGAGGAGAACATGCCGATCTTCATTCGCTGTGGCATCATGGCGTTAGTGGCGGCATATCTTAACTTCCTCAGCCAGATGATCGCCAACCCGCCTTTCTGTCAGCACGTCAGCAAGGTGCGTCATCGACTCGATTCGTACTTTACTGTCACGCTACCAAACGTCCTCTTTAGAAACACTGCAGGTCTGTTAAAGGGGAAGAAGCTTCGTTATTCTTAAGCCTTTGAAAGATGTTAGAAACCACTTTGGAACCAGGTCTTTCTTTATCACATAAATTGTGGATCGAATACTTTCAGTGTGTTAATATGCTGATGATGCACTGCTGTATTTGGACGTGGACTATTGTGTTATATTTGCCATTTCTTCTTGTTCTCTGCCTTCGTGTTGGACCTCCAGGTGATCGAGTTGAGGAACCTGGACGCTCCATACCTTCTCCCAGAGCACATCTTCAGGGACAAGTGTCCGTAAGTGTCCTCGAGTCATTAGATTTAACTTTTAGTTTTATAAACGTTTCTCAGACAGACAGAACAGCTTGTTGCTTGTTTAAGGCAGATTTGAAGAGATTCAGTTGTAGATAATACGGAGCAGGCGGATGTTTCAGGACACTTCAGATAACAAAATCTAATCCTGTAAGGCCACAACTCACTATAAACTCAAAAAAAAACTTATCATGGCCTCTAAATGTGAATATTTGCTGCTTTACTAACAAAGTAAATGAAAAACATGGCAGACTTTATTGGGCTTCATGTGCCAGTGAACAACACTTGAATAGAAATGAACAGGATAGGATTTATACAACATTTACACACAGAATACCTGGAAGTTCACACTTAATGAACAAAAAACATTCTCAAATCTTACATTAAGGCTCCAGTAAACATAATTTTTTATCTAAACATTGGGTCAGATCACCAAAAATTAAGTAGAAACATCTGTGTAAGTTGTATTTAAGCATTTAAGAGCTCTTATTCCAGTAGTGTCGTCCTCATGTCTGCCTGTGAAAAGAACTATTCAAACATTTTATAAAAATATCTCTGATCTAAAGGAAGTCTGGTTATTGTGTGGTAAGTCTGAGGTGAGATTTTTAGAGACTTAATTCTTAAATTAAGAAGAAAAAAAAAAACTCATAAAAACATGACAGTTCAAAGCCAAAGGCAAGATTTTTTAAAATAACGATATTCAGTCTGTTAAACCCTCAAATCTCTCTTCTTTTTATCTTTGTTTTTCATTCATCCGGATCTCTTTCAGCTCCATCCTGCTTTAAATTCAGCCCCTTACACACATTAACAATCAGTCAATACAACCAGTGCAGCAGTCTGAGGTTCAGCAGCAGGTTAAGTTTTCATTGTTGACTCGGGAGATCCGAACATTACAGCCGTATGTGATTATTAAACATGTCCTGCACACTGTTGTCTGCAATAGTATCACATGCTGTTGGAACTTAAAGGCTTTATAATCAAACCAAAAAGCTTCGGACCAAAAGTTTGTGGACACGTTTGTCACTTTTGACCATTTTCTTTCATCATGTGACCAGAAGATAAGAGTTAAAATAAAGAACGCCATCATTCTTGCACTTGTGGATCATCTCCTCTAGTGCAGTTTGGATCACTTCCTCAAGTTTTCCAATATACTGGTTTTGTTATGTGGCAGCACCAGCGTTGAACCAAAAACGCACCCTGCAGTCCTTCCACGTCGAGCCCCCAAAATCCTCAAACATTTGCTGATAAAACCTGGTTATAAGATTAGAATTTATTTCAAAGCCTCTTTTTGTAATCTCACCTGATACAGAGGAAGATCCAGCAGTTTAAAGCACTAAATCTGGACTTTGAGAGCATCACAGTTCGCTCAGCTCTGCTTTATTCAGTTTTTTTTTTTTTTTTTCTGGAGGAGAATTTGTTTAAGGATTTGGACGGCTTAGTTTTCCTCCTCTCATCCTCCCAGATTCCCCGAATCTCTGGACAAGGAGGACAAACCGCTGTACTTCCAGACGGCCGACATGGCCGAGTGTTTGGCCGGACCGGGATACAACGCAGAGAGACTCTCCATCCCCTACGTTCCCCAAGTCACAGGTACGAGCAGACGCACGTTTGAAAGCAAAAAATGACTCCAGCTTCTACAAGTGAAGTAAAAAATCTGAAGATGAAGCAAAGAATCTGTATGTTTCTACTAATTTTAATTGTTGTTTTGCATCTTTAAAGACATTAAATCCATCTTCAAGACATTCTTAAAACTCTAATAAGGATCCCAAAAGTTTCCATGAAAGCAAATGATTTTTATTTGATGGAACGGTGCGGCTGGTTTTCCTTCAAATGTGAGACACTTCAAGCCAAAAATCAAGAGTTTAAGAGGTTAAACGAGGAGTCAGGTTGAGGGATTTATCGTGGGTGCGGTGTTTAACATTTCCATTTCGCTGCGTCTGGAGCTGTCGACGCCCCGCAGGTTCTAGTGGCACTCTGTAAAGATTTAGCTGCAAAGGCTTTGAAGGATTAACAGCTTAAGGAATTGTTCAGTGAACAATGAAAATAAACTTTAAAAAAAACCAAAAAAACCCCATTGTGTGATCAGCTTTATTAAACCGAACGTCGTCACAGTCATCGTCATTTATGTACTAAAAAGTTTCTGTAGAACCTGAAATTATTTCAAAAGGAAAAGTCGTTATTATTTGATCTTTAGAGAGTTATTAAAGTGGCGTTAAATGAACACATCAGTTTGGTTGAAATACACCAACAGGAAGTGAAATCTGTGCTCGTTTATTTTGTTGTTTTTTTTAGTTTAACACTCTGCTTCTGTTTTCTTTTCCTCTGTTGGTGCTTTCTTGTAACGTCAGTGCTTTACACAGTAGGAAAAATCCTGCACAGGTGCAAGCAGAGCTCCAGAGGTAACCAGCCAGCATAGAAACCAGATGTCCTGCCGTAGTCGTTGGGTTAGTTTGGTCGGTACCGGTGGGGTTCAGATGTAGATCCAGAACCTGATTTTAGAGAAATCCTTGTAGCTTTTTATTTGTTGTAGTCTTATTGATAAGTGCTGTGTGTAGCTGTTGGCATCTGATACACAAACTAAACAGTTTGATCATTTTTACAACTGTTTTGCTTGCGTTGCTTTTGGACACGTTACGGTGAGTACGAGTAGATAAATATAGAGATTATAAATACTGTTATAGTCTGTTTATGTTGTTGTTGTTTAGTGCTGTTAATGTAGGAAGTTATTTGTGAGTAATCATTACAACCTAACATCTATTAGAGATCAATGCCGCTGATTTAATCTTTATTTGGATTCTCAGCTCGTCTTTCTGAGGTCTTAACATAAACAATAAAACTGATTTTAAATCACATTGATCAGTAAAACAATAAAAAGGCTAAACGAGCCAAATATACTGTTTATATTTCCTTTTTTTTAATCTGTTAAACTGATATTTTATTAACTTTTCATGAGTAAACAAACACATTTTTAACCCACAGTCACATGTTTGAGTAAATATAACTAGAACACATGTGGGAGGGCGGGAATAAAATAATAAACAGTTGGTTTTAATGTGCAGATACAAACAGGTCTGATCAGCAGCCTGCTGAAGGTTCGACTGACGGACGGACGGACGAGTGAAGAGGGGAAGTTAAAAAAGGATTAATGTGCCTTTCAAAATAAAGCTGAGCATAATGAAGGACGTCTTTAATCCATGGAGGGTGGATTTAACTCTGCATGTTTAGGACTTCTTAAAGGGTTTTTCTTTGCTTTTATTAAACAGGAAACAAGGAGAGAGATGGTGGTATGACATGCTGCACACGTTGCTGTTATTGTTCTTTGTTCACATGTTTCAGACCAGAAACTGTTTTATGATGGACGAGACCAAAACATGTGGACTAAGGAGTCTGGGACTAACTGACAGCGGTCACAGATCAGGTCCATGTGGGTTTAAAAACAAAGATCAGCTGTTTGTCCTCCAGAGAGAAGAGAAACATCCCGACCAGCAAATAAAAGAAAAAAAGGAAAAATAAATTATAACTTAAGAGAATCTTATCAAAAATGTTTATTTTAGGAGTTTTGCAAAGAAAATATATAAATGGCAGATGAATTATTAGTGGATTTTGTTAACTAAATGACCTATGACCTCTGTTTTGAGTCGTCTGTCGGGGCTTCGTTTCATTACAAACTGGCCTCAAACGCCACCAAAAAGGCGTTTCATGTTTTTGGTTGCAGGAAAGATTCATTCATGTTATCAGACTTAAACATACAGACATATGTAAACTGCCTTCATGGTGTTTTCTGACTTCCTGTTTCCAGGAAGCAAAACAAACTCTTCAGATCTGCACTGCTGGTTTCTCGTTAATCATCAGCGATCCTGAAAATCCAGGATTATTTTTTGGTGCGTTTCCATACGAGACTGTGAGCCAAAATGCCAAACTAATAATAGAAATGCAACCTCGCATCTCTCTGGGTCTCTCACCTCTTGTCTATTCACATCAGTTTCCTCATTGGTGCCTTCAGACCGGCTGCTGAGTCACACCTGTTCAAAGTGCACAACAAAGGTCACTCTGACTCACGCAAACAGCAATTAGAAAGTGTTTCTCTGTTTTTCCCTCCGCTCGTCTGTTTACACTCTTCATCTCGTCTGTTACTGCGCCGCCTCTCATCCGGTGACCTTGAGTGGAGAAAGTAGCCGCTGCCGTCGTACTGTGGATGAATGCAGAAGTGTTGTTTGAGGCGGCGGCGGCGGCGGAGCGTCCCTCAGGGGGGGGGACGACGACGAGGAAGTTTATCGCATCAGATGGATGTTGTTCCTCGTGGTTATTAAGTTCAGTACGTGAGAGTAGAGATGTCACTGCTGTTATCAAGTAGCCTCCAAGGACAAAACAAGACGTCACAGTAGGCTGCTGTTAAACCGACCCGTGTGGCCTTTATGAGATGTAGGTGGCGATTCATAAAACTGTTTTCTAACCGTCTCTCTTCCTGTAGATGAAGACCGCCTCACCAGGAGGAAGAGTTTTGTGGACACGATCTCTCTGCAGGTGGACATCCTGTCCAACAGCCTCCCAGATAAGGTCAGTTCAGCCTCTGAAAGCTTCTTAACCCAAACTAACAATAATAATAATGAGATTTATAAAGCGAATTTAAAGACACCCAAAGACATTGGGCAGATTTGAAGGAGTCCAGGATGGGAGTGTAGCGTATTTTGGAAGGGAGAGAGTCTGAATATCGCAGGCTTCAGGAAGCTGTGGGTCGGTGGAGGAGGTCAGAAAGGTGCCGGGGTGCGAGGGAGTGGAGGGAAGTATAGGTGAGGAGGTGGAGCAGTTTGTTGTAGGTGGATGAGAGTGGAGGGGGGGAGTGATGTGCTGCCAGGGTTTGGTGTGAGTGAGAACATACTGGAGCCTGTCCAGGGTTTTGTTGGGAACCCCCAACAGGACTCCATCGCTGTAGTCCAGAGCGATTGGAAACGAAGCTGGATCTCAGCAACAGTGTAGGAGAGTGAAGGCCAGAGTTCTCAGTGGAGCGATAAACCCAAGATCCAGTAGCCATGATCCAAAAATATCTCAAAATATAAACATTTCACTTGTTTGTTTGTGATGTGAACAAAATAAACAAGTGAAATGTTTATATTTTGTCCTCTTTGATTGGAAAAGTGAGACGTGCTGCCACTTTTTTTTTTACATTTTTGCATCATTATCACCCAAACACTCTGTATAACCAAAGGAAGTTAACGATGACCTCATTTAGTTTATAGCTGTTTGTCAATAGTCATGACTGATCAGCTGTTTTTGTCTCCTCTGCAGTCTCAGCTGGCTGAAGAGATCACGTTTGAGACCCTGAAGAAGGCCATCGGTAAGATGAAGAAGTCCCTTTCACACATTCACTGTAAACCTCGAACTCATCCAGACGTCACGCAGAGGAGTTTAGAGACTGCACAACTTTTATTTGAAGCCTGCCGTCACCTTCCTCTGTACTTGAAAAGCAGCTCTTCAAGTGGAAAAAAAAACTGGAAAAACTCCACATTAGATGTAAAAAAAATCACAGCGTTCAGTGTGAGATGTGAATAAATCACCCTGGAATTACTTTAATAAACGACAGCGGCAGACAGACGAGTCAGTCCCAGACCATCGTAACGTCGGAGCCAATCAGAAATGTAATTTGGCCCGAAACCTTTCAGCGCTTCATAAACCAGCCGCAGTATTTTAAAAAAGCACTTCTCTGGCAGACAGGAAGTCAGTGTGGAGACTTTTATCGGTCTTTTATGAGGCACTTTGAGCCCAAGTTCTGTACGTGAAGGTGACAGCAGTCTGATTCTTTAATGTGGGTGTTAAAACTGCGACTGGTTTTCAGACACCACCGGTCTGGAGGAGCAGGAGCGAGAGAAGAGACGTCAGGTGATGGAGAAATTCCAGAAAGCTCCGTTTGAGGAGATCGCCGCCCACTGCGAGTCCAAGGTCAGGACAGGAAGCGAACCTTTCAGATTTAAATATGACGACTTTTTTAAACTCTCGCTCACTTCCATCGTTGTGTTTCTGCAGGCGAACATGTTGCACGACCGGCTGGCACAAATCTTTGAACTCACAATTCGGTAAGTCAACAGTTCAAATTATTTGATTAATTAGATTTTTGCACAATGTGTAAAATGTCTAAATCGTAAAATTGAGTTCTTACATCATGAACAAAAGGTTATTTTTAGTTTTGAGTCACGACAGTCCCGTAAACTGTCACATGATCAGTTTCACGTTAGCTCACTCTGGTTTTCTTGCAGTGAATTTAAAAGTCACATCTACTAGAAAGACGCACTGAAAATGACTCTGACTCCGAAACTGAGCTCTCAATTTGTGATTCTGATTTGGGGAACTGAAACGCTTCGAGTCGACTGAACAGATTCAGTTCGTCTCTTCCTGCCGGGCAGCTAACGCTAACTAGCAGCATGTATGTGTAATGATGACGGCCCGGCAGGTGACGCAGCTCTGTTATTATTCCTGCTCGTTTTGACTCTAAACTTGGACAGATTTAAATGAAAGCAATACTTAGATTTTAAACCTCAGGTCATAAACTGATTGGAAAAGAGACTTTGAAGCCGATGAGATGAGTCAACTTCATTTCTACAACATAGTTTAGTAGTTTAGTAGAGGTGTGTTTGCTTTAGTTGACGTTCCCAGAGCTGTTCTTCTGTCAACTGATGAATGTGAAAACAAAGTCGTACGTCATTCTGCATGAGAACAAAACAACAACACGACTGGAGGCAGAATTATCTGAACAAACCGAATCCTCCAGATCGTCTGAAAACTTAAAAAATCACAAAATTTGGCAATTCTTTCTGTTCACATCAGAGACGACGTGTAGCAGCTGCTTCGAACCGTCTTCCAGAGTCGTTTTTTTCCCGTCTGATTAGCAGATTTTACATTTTAACCTCTCCTCTTCCTCTCTCTCTCCTCTCCTCTCCGCCCTCCAGGCCTCCGCCCAGTCCGTCCGGAGTGGTTTCCATCTCAGCGGGACACACCCAGCACCAGTCCGTCCCCGTCTACGAGATGAAGTTCCCGGATCTGTGTGTCTACTGAACACACACACACACACACACACAATGCAGAATTAAAAATGCTGTGAAAGCGTGCTATAATCTGCATTCCCGTTTCCACCTTTCAAACCTCTGAATCAGTGCCGAGCAGGAAACACAGAAGAGCAGCAAAACAGTCATTTTTTCCCACTAAAATCTCCCAAAAACACTAAACTTCTGATCCCTTAAAGTGGCGATCTTGAAATAAATGTCTGTTAAATCGCTATCTATCACTAAATTTTACGTTTGCAGTATTATTATATTACACGCCGGGTGTCTGTGGTGATTTTCCCGCCGTTAAATCAGCCGTTTCACACACAAATCACTTGGTTTTTTTTTTAAAAGGCAAAGCTTTTATTGCCCGTACAGGAAGTGCCTCTCCTCTGCTGCGCTGTGTGTGTGTGTTGTAGCCCCGCCCCCTCCTCCCTCGCAGCGCGGCCATAACACAGTAGAGACTCTTAAACACATAAATAATAAATAAATAACATAAACAAACAGTCTCTGCTGGGTTTTTATCGTCGCGCTGCGTCCTCTCGGCTGCTCTCCTGCGGAGCGGCGCAGCGGAGCAGAGGAGAGTCACAACTGCACTCGTTACAGTAAACACGATCAATAAAAGCTTTGCGAGTAATTTTTTATTAATGTTATTCACACAGAAAAGAACGACACACCTGCATTACCGCTAACCGCCACACGGAGCCGCCAAAGAGAACAAAACAGATCTTCGAGGTCGCCACTTTAACAGCTCACATGAAGCTGAAAGCTCATTTTTAAACGACTTTATCTTGAAATCCTCTCGTTTCTTTCACCATTAAACCAGATTTAACGTCACTTAACATCTTCAACAAACTGTTTTGCTGCGATTCGTTTCCTGACTCCCAACAAAAATCCCTGAAACTAAACCGAACTTGATGAGTCACCAAGAACAAAAACAAACAAACAAACAGAACATGAGCAGCTTCCTCTTTATAGATTAAACACATGATGTTGCTCCCCAAGCGTGACTCTGATCCGCCATCATCTCTGGTTTCATCGCCGTCGTCTGACAACTAGTCGACGACTTTCATAGGAACAACTAAAACTACTTTTCAGGTCGGCTGGTTTTTAGCTTGTCAGAGCTTCTGCCTCTTAACAACAAGTATTTGTTCTCACGTTGATCGGTAAACTAGTAGAAATGTACGATATCTTAGCCGCCAGACGAACTGAAAACAGTTTAATCTTGTGGTAGAAGACAGATTAGTTTTAGGCTTAACTGCTGCACGACTGTTCGGTCCATTCAGTCTTCACTATTTAGAGGAAAAGTTTAAGTGTCAGAAATGATTTCAGCAGCCAGTTAAGTGTACAGCAGGGAGACGAAATGATAGCAATACTTTGATTTTTAAATACTTGGGTCGTAAAGCGCCTGGAGAAGAGACTCTAAAAACTCATTGTTGGTGGTCGTGTGTTTGCTTTAGTTGATGTTGTTCTGTTGACACACGCAGGAAGATTTTCTCTCAGCAGTCGGTGTTTATTCCCCAATTTTTCCAAAGTTTTCCAAGAACATACCGAGGTCGCATCAGCTACCGGTCAGGAATTTACAGTTTCTGACGAAACAAAACATTTTTCTGTGTCGTTAAATGTCAGAAGATCTTCCTCAAAACTAAACTGGTTGACAGAAATGTGGCTGATAGGGAGCGATTTAAAAACAAACAAACATCTCTTTGTCTGTTTAGGGACGTGAACGGCTTGCAGGGGGAAGATTTTACACACTGAGACGATATAAGAGCGCTTATATGCTTTCTTTTAACTACATGTACATGATGTTTGTTCCACATACCCACCGTTCGTTTGGAGAAATTACTCACATATATATCACTCTACAGTAACCTCCTCCAGCGTGGCCACGTTATCAATTATTGGTTAGCTTACATGCTGAGAAACGAGGGTTGGATTGTGGTTGATAGTGACCTAGCTAGCTAGGTCGCTAGCTAGCTTTGTAGCATAATAACGTCCAAATTTAATCCGCCAACTGAGCCGTGATTGATTGATTGTTTCAACAAGAACTAGAGTCAGAGAGCAAACACAAGACTTTAATTAATTTCTGAGATGTCGTCTAGTTTCAGTCTGCCCCCTAGTGGACACATTTATAAATCATCCAAACACGATGCGACAAACATGTTGTTAAAATTAAATATATAAGCGCTCTGTAGTTGTGATATTGACTGATGTTGTTGCAAAGACCAACTGCAGCTTTTTGGCTTCCAAACTGTATAAACTTGAGCTTCCTGTGGCGTCGGATTAGACGACTCCGTTCTGTCCACAGTCGGTACGATCGCCGCGTGGCAAGCTTAAACTCTTCACAGCTCCGTCGGCGGCTTCCAGGAAACCAAAACACATTTCGTTGCCAAACACAGAAGTCGTCCCTCCTCCTGTTTCCCTGTTTCTAAAACGTCTTAATCTCAGAAAAGCCGAACGTTGTTGGAGCTCGGCGTCCTGCGAGGAGCCATATGGAGCGTTTCAGTCCAAAACAAGAGAGCAGCGGCACAAAACGTCAACCCGCCTGTTAGATTTAATCAGCCATTCAGATACAAAACACTCACATTTTTAAGGATTTAATCATCTGTGCTTCTTGAACGTTTACCACGAGGACCGTTGTTTTGTTCTCCAGACGAGTTGCAGGAGGTGTTTCTGAAAACGAGGTCGTTCATATCAGGCGGAGCTGCAGCTGTGATCTGTAATAACAGATGGTTATCAGCGTTTCCTCTGATCTCAGCTCAGCGTAGGAGGAAAAAATCCCTCCAGTTGGACGCAGATACCTGCTGCTGTTTGGTCCGAGCATGCCGCCACCGCCACCGCTCCACTCAAGGTTGAAAGGTCAACGTTTCCTTTGAGAGAAGTAGATTCGATGAAATCACTCGAGCAGTCAGGAGAGAAACGTTGTTGTACAGATGCAGAAGGTGAAAGGAGCAGAAATAAGAGGATGAGGATGGAAGGAAGTGCAGATCTGGTGGCTGTTTCCCGTGTGGTCGTTTTTTTAGATGGTTTCGTATGTTAGAGGTCGTTGAAGGTTGAAGGAGAAACGAACCGTGTTTGAAACCACCGACGTGAGCCTGATGAACTCCGGCTGGTTAATCTGTTATAACGTGATCTTTATCTGGAAACATAGTGAAGATGTAAACATATGGAGGGAAAGGTTAAAAAAAAAAGGTCATGTGATCTTCCTCTTCCTGCTCTGGAGACTCACCACTACGACCAGATTACCTTCCTGCAGTGTTCATAAGAAGCCAAGAAACTCTCAGCGCAGGATTCGTAGCTCTCGCTTCGATCACGTCGTCTTCACACCTGCAGTTTAAACCGTCGCCATGGAGACGTTTTTAAATAAAAACATCTTAAATAAACCGTCAGAGGAGAGCAAACGCCGTCATATCAGGCTGAGTGTTTGAGCCGAGTACCTTTTAAAATAATAATAAAATAAAATAAATAAACATTGTTAAAGTTTCTGTTTCAGCCTTTAAAAAAGTTTCAGAGTTTCAGCTTCTTTGTAAACAGCAGCTGAGGAAATAAACTCACGTCAGGATTCATCTGGAGGCACAAAAGTTTAAAAGAAAACAAAACAAAACAAAGAACCCAAAGTGTCCCGCTAATGTTTATTCATCTTTACATTCAGTTTCATTTGGATCCATAAAATCAGAAATAATCATCCAGATAAAGATCACATGTTTCCTTTTAGAGTCTCTTCTCCGTTATTTAAAGCGTCGACGTTCAGGATTTGAAAATAATAAAAAAAAAAGAACAAAATTATGAATGAAAGATTTTTCTTTTTTTTTTCTCTCAGATGCATTTAAAAAAAAATAAAAATAAAAAAACCTCCACTGACGCGTTATTATTATTATTATTATTATTATATCTTCTGTGCATATCCGTGATGCGTAACGTCTTAGAGCTTTAAAAACGCAGACTCGTTTTTTAATATCATAATATAGTATCATAGCTGTACTTTAAAAAAAAAAAAAAACAAACATGCATTATATGACTTTAACTGCATGATTAATATCACGACTCCTGGTGGAGGAGGAGGAGGAGGAGGAGGAGGAGTATATGCTGAATAAATAAATCCATCTAAACAAGTTATTTTATCAACTGGATCCTTTAAAAAAACAAAAAAAAAAACCAACAAAAAAAAAATCCTGTTTTTCTTCAAACGGTGAGAAATGAGCCAGCAAAGCGATTTATAAAAAAAATAGTTTGTAGAAAAATAAGTTTTTTTTTGTTTTTTAAATAGCGACCAGTGGATGAACGGTTAGCTTTAGATGTGGCTGATAACTTCCTCTATGAATGTGTCATTATAGCAGTAATATCATATCTATATTTTTGTACATTTTATGCATCATGTTATCGTTCAACTTGTTGCCTGGTTTTAGAGATTTTTTGGGAGATTTTATTCTTGTTGATCACATTTATCGAGATGAAGACAAACAATGCTGATTTATTTCTCTTTTTTTTTAAATTTTATTTCAATTTTTTTTGTTGTTGTTTACCAAGAAAATCAACGGTTCAGGGTTTCAATGGGATTGTGCATTTCTTCGGGTCTCACTTCATTCTTTATCATTTCAATTATTAACGGAAAATATAATGAGAAGTATATAAATATATCTTATAGTCAGATGATGTCATGTTATTTTTACATACAGAGTAAATTAAATCAAGAGTTCAAGATATTTCACATCCAGAAGATTCAGATTCGGGTCCAGATTCACTGAGGACGCTCTTTAACTTCCATACAGTAAAAAGTCAAATAAATCTTTAACTTGATGGCAAAAAAAAGTGAATTATTCTCACAAACGAGCTTAAAAATGTTCGATAAACGCTTCAGCTTTAATTAAAACCCACCAGCAGACACTCTGGTGCCTTCACTGCCCTTTAAAAGCCACTTCTGGAAGGACATCGACACTCTTAAACTTCTCTCTCTCGCTCTCACTCTGCCATCAGAAACCTGGAAATAATTCAACATAATTGTTCCAACAATGAAAAAAACGTCACTGAATTCACTAGTTTCCATCGAGCTTCCTGTTTTCTAAACTCAGATTTTGTAGTTTTTGTCTCGGGAAGCTGAATTTCCTGAAAGCGTAAAATAAAACTTGAATCTTGAATCTTTAAATCTGAGCTGAAAAACAGTGAATCTGTTCCTTTAAATGTCGTCCGATCAGCTGATTTTCACGACTTTTCACCCCCTTTTTTTTTTAAGAAAACTACACAAAGTGAATCTGGACCTGAACGTCAGCTCAGGTGTCGACAGTATAACTGATAATTAACAGAATTAAATCATAATTAAATCCTTTTTTTGCACCCTGAGCAACATATTCTAAACATCTTTTTTTTCTTAACAACATATTACGACTTTATTCTTGAATTATTACGACGAGGTTTTAAAAACTCGAGCTAAACGAGAGACGAGGAGCACAAAAGCTGATTTATGGTGTTTTTTTTTTTTAAATATTTAGAGTAAAAAGGATCTGAAAGCTTGAAGCAGAAATCAATCAGTCTGTGAATGAGTCATCTCTGCTGCTTTTGATGAATCTAGATGATGTTTAACAGCTCAGCACGACGACGTGTCGGCACGTTAAAGAATAAAACGCTGAACAGTTAAATAGACGTTTAAAAATATGACGTTGTGTTTGCACTTTGATCGCTATGTACCCGGTACTATAACGGAAAATATCAATCAGCACAGTGTTTCGGTACAAAATGGATCAGTTAGAGGTATTTTTTCTCCAATGTTCAGTTTTATTTTGAAATGTTGTATTCAAGAATAAACGTGTGAAACTGTAAAAAAAAGAGAAAAAAAAAAGGAAAAGTCCGTCTGAAGAAGCGACTGAAGTCAGAATCACGTCTTAAAATCTTCCTGAAACCCAGAAAAAGTGAAGAAACAGTTGATTTACTGACCTGCCTTATCAGAAAACACTTCAAACATCTTAACATCGCCTCTCAAGACGGACGTTTGGTTTTTTTTTTCTTCTTTTTTTACAGCTGAACAACAACAACAACAAAAAACAACAAAAAAACAACTTCTGATGATGATTTTCATGTTTTCTTGTGATGCAATTGTTTGTATTCTTGTGCCAGTTTTAGAGAATCAAAAGGTCTTACGTTTCGTGTTCAAGCCTTCAACAGCGACGCTACAGTTTAAAACCACTAGTAGACGGCGCCGAGGCTCGCCGCCGCCGCCGCCGCAGGTTCAGGAAATAAAGTCGGATTTGATTCAAGAGCAAAAACATCTTAAACATCTTCACAGATCCAGTTTGAAAAAGTCTCACAAACTTCTTTAACTTTGATTATTTTGGTTTAATTCATCTTTTTTTTATTATTATTATTAATTAATTAATGTATTGATTTGCTTAATTTGCTGATGAAGACTGTGAGATGCGGTTAAAAAGCACAAATAAAGCTGTAAGTGAACCTTTGAGTCACAACAGATTTTTAAGTTTAGTCGGTGAAATTTAAGCTAAAAAAAACCAAACAAACAGCAGATTCTCACATTTTTTTTAGTGTATTTGGCATTTTTGCTTCATAAGTGACAAATCAATCGATCGACTGATCAACGACTCGTTACAGCGACAGAAACAAAATCAGTGGAAACAAAAAGAACAAAAACTTTCCACGTGGAATCGAATCCGACGGTGAAAAAGTTTCCTGGATCCTCGGCTGCCGTCGAGCCTCGCAGCTTTATGACGAAGCCTCTATTTAATAGTAAAATTGTGCATTGAGATTAATGTTCAAGAGAATAAACAATAAAAAAAAAATGTTTCTATCAAAGCTGTGATTTGTTTTTATTTTTATGATCTACGACGGAAACTGAAGTTTTCATTTTGAGTCCAAAAGTTTAAAAAAAAACAGAAATTTGAACATTTAAGAAGCTGAAACGTCTTGATTTTTTTACTTGAAAAATGATTTAAACTCTTCATTAATTATCAGAAGTGTTGCAGATTAATCTTCAGTCACTTCTCAGATGTTTGTTTGCTTTTCTTTACATGTTTTTTTTTTTAATAAACTGATTTTTTCTTCTCTTGTTTTGTGTTTAAAAATGTTTCAAGTTCACAAATTTATAAAGAAAACCAAAAAAAATCAAAGTAAACATTTGATTTTTGATACATTCTCCTCTAGTTTCCCTCCTCTTCCTCTTCCTCTTCTTCTTCCTCTTCCTCCTCTCCTCCCCCTTCTTCCTCCTCTTCTCCTCCCCCCTCCTCCTCTTCCTCCTCTTCACCTTTGACCCCTGGCGTCCCGGCCGGTCGCTGGCCTTGGCTCTGACCTGCGCTCGGTCTTTGGTTGTGGGTTTGAACCTCACTGTGTGTCGGCACCTCTCTGCTCTCCTCACTGGAGAGATGAGGAGGAGGAGGAGGAGGAGGAGGAGGAGGAGGAGGTGGTGTCGGGTCTTCGTCCTTCAGGTCGGAGCTTTCATCACTAAACACAAAGATTTATTTAGTGGAACTGAACATACAAAATAAAAACCTTCCAAAAAAAGAGCAAATTTATTAATATTTGATGATTTTCAGGGTTTTTTTCTCTCTCAGATTAAATAATATAAAACTCTGACATGGTCGAGTTATTCTGAGATTAAACAGACGTGAAGCTTCGCAGCGAGTCTGAAAGGTGCCAGAGCTCTCAACCGGCAGCACATGATCTTCTCAAAGGTTATTAATTAACGATCCGTCATCTCAACAACTAATAATTATTATTCATGATCAGAAACTGAAGCAGAGACCTTTAATGTCTCCTAGAAAATAAGTTTATTATCAACAGGAAGTGAAAGTTACTTAACAGATCAGATTTACGTCTCCGCTTCACAAAATGATGATTTTTTCTCATATTTTTATTAAAATGAAGCAACATGAAGGTAAAAACTTCTCTCACCTGTCGGGTCGGCGAGGCGGAGCAGTTTCCTGTACGTTCATATCAGATCTTCCTCCCTGCTCCTTCTCCTCCTCTTCTTCTTCTTCTTCGCTCTCCTCGCTGGACTGAGGGGAAAGCCGCGGTTTGGGGGGCCTGCTGGCGCGGCGGCAGGCGGGTCCCGGGCCGCGGCACCATCGCTCCGACGGCGGCAGGCTGTGGTTGAAGTGCGCCGCCGCCATGCACTCCGCCGTCGTTCTGTCACACACACACTGCAGCTTGTCGCACACGGAGACGCCCTGACCTGAGGAAGAGGAGGAAACACATTCAGCTTCAATAATTTAATCATGTTTACTCTTTAAATCTTTTATTTTTTAAAATGTGAAATAAACTTCTGAGCGCCTAAAAGTTTGGGGTCTTTTTACTCACATCGTGGTTTCCCGCTCTGGCAGGAGATCTGAGCGTTGAGCTTCCTGTCTGACCTGCAGCCCATCGAGCCGATCTGCTTCAGGCAGCAGTGATGGAAGAAACAACACCTGAAGAAGAGCAGCAGCAAAGGAGAGGAAGACGTTTACATCAAAGGGACAAAACAGCCTGATGTTTAAAAAGAAAGTGGAGTTTTGTTTTGTCCGCTGGTCGCTTCATGAGTAACCTTAAAACACAAAGGATAACATGTTTCTGTCAAAAACGATAAAGGTTTCAAAATATTCAAGACTTGTGTTATGATGAAAGGAAATTCATCACACTCCTGCAACTCATCACAGACAGTTTTATATAAAAAAAGGTTTAAAATCGATGCAGCAGAATCAGAGATATCGTCTTTTTTTTATTCCAAACAATCTGCTTCCTCGTTAAAACCTGGTGCCTACATTTCCCACAATGCAAGTGGCTAACGCAGCCTGTAGCTGCAGAGGTCTGGTAACGTCACTTCTTTCCAGCTCAACGCTCCAAAATTGTTTCATCTTCAAACTTTTAGCCCAAACTGATGCTGCATCGTGTGACATCACTCGAGGCAATATATATATTTTGTTATATTTGTTGATGTTTGAAGCACAAATTTGCTTTTTATCAGATGTAGAAGAAACCTTAAAGAAGGAGTGTTTGACTGTTTTTAAACTGAACACCTGGACTTGAAGTTGAAAGTATGTTTTCCACACAGATTAATAAACCTTCACTGAATGTAAATATAAGTTTTATTGTAGTTTTCACCCCTACATATCTCAGTTTCCTTCACTTATCATAAATAAATCTAATCTGCAGTCTTTTCTCTGCTTGTTTGTGCTGCTAACACAGATTGTGTATCCTTTAGGGGAGACCAGGGACGCTTGTAACATCTTCAATTCCTCCAATCAGAAACAAGTTCAGTCAGATCGTCTTCTTATTTACAAAAAAAGGAGCCATGTTTGAAACTCACAGAAAAAGTTACCAGTAAAAATGTGTTTTTGAGGTAAAATAATTAACTTTTCTATTCAATTTCTATTAAATTGATTTTTTTTTATGCTATCCTGAAATCAAATATCTAGCAAACCAAACATTTATTATTATTATTATTATTATTATTATAAACGTGTCAAACTAGCAGTCAAGATAATTCAGACGAGTTGAAAAACTGGTGATACTGGTATAGTTGTTAACGCCGTGTTACGACCGTCCCTGGTCTCCCCTACACCAACACGTCGTCCCTTTTCTGACCTGTCCAGCTGGTCCAGAGGTTGACCTTCGCCCTCCCGCCCGCAGTAGCAGCCGTACATCTCGTACTCGTGCGGGCATCGTCCCGTCAGACAGTGAAGCATCTCACCCAATGCCGCCATCTCTCGGCTGGCTCGCCCGTCGCTGCCGTACACGGTGAAGGAGCGGCTGCACTCTGTGGCGAGACGGCGGTTATTAAAGATGGGAAAAAAGGGTTTTAGCAGAACATTTGTTACAAGCTGCACTCTGTTATTAAAACGTCAAGACTGAAAAACTCACGAGATTTTAAAAATGTCTGCTGTTTTTTTTCTCATAATAAAACAATAAACTGAACATATTTATCAATTACTGTTTTATTTTAATTAAGTTTATTTGACATTCTTCCTCTTTTTTAAACATATTTATAACATTTCAGCTGTTTAAATTGTCTGCTCTGTCCTTTCTTTACACTAATTAATCACTTTGAGTATGAAAGATGTTATATAAATAAATTTTATCATTATTATTATTATCATTATTATTATTATTATTATTATTATTATTTTCTACGGAAGCCCTGAAAGGCAAGCAAGAAAAAAAAAAATCTGTAGATCCAATTTCTGATTCCCGATCCAGTCACCTGCTACTTTCACAGATGATAAAGAAAACAAACAAACAAACAAACAAATGTTGCCCTCTTGTGGCCGAAATCAGTATTACAACAAAAATCTGCTACTTTCACATATAAAAAGTTAAATAAATAAATAAAAAAACTGAAAGAGTATCCTGGCAAAACCTTTTCTTAACTCATAAACACATAAAGAGATAAATAATTTAGATCAGGACTTTTTTTTTTTCCCTCGCTGGCCTTTCAGGGCTTCCGTATAACGCAGCAGTTTTAAATAGGAGAAAACAGGAAGAGGCTCTTTCACCTTTCATATCTTCTTTGACAAGTTGTGAGTAAATAAAAACATTTATTCCAGAGTTATTTATGTGGTTTACCTTTGCTGTCTGTCTGCAGCTGGACGTCCGTCAACCCGACAGACTCCAGCAGAGACCAGGCGAAGAACGGCACCGTCCTCTTCTGAGCCACGTCCCAGCCTGCCGTCACACAAACAGCGTCATGTTTGATTATTGATTCTGTATTAAGCTTTAAAGTATAAAGTAGCATAGAACTGAAAGTAGAAGTTCAGCACTGGAGTAAATTTATTTTCACTGTTGTACAGACACTTCTCTACTTTGAGTTGTAAAATAATTAATAATGTGCTTATTTACAGTTTAGAGGTTCTTGTACTTTACTTGAGTATTTCCATGTGATGCTACTTTCTACATTTCAGAGGGAAATATTGTACTTTCTACTCCACTACATTTATTTAACAGCTTTAGTTACTTTTCAGATGAAGATTTGACACAATGGATAATATAACAAGCTTTTAAAATACAACACATTGTTAAAGATGAAACCAGTGGTTTCCAACCTTTTTGGCTTTTGACGTCTTACAAAAAGCAGTGTGTAGTCGGGGTCACATTTCACATGTCTATGAGTTGTTAACAGCTCCACCAAATAGTGATTTTTCCCTCTAAACTTCTCACATGCTTTCATTTCAATAAATGTTCAAATGATCCAAGAAAAGTCCAAAAACTGTCCCCAAAAAGGAGGCGAGTGCCCAAATGTGACGTGTAAAGAGATTTATGTCCCCGCAACATGAGGAATACAAGTACAAACACACAAACTGATCAGTCGACTTATTCTTTCAGGTCTAAATCTGTCAGTTTTCTTTCTCAATTGATTCAATTATCATTAAGTCTGTTAAAAAATGTTGAAAATGTCATTTCTCAGATCCCAAAATGCTGCAACTAATGATTATTTCCATTGTAGATTCATCTCTGTCTGTCTTATTCTGTCCACAACCCAAAGATATTCAGTTTACTATCATAAAGGACTAAAGAAATAAAACAAACAATAAGGTTGTTGATCTTGAATAACAACAACCTGCAGGATTCAGAGGAGCAGCTGCTGCAGACTGATAAGACCTTCAGAAACGTCACATTTCAGCAAAAATCAAAGATTAGAGAAAAAGTCCAAAAACTGAAAACAGATTTGTGTATCAGAACTTTGTTTTTTCTTCTTTCCTCTCCCATTAATCATCTCACGACCCCTCAGATTTATCTGCTGACCCTTTGGAGGGGCCCCGACCCCTAGGTTGGGAACCAGTGGACTAAACTAGCTAACTGTATATAAAGTAGTGTAAACTAGCTCCACCTCCAGCAGCTACAACAGTAACATGCACACAGCAGCTTCACTCCTGAATCCTGCAGCTTGTTTCCACTCAGATCCAGCTCTCTCAGATGGGAGGGGTTGGACTTCAGAGTTGAGGCCAGAGAAGCACAGCTGATCTCTGACAAACTACACTCACCAAATGTCAATAAAGAATAAAAATTAAAATGAAGATAAAATGTAATTTATAGTCAAACTATGTCTTCATCAATGAGCTCTTCTCTAAAAAGAACAGAGTGATTTTGTCATTGTGTTATTGTGGATCAAAACTAGAAACTAGCTGAAACTAGCTCCACCTCCAGCAGATACAACAGTAACATGCTGCTCTAACACTGATGCTTCAGTGTTAATAATCTAATGATGTCATATATAATAATAATATATGTAATGGAGTATTTTATGTTGCTGTATTGGTTACTGTGACAGTTTACCAGACTATTTTTAGATTCACAGCTTTCAAAACTCTCTCTGTTTTCTGTATCTTCGTCTTAAAACAGAATAAACAACACACCAGTTTTACTTTTCTAGTTTTTCTGGTGTTTCAGCTCCTTTTCTGTTATAATTATCGAGCTTTTTTCCCTCTTTATTGGGGAGAAAGTGGATTTATTGTTAATGTCAGTCGTGGGCGAGTGTTTCTTCTGGCTGTCATTAAAGGTCATAGATTATTTCATTTATCTTCTACACCCCCTTCAAATATAATTAACTTTATTGAACCCCTGAGAGAAACCTGCTAAATTTATTCATTTTATTTAAATTTCATTTAACCCCGATGAGTCAACGAAGAACAGAGAGGCCAAACAGGAAGAGAGCAGAAGGTTTCCTGACTGGTCAGCTGGAAGAAAAGAGAAGATAAGAAAGAAAAAAAACAGCGATTTTAAAGAGTTTTTGTCTCAAAGTTTAATCAAACCACCGTCTGCGTCTTTCTCCTGCGAGCTGTCGGCCATTTCTCCGTCCACACACGGAGGTTTGTCTGTCGTTTCCCGTCTCTCCTCCTCAGACTCAGCCTCCGTCGTCGTGGTTACGCTGGTGGATCGTGGTCTCCCTCGTGTCACCCGGGAAACGGTTGTCATGGAAGATGTGGTTGTTGTGGACGTTCGAGGCTCCTGACCTGCAACAAGCAAAGGTTAAAAACTGAGAATCAGTCAGCAGGTCATAAAAGATGCTTTTAAATATCCTGTTTACTGTCGGCTCTCTGAAGTTATCTGATCTCTTGAGGAGTCGATACAGAAGCTTCAGAAACTTCCTCCCTCCGTCAGATAGTTTAAAATCCTTTTTACATTCTTCGCACGACTATTTCTGTCACTTTTTTTTCCACGTGAACAGCCGAGTGCAGCACTATAAATGTCTTCCAGGAGTCTGAGAACATGCAGCTTCATCTCTCCGTATTCAAACGATCCTCCTCTTCTCTACGCTGGCCGCCTGTAAACACCGTTGTTTTCTGACATCATCGGACAACACGGCGTACAAAACCGCCTCTGACGAGAATAAACTGACCCTTAAAATGACAAGAACTCAGCGTCACGTTTCGGTACTTCGGGGCGAACGCTCGTTAAGATCTTCTGAACATAATTCTGTTTTTGTTCTCTCATATCAGCAGCGATCAGAGTTAAGACTTTCAACATGTTAAAAATGCTCCCATGATGTTAAAACAAGCTCGTGATCTGATAGAAACTCTTTAGTCGGGGTTAAAACGACGAGTCTGGCGAGTTTCTTTTCTCTTCATGATGAAGGAAAATGTCTCACTGATGTGTTTTTAATAGTTTTTAACAATAACAGAGGAATCAGATCTATCAGGCTTTGTTTACACACATGATGTTTGTTAGCAGATCAGTTCATTGCTGGTTTGGATCCAAACATTAAGAAACATGATGAAGATCCGCAGACGTGTCCTTTAATCCGTCTCCTGCAAACAGTTTAACTGATTCTGACACTTTCTGCAACAGATGCAAATTTTCCAAGATGTTGCAAAAGGTTTAATTAATTCTGCTCACTCGACGTGTGAATGAAATGCTAATTCATTTCCTGAACAGTTTTTTTTTTTTTTTCCCCACGTTGAAGTGCCGCTGCGGCGCTGCGGCCTCACCTCGGCTCAGGGGACGGAGACGAGCGGCGCCAGCAGACGGTGTGAAGTCTTCCTCTCGTGAAGCGTCAGGTGTTGTTGGCGACACGGTGGCGGCAGCGGCGGCGGCGCTGCTTCTGACTAGGAGTGAGCTTCTTGTTGAAGATCCTGTTGTTGCCATGGTGATGATCTCCAGGTCTGCTGTCACAGATTACAGAGTGAGGAAGAGGAGGAGGAAGAGCAGGAGAAGGAGGAGGAGGAGGAGGAAGAGCAGGAGGAGGAGGAGGAGGAGGAGGAGGAGGGGGTTTCCTGGATTGATATGGAAATATGGACATTTCTGCACCAGTGAGCTGACCTTCAGTCTCCCTCAGAGAGCCGGCGTTCTCCTCGGCATCCTTCTCTCCTCGCTGCTCTGACGCCGGCGGTGTAAAGGTGACGCTTTCGCCACCTGAAGAGAGAACAACAGAAAGATATTAAAACTATTCAGGAAGGAAAACTAACTTTGTTTTTTTCTTCCTGAAATCCAACTTGTTCACCTCAAGTTCTGTGAGTTTGACACGGCGGAGAAGAAACAGCTGGACGTAAATAATAAGATAAGATATTTCTCAAAGCTTCTTACTGTACGTATAAATCACAGGAAGTTAGGAATAAAGACCTAATAAAATAAAAGCACCACTCACCCTGCTCATCTGATACTTCCTGTTCCACTTCTTCATCATCATCATCCTCTTCTCCATCTTCTTCCTCCTCTTCTTCTTCTTCAGATGACGTCAGAGGCATCGTGTCGGAGGAGGTTGTTGGACTGATCGGTGATGTGACGATGACTGAAGCTGCATCAGATAATTCATTTAAAATATTAAAACAATTATTTCTACAGTTACGTTTAAGACGAGGAAGCGGTTTGAGTTCAACAAACAAATCTTTCAGTTGGGGAGAATTTTACAAATGTTTATAATTAATATAATATTTGGAACAACTTACTGCACTATTATTTCATTTTATCACATTATTTAAATATTTTATTCTTTTTATTTCAGCACTTTGAATTTATTAAATATAGTTTTTGTTCTATGTTTCTGTTTTTCATGATCGATCCTACATAGACGTAATTTTTTAGTTATTGTTTTTGTTTTTATTGATTTATTTCACTTATTTTCAGACCTTCATGTTCGGCTTGTTTTGCTTTTTCTTGTTTTATTGATTCAATGTGATTTTAAATTACTGTTTGTTTTATTGTTGTTAGAAACTGGTGGAGATCAAATACAGAACAAAGTATAAGTTGTATCATTGAACACAGTAAAGATGTTGTTAAAAGAAGAAGAAGAAGAAGAAGAAGAAGAAGTGAAGTATTATGAAGAGTCAAAGTGAAAATATATTTTTTCATTAAACTGTTTACTGTAAAAGTTACATAAATTCTACAAAACAGACAAACAATCATTCACCTTCCTCAGATGAATCCATCAGAGCAGTTTGAGTCGGCTCTCTGGGAGTTGTAGTCCTCAGCGGAGTTGTAGTCCTCAGCGGAGTTGTAGTCCGAGCGGACGGTGTGACGGTGTCGGTGGTTTGTGATATTAACGGTGTTACAGTCCGAGTCGTCTCCAGAGTTTCTCTGTTAAAGTCGAACGAATCTGAAGCTGCAACAGAAACATTCGACGTGTTTATCGTCAGTGATGTTTGTTTCATAACTGTGATGCTGTAAAATATAAATAAAGCATTTGAAACACTGAAACAGTTTGACTTGGTTTTCATGTTATTTTCTTTTTATAAAGTTTAAACTTAATATTTACATGCAGGAGTTTGTTTTGACCGATAGAGACGCCGTCACACTCAACTTGAAACTCTGATTTAAAGTTGTCGTGACGTCCTGATCGTAAACTTCACGGCTCCAATAAGATAAGAAATATTAAAAAATATGATATCAGAGAAGCAGACGGGTTGTAAACAAATCCTAAATTACATAAACAAGTTACTTGGAAGTGAAATTAAAATAAAATGCGATGAAAAAAGTGTAACAGGAAGTCCTTCAACAAAAGCTTGCAGCTGATTGGTTGATACCTTCAGCTGTTTTCCAAATAAAAGGTTTGAATAATATGAATACATTTGACTCAAGTTTTGATCCAAAACAGCTTTTTTTTTTATAATAAAAGCATTTTTGTGGCATGAAATCTTATAAAACATTACATAATATGAGTCATTAGTGAAGACTGTTGCAGCAAAACACTAATTAATAAAGTAATTATGAATTTATTTTGTATGAATGCTGTTATTTCTTCTTCAAACATTAGTGTCTTATCTTTTTTTATACAAAGTCACACAAGAAAAGTTTGTTTTTCTTTGTTTGTCTTTTCAAAATAAAACCGGAGATGAAAATAAATCACTTCCTGTTTGTCAGAAAACAGCAAACAGACAGTTTAGAAACAGTTTTCATGAATCGGACGTCTGATGATTCACTGTCTCGTCATCACGATGTTTAAAAAAAACAAACATAAAACATCTCCGCTGCTCTTTTATATAAAACTGTAGCAGCTTCCTGTTATCAGGCGGACAGTCGGCGTTATCGTCTCACCAGCGCTGCGTGCAGGAGGATCGTGGGTCGTCTGATCTTTATTTATCTCTTCCTGTTCGAGCTCCTTTTCTGTCACGGTTTCATTCAAATCTGTAAAAAAAAAAAGCAGCAACACATTAGAGGAGGCGACAGGAAGCGTCTGAGCGGAGTGAGTCATGGAGCGGCAGGAGACGAACAGCGGGGGAAATTATTTCTGCTGTTTTTTGGAAGCTACATGACGGTCAGCGAGAGCCAACATGTAATTATGAGCAGCTTGGATTTAAAAAACAACAACAACAACAACAACAAAGTGCTTCAGAGAGAAACACAGGAAGCACGTACGGATGGAAAATAATGTTTCTGTTTCACCTTTAGAGATGAAACTCAGGTGAGTCGTCTCTTCTTCTTCTTCTTCTGCTTCTGCTTCGGTTCCTTCTTCAAACTCCTCTGAGGATAAAAAAAGATCAAAGCAAATGATTGAATCAGTAAAAATACGACCTGTTTAACCTGTGTTAACCTTTGACCGTGTTTGACATCATAAGAGAAAACCAGAAAAAGCGTAGCATGTCCCCTTTAAACCCTGCAGGGTTGACTCTCCGCCCGTCCCCATGAGATCGTACCTGCAGGCGTCAGCGGGCCCGGCCGCGGGGTGATGATGTCACCGTCCATCCCGGCGGTGTCACTCTGGTTATCGACTCTGCTGGTCGTTAGCGGGTTCATCTCTGCCGACCAGACACAAACACCCCAGACTGAGTGACACACGGTTCAGTTCAGAGTCTGAGTCGCAGCTCTGCTTCATGTTGGAGTGTTTAAAACAGAAAACTGCATCTTTCCCCGTCGTGTTTATATGATTAACAGATTATTTCAGGAGATGTGAGTTTTCTCTTTGCAAACATGCTGAGAATAAAACATCAGACGGCTGTGGAGCTGCTGGACGGTGGATTTTTCAGCCATGTCGGTTCTACAGTTGATCGATAAACCACTTTAGTCCAGATGGAAACATTTCAACAGCTGTTTCAGACATTCAGAGGATCCATCCTGACGATCTTTGGAGATCCTCAAACTTTTTTCTTTCGCGCCACCGTGAGGTTTTGACTGAAAAATCTTGTTTAATCCATCGTTACACACTTTATACATAAATTCACACCTTTATATGCTGATGTTTACATAAGAGCTCAATCGATCAATCGATGGTAAGAAAATTAATCAGCAGCTATTTTGATGATCTAATAATTAGGGCTGTAGTCAACCAAAGAAAATCTTGGTCGACTAAAATTGTAAATAATCTGCGACTAATCGATGAGTCGGAGGGGGGGAGGGGGGCACAGTGAATTCTGTATTTCTCTGTTTAGCGTCTTCAGGCTAGGCTAACCCATCGTTGCTAACTTCGGAGCTAACTCCCTTCACTTTTCCAGCACTTGGAGAAACAACAGACGTGACTTTTCATCATTTAACTGACACACTGTAGTCTGTGCTGTACATTTACTGCCAGACTGACAACTTACCGCTAACCTTTTCCTCTGCTCCGCTCGTATCCACCGTCACTTTCTCTGCGTCCAACTCGCTATGCTAACATGCTACGCAATGACGTATAACACAGTTGCTCGTTTCCCAGGCAACAACACAGCGGTTGACTCACGCGCTGCACAGACTCCCAAACGCTAAATATTTCTGAATGAGTGGATATTTGGCATTTATTCTAGTATTAAAAAATACTTTTTGGCCTGGCGGGGGTTCTTGTTGATATAATCGTAGGAGAAACACTGAAAAGTTCAGTATATTTAATAAACGCTCAGTAACGGAGTTAGACCTCCGGAGTTTGGAAGAGTCCAAAGTTGTGAAAACAGCGGGGGTGTTTTGAATACACCCCCGTTTTCAAAAGGTAGTTTGTTGGTCTGTCCCCCCGCTGCAGGAAAATAATGGATTAGTCCCAGAAAGCTGCTGATGTAGCACTTTTCTCCTTATGACAGTAGAGATAGAGATACAAGGAGATTAGCCGACCAATGAGAATTTAGTCGGATGAGAGAGTATCGACCAATTAATCGACTAGTCGACCAGCAGACTACAGCCCTACTAATAATAGTTTTAGAGTTTTATTTTAAGCAAAAATGAAACTATTTGCTGGTTTTATCTTCTCAGATGTGATGATTTAAAGCTTTTCTCTGTCAAATATGATATTAAACTGAATAACTTTGGTAATTTTGGTTTGTTGATCAAACAAAACAAGACGTGTGAAACAAAATTAAAACTATTTTCTGACACACACAGAAAGCCAGAAATACTGCCATATGTATGTTGTGAAGCATCTTTTAGTTTCCTTTTATTATTAATGACATTATTATTGATACAATCTGAGATGTATACAACCTGTGATGACAGTCACTGCAGATTTTGATCATCTTTTAGTCCACAAAGTGTCAGACAATAGAAAATTAAAAATAGTAATTTTAAAAAAATAAGAAAAATTTGTCATATTTAAGATGATTAAATCAGAGAATTTATGTTTTTTGAGGCTTAAATGATTAGTTTCCTGTAAAATAAACAGTAGTTTCAGTACTAAAAACATTCTTAAACATGAGAAAATGTTCAGGAATGTTTTCTTTTTGCTTATAAAACAGGAAATAAAAGCTTCTGTACTGAATATGATTTCATACAAATCTGACAGCAGTGAATGAATCCACATATAAAACTCCTCACTCGTCTGTTTATATTCTCAAAAGTTCTTCAGGAATAAAGAGTCTTATCTTCTCTCTGAATTCTCACGCTACAGTTTCAAGGACTCGAGCATCATAAAACTTCACATTCTTTGTCTTCCCCCTCTGGAGACGCAGCGCTGTGCTGAGTTTAAACACAGAAGCTCAGAAACACAAACAAGGTTTTCACCTGCTGGCAGGAAGGTCGAGTTGGAGAGCTGCACGCTCACGGACTCGTTCACTGCTGAGAGAACATCTGGAGATAAAAAAAAGACAAGGACGACGAGTTCAGAGCAGCAGATACGAGAGGAACGAAGTATGTGTGTGAATATCCTCCTCAGTGTCGGTTCAACACGAAGCCTGAGGCTGTTTTATCTTCAGAGGTCATAAAATTAAACTATTTCGCTGATTAAAGATGCTCGACATGCAGCTCAGCTCCCCTCAAATCCCAAAGTTTCCTCAATGTTTTGATGTTTTGCATTTAACTTGTAGGATTATGCTGTAAAATAAATCTCTTTATGCTCTTTAATACTCGACGTGACTCATCGATAAACGTGCAGGTGGAGCTGAACTCAGGCTCGCAGGTCAGAAGAATCAAGAAACTCAACTTGAACTTTTCCTCTGAAGCCTTTAATAACCTTCCTCATCTTCTGCTGGTTCAGCCTTCTATATTTGGAGCTAAAGGATCAAAGGAACTCTTGTTTTTTTTTTTTTTTTATCAGCTGTGCGTGGGCGGGAAGCTGCAGGATTAAACTTCAAGAGGTCAGCGTTTTAATTGGCTGAGAGCCGCAGGAGCGTTTCTACCCCGATCGATCAATCACTTCCTCGCTGACAGGAAACTGACGCACCGTCTCTGACGCGGCGCCGACGTCACTCACCTGCTCCTCCGAAGGCTCCGTCGCTCTCCGAGGTGCCGCCGAGCAGATCTGAAACAGAATCAGACGGATGAGAGATCCGCTGTGTGTCGTGTCGCTGCTGCTGCTGCTGTTACACCATCTATGAACTTTATTTATGATTTAAATGAACTCAACTCTTTTATATTTCACTCCTTAAGGTTTGAAAATGTGCTGAATGTATCGTGATTCAATAATATATCAGATATAACGCAGCGTTAAACCTGACCTGAACTGATATTAATAATCTCTACATGTCAGCCATTATTTTCTGAAACAGATAGAGAGATAAAATGTTTAAATATCCATCCAGGCAGGTTTTTCCTGCAAAAAAACGTCCAATTAGATTGTAAGAAATTCTTAAAACTACATCTCCTCCTCCTCCTTTAAAAATCCAGAAGCTCTGAATATGTTTAATTTTAAAGAGAAAACATCCAACTGAAGGAACTTTTCCCCAAATATATTTAAAATATAATTAGTTTTTTGTCCCTTTTACTAAGTTTTATCTGCAAAATGTACAAATCAGTGAAATAAAAGCAGGTGAATAGTTGTGATCCTGCAGCCTGACGTCCTGCAGGATGTTTGATCTCCTCCTCCTCCTCCTCCTCCTGATGAAGTTACCCGTGTGATTTGCAGCGGAGCAGAGCGACTCAGCGAAGCCTCTCAGCGATGAGTTGTACGAGCTCCGCGTCACGCAGTCAACAGCGGCCTGGTCGCATTCACAGAACCGCTGCTGGCACCAATCAGCAGCGTCTCAGAGAGTCAAACAAAGACGGTAAATTACTGCATGTCATTCATAGACATTAATAATGCTGCAACTTTTCATTTCTTCTGATGTAACAGTGGAAATAATACTGAAGTTTCTGCCATTTCTTCTCCATTAAAGGGTTTTTTTGAGGGTTTTTACTTATTTGAATGACAGTCTAAGGATAGAGGAATGTTGTGTCTTCAGACATTACATCAGGTGCAGCAGCTATTTGTAAATACTTGTTTTAACTTGTTTAAGACGCTTTTCTTGCATTTTTCTGGCACAAAATCTCAGTGGAGTCTTTTAGAAACTAAGAAGAAATATAATTTGTCAGTTTGGGGCCTGAAGTGTGGCTGCAAATCCTCAGTAAATATCCCTCTATGGTTATTTACCACAGGTGGTGTTCACTGCTGAACAGGTGAGGTTGTTCGGCAGGAGAGGCGGCTCCTGTCTGCAGGGGGCAGCGTTCAGGTAGCACAGCCTGTGAGTCTGACAGCAGCTGCAGCAGAGAGAGAGAGAGAGAGAGAGAGGGAGAGAGAGAGGGAGGAAGAGAGAGAGGGAGAGAGAGAATCAGATGTCCGTTAATGTAAAGAACTTTTTTTTTTCATTAAACCACATTTAGAGTTAATATTTTACACTGGACTATTACTTTTATTCTATTTTTTTATCCGTCTCATTTCCTTTTTAGCTTCTTTTTTTTTTTAATTTTTCCAAATGTAACACTTTTTAATTGTTTTATTACTTGTCTTGGCTTTTATGATCACTTTGAATCACCTTCTCGCTGAAATCTGCAATATAAATAAACTTTCCTCGCCTTAAACTGACATGTCTACATTTGCACTTGAATGGATTTTGAAGCCCGAAGATGTGAAATAACTCACTAAATGAAAAAGCAAAGTCGATTCCACGGACGTTTTCCTCTTTTCCAGCCTTGTAATCTTGAAGTGAATCACCTGATTTACACTGAAGGAGGCTTGAACTACAGGCTGGGAACCACTGATCCAGTAAAGTGTTCTCCCTCACGGCACTAAATGAATATCAGCGGATGGAAAGTCTTCTTAATCGATACCACTGACTCGCCAAAACAAAACCCTCCGTCCCACTCCACCCACACCAGAGTTCAAATTAAGCCGCCACGCTGTATTTTGAATTCAGCAGCCGCCGCAGCCGCTTCCTGCCGGGATCCGAGTCTTAACTTACACGTCCAGAGGATCCACGGGGTTCCCGGCCGCTGCGTATCTGCAGGAGCAGCCGTAGTCTTCCAGGTCACGCGGACAGAGCCCCGACGCGCAGCGGAGCTTCAACGCAAAGTTCAGCAGCGAGGGCGAATTATCGAAGAGCGAGTGGAGCCAGGTGAAGCGGAGGCCGAGACAATCTGTAGGAAGAAGAAGAAGAAGAGGAAGAAAATGAAAAAAACCGTACACAATCTCACCCTGATTCCCTGTCGTCCATCTCGCAGGTGAAGAGAGGAGTGATTTAATCATAGATAATCCTGTCGGCCCGGGTCGTGCCAATAACCCGAGTCCAGAGAAGCACGCAGGGCAGAAAATTATTTAGGCCACAGCTCTCCACACGCCGCATGTACCCGCCGTGTTGATTAGGACCAGAGGTGTCCGGAGAACGGCGCGGCTCGTGAAATCAGTCGACCTTCGTGTCAACAACAGCAGCAGAAGATATCAGAAAGAGTCAGACGGCGTTAAAACAGCACGGACGGCGAAGGAGAAAAAAAAAAAGTGTGACCTGGACGAGACGCCTCGGCTAACCCTAACCTTTACACTTCACATGAACATGTATTTATTTATTCTGGATCCATTACAAACTTTTTAACTCTTTCATTATTAAATCAAAGAGTAATATTTTTTTTAATTGTTTATTTTTACTCTGTGTTACTACAAGTGAAAAATCATGGACATGAAGTTTTTAAAAATATATTTAATGCATCAACAGAGTAAAAAGTGACTCATGGAAGTCAATATAGGCGCAATATATATATATATATATATATATATACATGTGTTTTTATATACATTATTTTATTACTAAGAGCAAATGGTATATGGTGAATACACATAGGAACATTAGATAACAAAAATAATAGAGGCAATATTTGAAAAACAAGACCTCGGCCCAACAGGCAGAATGTATTTCCAGTCTCAGAATAAAATATTATTAAAAACTTGTATTTTAAACATCTTATTTAGTAGGAAAATGTGTGTTTTTTTTCTTTCTCTGACAATAAAAAGTATTTGACAGATATTTCTGAGCTACTTGGTGCGTTTCCTCCAGCCTCCGCCATTTTGAATTTATGATTCAATATCTAAAAATCACAGAAAGAGTCAAAAATGATCGATTGGATGGACGGACGACACTTTGGGGGTTCAACACCTGGTAGTCTGGACATGATGGTACAACTTAAATGGCCTCCAAATATCTGTCCACTGTAGTCAACACCATACATGACAAGACACCAAAGAAAGTTGAGTTATTTTCTTTGTAGTAAAAGTCCAAACTGTGATTTTTGTCCTATTGAACGTTATGTTCTCATCAACATTTTAGCTGGAATTCAGTTACTGGGATAGAGGTTGTGTTCCAGTTGCCTACTGGTTGAGACTCAAGCAACATAATAAACGCCCACAGTTTGAATCTGAATTTGCTTGTTGCCCCCCATCTGTCTCTCTTTCTTTCTCTCTCTATAAATACATTGTCCTTATAATAAAAGGTGTAAAATACCCCCCAAAAATATTCAAAAAGATTAAAAAGGATTGGAATAGAAAACCAAATAACGACTAATACACTTCACTGACACATTCATTTAGTCGGATTGATTAAACTTCAACACTTCAACGAATATCCACTGATCTTTAATATTAGTTTAATGTTAGATCTTTAAAATTATGGAGAAATTTAGGCCTGAAACTTATGGTTATTTTCCTTATTGATTAATCTGGCGATTATTTTCTCTTATTTTTCTTCTATCAGAAAATAGTGAAAAAAGCTCATCATAATTTGATGTCTGCAAAAAATATATTGTGCTATTCCCTTCAGATGAATCATATTATTTTAACTGTAGACGAAAATTATAAATGTTTCTAATCCAAAAATGACATTTAGGCTGTTTCATTACTTTTCTTGGGCTAAAAAGAGAATATATTAATACATTAACTCTGCATTTTCATATAAGAGATTCAGTGTCAGAGTTAAACAGCGCGTTAATAAATGTTAATTGGTGTTTGGCCCAGATATTCAGCTATATATGACAGTCAAGACACTGAATCCCCACCAGCACTTTGACCTTTCTGTGGAGGAAAACTTGTTAATTCCCTACGGAGTCAATAAAGCATCACGCTAAGTCGTACAAAAAAGCTGCGTTGACTCATCGTTTTGAACTCGTTGAACCAACGAAGCGCTGACTCTGATTAGCTGAGTCATTAATGAACATGAAGAGGCTGTGTGTCTCGTGTGACAGTCTTATTGCTCGCTGTTTGTTACATAATGTTTTTTTTTTTTTTTTTTGTTCTCACCCATCATGTGAACTGTGTTTGGGTGGCTGGTCTCCGGGTCCGGGCAGAAGATGGAGCTGGCAGAAAGTGCTGAGGACAAAAAAGAAAGATGAGTAATTATCCTCGTGGTTATGTGATTTATGGACGCCGCATTAAACACAGCAATAAACCCCGTAGATCTTGTTACATTAGTTTAATTACTTAAAACTCATGGAAATATCATAGAGAAGACTGTCAGCTTCAAAAAGTATTTCTGTCATCTCAAAAAGCTACAACATATAGCGAAATAAATGAATATCTACAACTGTACTTGGCGGTGAAGATCAAAAAGTTCCTCATCTTGAAACAAATTATTTATCACGCAATAATGATATATCTCATTGAAATACCTCTCTGTAACAAGGATTTATAAGTTGTACATGGCCTTAATAATGGGTTTTAAATAATCTACTAATGCTTTATTGATTCGTTATAATACATTTAATGATAACACATTTGGCTTTTGCCAGTAAAAAATGGCCAACATGCACATTTTGCACATTTCTGTTCTGTAAATATTCATCGTGCCAACGTTGTTCTCAGTAAACACAGCCACAGTTAATGTTTTCTTTGATGAAATATGTCAATTTAAGTTAAGTTTTTAATTCTGTAACTTGACTTATAAGAACTTGTTCAGCTGCATTTATCTCATCCGCTATCCTGTCACTATATTTCATGGATGTAGCTAAGTAGCTAGCTAACTACATAGGATGCTTAATCTCAAATTGTAAGAGTAGATTTTTCAATGAAGGAAATATCCATTAATGAGCACAACTCATGTACTCGCAGTACTCGTTTGGCTGCAGTCTGTAGCCCAACAAGTAATTTCCCCAGAAAACACATTATAAAAGAGACGCTTGTAAAAACCTTTACCAAGACACCTCGAACTGCAAACGAGGTCAATTATTACTCTTTGTATCACAAATGTTTAAACCATAAAGGTTTTAGTTTTGTTTAACTTTCCAAGGTTTAGAAAATCACATGTATTATTTAACATTTTTAGCTTACGCACTGAGCGCTTTTCATTCAAGTGAATTGGCGCCAACTTGGAGTAATAAACCAACGGTACAACTCAAGATTTATTTGAATCTATGAATGAAAGTCTGAGATGTGGGCAGCTGTTCATGGGTCCTCACCAAATCATTAATAAAAAGGGTCACATTTTGAGATAAATACATTGAGAAATGTTTAAATAAATCAAGCGGTGAATGGTAATAAATTATTAGTAAATGGTGAATAGTAAAGAGCTACCTGGCAAACCAAAAGCTATTCTTGTAAATGGCTAATAACTGATCTTTAAAGCTTAGCAAATTATTTATTATCAATTACCAAAGCAATAAGTAAACTCCTGTCTTTTAAAACAGTGAAAATACATTTTAGTAGTAAAGCTTCTGCTCTGTTTCTCTGTTTTTATCCAGTAGTCAGATTTGGCGGGAAATTTGTTGGCTATCTTTACAGCATTAACAAGAAAATGGTAGTTTTTCTTCCTCTGTTTTATCTTTGGATGCTCACTCAGGAACAACAGCGCCCTCTTCCTGTTTAAAGTCTGTTTGCTTTACACCAGTTTGATGTCCTTATGTCAACCTGAAGTTGCATTAAAGCGGAGCGGTACATGTGATAAATGGAGACGTAGCAGGATACTCACCATTTGTAACAGCAGGCAGCATGAAAATCCACATCAGAAACATGACTTATAGCTGCATTCAGAGAGAGAAAGATGTTATCTTATGATAAACATTCAGTTATCTGTAAAAGAAATAAAAGGAATAAGGTTCAAAACTTCCATCACATCAACCTTCAGAACAAAAAGGTACAACATCAACATCATTACTGCAAAACCTATTATTATACATGGTGCTAATAGTAGTAGTTGCACTAAATGCTCTAATATTTACACATACATTAATATATATTTTTCAGTTGAGAGCAGTCACTGTTTATATTGGTGTCATGTTCAAAGACGCCGACAGCCTGAGTGCAGATTAACCTGCCAATCAACCAATTATCACATTATCCTATATTATCCTTCACTTATTGTTTGTTTTCTAAGATTTTTCTCATTACATAGCTCAAAGATGTTCCCATTAATTCACCACGAAGATTACTGTAACTAAGACTACAGAAAACGATCAATAAATGTGTCTGTTTGCTATGATGATAGATTTCCTACTGTATTGCAAGAAAGGCTTAAATTGTAATAGTACAGTAATAGTAAATTTTCAATAACAAAATGAAGTGAAATCAGAAAAGTAAGCGATAAATATGTCTAAAAACTGTTTTGTAACATTGTTAAAATTAAGATAATGTAAATGTAACATGCAAAATACCAGTGTGGATCTTTAAAACTACAAATAACTGATTACATTTCATCCTCATCATCAACAATTGTTTGTGGGAAAAATATAGAGAAAGGAAATATATATTTTGATTTTCACATCATTAAAGTCTAGTTGCTAAATTGCCAACATAGCACCAAAAAAAGCAGAAGTTAACGTTTCGTCGCCATTCTCTGCACAGCCACAGGAGGCCGCAATTGAGCACAAACCCCGGATATGAGCTTTGGAAAGAACATCTGTTAAATATCATAACAGCACAGAAGGTGCAAATTATCTCTACGCTATCATGACTGCAATTAAACTCAAACTCTGTCGCATACATCGACAGCCCCAGGAGATGTGGAGACGAACACGCTCATCAGAGAGAACCACAAATGTCACCTGAATTTACCCCAACATCTCCCATCCAAGCTCCATAAATTACCCCGCCATCATTACAGCGCTGATTACCACCGAGCTGAATGAGACGGACGACCTTCTCCGCTCCTCGCTGGGTTCAGGGCGGTTAAGGCCCACCTGTGGCTCCGCTCCACTACTGCTCGGCTTGGTGAGGTGAAAGACGTGTCATTAGTGTTATTCAAACCCCTGAGCATATTTCACTGAGAGCCAGGGAAGCTATCATTGCTTCTGATGTCAGTTCAGCGCGGAGGAGGTCAGCTGTCTCATTTATGCAGTGATGCACCAGCTTTATTTCATCTTTAATGTCACCAATGAAGTTGAATCCAATCTAATCTAAACTGATCTAAAGCTGAAGTGGTCAACTTTGCACGTTAATGGTTTCAAATGACAGCAAAGAGTCATTTACACCATCGAGGAGGGTTTATATCAAAAGAACAAGAAGCCCACATCCTGTAGAGCCTGTAAAAGGAAAAACTCCCAGCATGTAAGAACAGAAGAGCTCTGTATTTTAACAACTTCATAATCAAACTATCTTTATTTTTACGTATATCGATGAGAATTTCTTTGGTTATGCTGTTTTGTTTGTTTTTATATCCTGTTTATGAATATTTGAACAGCAAATCCTGATTTCAGAAACATTATTCTGACTCAAATGGATATAAAGAGATAATAATATATAATAAATAGATAATATGCACCTTGTTATATTAATGTCTTAACAATTTAAAATCTCATTTCTGAAACATCACAATTAAAGCCAAGCAGCAGTCTTACTAATGTAGGTCTGACCTGCAACATTTCATCAGCGGTGGAAGAAGCACTCAGATCCTTTACTGAAGTAAAAGTATCAATACAACAATGTAAAAATACTCCATTACAAGTAAATGCATGAAAAGTCCTACTGCAGTAAAAGTACATAAAAAGTACTAAAGTATTATGAGCTTGATGTAGTTAAAGTATTGCAGTAAAAGTAATGGTTTGGTCCCTCTGACTGATATATTATTATTTATGACATCATTAGATTATTAATAGTGAAGCATCAGTGTTAGAGCAGCATGTTACTGTTGTAGCTGCTGGAGGTGGAGCTAGTTTACACTACTTTATATACAGTTTATGTTTTACATTTAAGTTTTACATTTTATTTTATTCTTTATTGACATTTGGTGACTGCAGTTTGTCAGAGATCAGCTGTGCTTCTCTGGCCTCAGCTCTGAAGTCCAACCCCTCCCATCTGAGAGAGCTGGATCTGAGTGGAAACAAGCTGCAGGATTCAGGAGTGAAGCGGCTGTGAGCATGTTACTGTTGTAGCTGCTGGAGGTGGAGCTAGTTTACACTACTTTATATACAGTTAGCTAGTTAAGTCCACTGTTTCCCAACTTTGGAGTCGGGGCCCCTCCAAAGGGTCAGCAGATAAATCTGAGGGGTCGTGAGATGATTAATGGGAGAGGAAAGAAGAAAAAACAAAGTTCTGATACACAAATCTGCTTTCAGTTTTTCTCTAATCTTTGATTTTTGCTGAAATATTGGATCATTTGAACATTTATTGAAATGAAAGCATATGAGAAGTTTAGAGGGAAAAATCACTATTTGGTGGAGCTGTTAACAACTCATAGACATGTGAAATGTGACCCCGACTACACACTGCTTTTTGTAAGACCACAATAATAATCAGATCTCTGTCTCTGTCGTAAACTTTCATCCATTCATGAGTGAATAAATGGATATTCAGCAAAGCTCTTTTAGCTCATCAAGTACAGTGTCTGAGCTAAAAGGAATTAAACATTGACAGCTTGTCATCGTATGTGTGTGCACTGCCAGACTTAGTTAAACACGCCTGAGAATTTCTTATGTAATTGGTTTAAACGATTTTTAGGGATTCAGTCTGAGAAGCAGAGACGTATGTCCTCTTAATTAAGACACTGACTGCAAAATAACTTCAGTGGTGCAGCCTGTGAGAGGACAGAAAATACTCCTCTTCCTTTAGATCCTTAATTTATATCATTCATTCTCAGGTTCTCTAAACTGAGCGTAAAACATGTCCAGTTTCAGAAACCAGGATTTGATGTTTAAAATGGCAAAACATATCTGGGATACTCCAAAAACCTGATCATAGTAGTGCACATGTAAATGCACTCATACAATAATAGAATATTTGCATGGCTAGCTGCTTTAAAACATGGTTTAAGGGTTTGGATTCTTGTTAAAGCTCAACTAAAACACTTTGGTTTAAGCTTTTAGACATATTGTTGTTTTTTTTTTGTCCACTTGGGAACATAAAAACTGTATCAACAAGCTCCTTTTAGCTCTGGTTTGGTCTCCACCAACTTGTGAGAAAAATATCTGTCTCTTTAGCTGCTCGATGTTCCACTTTTTTCACTACTTAGTCTCTAACTGTGTTTGTCTGCTGTTTGCTGCTTTATCAGACTGAACCAAGTAGAAAATGTGCTGCAAAAAACAAAACTAGGAGTTAAAAAGCCAGAATTCTCTTTGGTGTTAAATGAAACCCATTTCATACAACATGAAGCCTTTTGAGTCTACAGTATCATTGGAATATATTGCTTTGAATGAGAAAATGTATCAATAACATATTTTTTTACTGTTACCTTCGACTCCTCTGTCACTTGTATAAAGTAAAAAAAGGAAAATCTTACCTTATTTGTGGTGGACGAGCTGAAGAAGTTCCTCATTGAACGACGTTTAGTGTTGCAGAACGGGTCATCATTAGAAATAACGCTCAGCTTTAACGGACAAACTGCCAATAAGAGAAGCTAGAGGCCTTTAAAGCTTTTGTGGCTGTTTCCAGAAACTGTGTATCAGTTCTACCTGAGGAGAGGGAGGGGGGCACCTTTAGCCCCTTGGGTTCAGGTCTTATTGGCTATCAAGTGACACCTGAGCAGCAGCTTATCATGGTTTGGTTTCTATAAAGGTATTTGAAGTTTCAGCTGAGGGGGAGGTCCTGACAGGGGGGACCCACAGAGTGGTCTTTGTCCCGAGGGGGGGTGGATCTGTGACCTGGGGGTCAACCTGGTCTTATCTGATTCCCGCAGGAGTTCAGATCAATGAGTACCATCAGGTGAGGAGGGAGGAGGGGGATCAATGGGTCAGTGAGGCTGAGGAGCTGCAGGTTTAATGACAGGGGGGACTGATAGGGGGTCATTGTGTGGGACAGGTGCATCTGTGGGGGAGGACGGTACAGATGTTTATGTCTAATTTCATGTGTTGCACACAGGAAGTGGCTAAAAAGACAGAAATGTTTTAAATACAGAATTCCTACAGTGACAAGTTTGGTGAAAAACATATTTTATTTTGTGTTTGGGAGTGTTGATTCAACTCAGAGGGGTTTTTTTGTTCGTTCTGATGTTGTTCAGCAAACATACAGTCTAGTAAGACGTCACTCTCTTTGTTAACAGTAATGTTGAAGTTACTGAGCTGTTTGTAAACACAAGAGATGTAGGAGCAGGTTCCTGTTTTGTTGGTTTCATGTGTTTGACTCAAAAACATATTTTTCTTCTGTTGAATGTTTGTTCTCTTCTCTGAATGTGCAGAGTTTGTTTTCACGTCCATCTACTGAAGGAGGAAAGTTTCTTTCTGCTCAACTTAATTCTTGGTTTTTACACGTGCAACTACGAGCAGGATTTGTGACATCACAACTAGTTTGGAGCCAATCATGGTCCAGTATTCATAGTAATTTTAAAGTGTTCATGCAAAAGTAACTGATTGTGGAAACTCAGACACAAATTATCATTCAAAGAAGAGCATTTTAATATGTCTTTTAAAATGTGTGGGAGCAGATATTTGTGTTACAACAAGACAAAATGATTGAGTTAAAAAAAACACCTTTGACAGCTTAAAGGACCAGAGTGCAGGATTTAGTGACCTCTAGTGGTGAGGCTGCAGATTGCAACCAATTCAATACCTCTTTTTTCTCCCTTTCCAAGTATGTAGGAGAACCAACAGTGGCCGCAAAATTCATGAAACATGAAAGTTTCTATCTGTGGAAGAGGACCTGCTCCCTCTGTAGATATAAAGGCTCATTCTAAGGTAACAAAAACACAACAAATCTTGTTTTCAGGTGAATTTTCAGGTGAAGTTACACTAATTAAAACACTGCTATAAATATTATATTCCATTTCTGCCAAGTCTGTTCTGCTAGATGCCACTAAATTCTACAGACTGGTCCTTTAAAAGTTATTAAAAGTTATGTTTTTATCCATTACTTTACATATTAATGATGTTAATCTGAGAGCAGTAACAGTGGAATCATAAAATATCCGTGTCGTCTTTATCAGATTATTAACATTAACAACCCAATTGGATTTTGGAGCTCTTAAGAAAAACTGATTTTTTATTTAAAGATCATAACTGACAGATCTTGTTTGTAAAAATTCCCGCAATGGATATACATTTTCTTATTATTTATATTGATGCATTTAGAAACTAATGTCATGTGTCTGTGTGGTTGAAAAGGAGCTTTAGAGAGAGTACGCAGTTTGGAAAATTAACCAGATTTTTTATTGAACTGACACAAGAAAAACATTCATATGTTTCTGAGAAAAAAAAAAAGACAAGAATTCTACTTCAAAAAAAAAAATAAAAATCCAGACTGATTTGAAGACTTAGATATGATTTTCATAAATATGTGGAGAGATTTTCCTTTTAATACAGCTGGATTAAAATACCAGATTTCTTTCACATCTCATCTTGTGGTGTTCGGTATGAACAGTCTTCTTCTTGGGCCTAATAACTACATCATATCATTATTGTGATGGATATTAAAAGATGTGAGATGACAGAGGTGTAAAAATGTGCAGTATTATTTGTTTTCTCCAGACCTGTGAATCACCAGATATATTTCCAAACTCCAGAAGTGCACTCAGCTTTAGTTTGTAGTCTGCCATTTGTGGTTCACACTCGGTCACTTCCTGCGATGATGAAGAGCTCTTTGTGTCTCTCTGCTTCCACACTAGTCACAGTTTATCGCACATCTTTGTCAGGCATCTCTGTTTCAGATCTGTGGAGGGAGGATGGTGGATTACAACCAGGTGACTGAGACTAGAGACCAGTTTGCTGTCTCAGCTGATGGTTCAAAGTGGTTTGTGTCATTTCTTTACACAGAAGTTTCATAACTTTTCATATTAGCTCCACCTGCAGCAGCTACAACAGTAATTTAATAACTTATGGTTCACTTAAACTGTTAAATTATTTGATTACTTTTCACAACCACCTACTGCAACTTTCTGAAACAAATTTTCCCCTCTGGTGAATCCAAACTGTATCAGTCGCCAGTAAATTGATGTTGCAGCAGATTTGAAACTCTCTGTGTTCAGAATTAACCCCAACAACTGTCAACTGTCACCTTTCCAATAAAGTCTTTATACAAATATTCATCTGACAGACTTTTAAACGCGGGAGGAGGATTTTTAAAAAGCCAACCATTGCTTGGATCAGTGGGCATGAGGAAGAGACTCAGAGAGCAACTCATATTCAAGCAGAATGTAACATGGAATCTTACAGTAAACAGCATTATACTATATCATTGTCCCCCATCTGATGAAACCAAAGGTTTTATCATTGTAAAGGTTAATGATTGACAGGATTAGCCAAAGGCTTCAAGTATGTTTGTCTGAAGGACTCAGTTTGTAATATTTGACTGGACGACATTAAAACAATTTGCTTTCAAAAGCACAAAATCCAGAGTGGTGAAAAGGCTGATTCTTTAAAGACATTTAGCATAAACATATTGTTTCTAGACAAAGACAATACTTTTGATATGATGAGACTCTCTGATCCAGAGAATAACATATAGCTCTTCAAATCCCATAATTACAAATAAATAATAAAGAAATCTACAAGACACACAACAACTGGGATGGATAAGAGAGAATTTTTAAAGAATATAAAATACATCTAAAAATAACAGAGAGGCAGAGTTCAAAAGTAGTGCAAGACACCGTGAGACAAAAGCAGCTGCTACAGTCTTATCTTAAGAGAAACTAAACTGCAAAAACATTTATTCATGCTTTTTCTCCATTTGCTGTATTTCAGAACATGTTTTAGTGGAAATACCTTATTGGATTTTTTAACTGTTTTTAAAATGGAGATTTTACTGAATCAAGACACAACTTTGTAGGATTGTTTAATAAACATTTCAAATGTGATTATTAGCCCCATTTCAGTTTCTTCATAACATGTTTATCAGGAATGGGAATAAAAGTCTCCCAAATATTTCAATATTTACTCAGAGATTTTTTTTTCTTTTGCTGGTGTCTCACCTATTGAAACCTTTTAACAACTTGTGAAAACATCATGATAATAGAGTTGCTGTGTAATTTTACATCCTACAACTCTTCTGCCTCCTCTCTCCTGATTCCTTCACTCACTCTGGAAATGTAAAAATTCCACAATAATATTAACAGTGACCGTGTTGGAGGCCAGAATGAGCAACACACAAGAATTGAAATGAAAGAATGACTATGAGGTTAAAATGCTGAATCTCAGCTTTAGTTTGTGGATACTGAAACCTGAGTGTGGGAAAACCAACCCATAAACACAAAAAGATCAGAGACTTAAATCCCACTTATCAGCTGTTTAGTTCTGATGATCTTTCAAAAGATCTCCTTCAAAATCCCTGCATTTCAGACTGGTGATGGGGCCCACAGTGGGCTGCCCCTGCAGGGCTCATTTTTCTTCCCGCAGTGGGATAGCCTACACCTAGTCCAAAGTGTGGGCAGAGTGAGGACCCTGGTTGGGCCCACTGTAGGCCTGCAGTGGGCCCAGGTGGGCTATGCTATGTGGGCCCCACTGGGGTCCACTGTGGGCCCCAAAGCAGTTAATCAGAAGGACTGGAATGTAAAATTTAAATCTGTACATGTGGTATGAAACATAATGGTTTTTGTCACTGTATTTGAAAACTAACAAACTATTTGTTAAAAGTTTTGATATGGCCCACAACGGTAACATGTCCTACATTGGGCTGTCCCTGTGGGGCTAATTTTTTTCCTGGAGTGACCCCACACGGGCACCAAAGGGGCACGTTTGCTGGGTTAGTTCTGGTGATCATTCAACATTAAAGGTTCACAACTTTTCAAGTGTGTCTTGAACCAGCAGTCAGGTGTCCATATGAACAGTGAAAGAGGTTTTTCCTCGCTGTAATCATTCCTCCTGTTCATACTGGATATTAAAAGATCTTCAAATGTGATGGAGGCCAAAATCCACAGTGTGTCCACACAGTCGTTTAAAAGTTAATGTGAAGCTTCTATTCAGCTTCAGCAGTCTGAGTTAGTCATATCAAGTGGATATCTGACACATTTACAGTCTTTTTAGCATCAAATTCTCCTCTTTGTGTTTCCCTGTTGAGCTCAGGTGGAAGTATAGAAACAAAAAGAGGGACTTTGGCACAAAAAAGACTGTAACATTTAAAGATATCTACTGGATTTGAATCATTTGGACACTGAAGCTTCATATAAACTTTTGTCCTCCATCACTTCCATTGTAAGGTCATTATGAAGGGATCTTCTAATGGTCAGTATGAACAGGAGGAATGATTACAGCAAAAAAACTATTTTAATGTTCATTTGGGCTCCTGACTGTTGTTTTAAGAGAGACTTACAAGATTGTGAACTCACCTCTTAGTACATCATTCTAACTTGTTGTTTGCTTTAAACTCAGCTCAGTGTTCAAGGATCTTTGGTGCTGTTTTTGCATTTTTTTAATCAGACACCTGTTTCATTCTCATACAGCAGTTCAGTGACCTGTTTTATGTGTATAAAAAGACGGGAGCTGAGCGAGACGTGTCAGACTGCATCTTGCTGTCTAAAGAGGTGATATTTCACGATGAGGCGTGCTGCAGCTTTTCTGGCGTTGCTGCTCTGTCTGTACTGGACGAGGGCTCAGGGTGAGAGTGGAGGGCTGACAGAGAATGATGTCACTCAGACAGAAGATCAGTCTGAGATCCTGGGTGTTAAAGCAACCAGTGATCAGACTAACTTCACCCCTGATATCTGGACTGAACTGAAGGAGCTGAGAGACATGGTGATCGTACACAGTATGGAGCTGAGGAAGCTGGAGCAAGAGAATACAGGTTCATTCACATAGTTATAAATAGATGAATGCAATGTTCATATATTCATTACTTTTAGGACTAATTTGCTGCTTTTATTCCAGCCATACAGGCCAGACTGACAGCCAGTGAAATCAAGAATGCAGGTAGATATTTACATTTTATTAAATGATATGTAATTAGTTCATGTTTGTGATGTTTTCCTGTCAAGTTCAAGAGTTAAATGTAACAAAATCTTTAAGGTGTTTACTGAGATTAATATCTAAGACTCGAAAAGAACCTTTTGGTAAGAAACTTTAAATGTTTTCACAGTTTTGGAGGCCAGATTGAACACTGCTGAAAATGAGGTGGAGGAGCTCAAGAGGGAGAACACCGGTAGGCTGCAAAACACACAGCTGCCAGTTTATTAAATACACATACTGGTATTTCAAGTTCCAGTTATGTATTTTACCTCCTTTTACAAAAAAAAATGATGAATGTGTTCACAGCGTTGGAGGCCAGAATGAGCACCAGTGAAAAAGTGGTTGATGAGCTCAAGACAGAGAACAACGGTAAAAGAGTTTGTTTTTTTTAAATGATATTTTAAGTTAGAAAATGTTTTAATGTCTATCAGATATAAAGTCCAAAATTGATGAAAGAAGAGTAAAATATCCATTTACCAGGAACAAGTTCAATAGATTGAAATTTTACATGTGGATGTTAATCTTAATTTATTTCCTCCTCTAATGCAGATCTTCGAGCCAGAGTAACAGCAACAGAAAATAAAAGCACAGGTAGGTTTACATAGTGATCAAAGAAAGATGTGAAACTGCAGATCATAGTCCTACTTTACAATAAGAGTTTTAAATGTGTTCACAGTGTTGGAGGCCAGATTGAACACTGCTGAAAACGAGGTGGAGGAGCTCAAGAGGGAGAACACCGGTAAGCTGCAAAACACACAGCTGCCAGTTTATTAAACACTTGCAGATGATACTGATGTGAGAGGAAAATATTCTCTCTATGTGTGTCTCCCACATTCACACAGAACGAAAGGTGGCGTTTTTTGCCGGCCTTACTGACGCAGGACTTGTTGGACCCTTCAATACTGAAACCACACTGAAGTTCAGTAAAGTTTTCACCAACATCGGCCAGGCTTATAATCCATCTACAGGTACGTACACCTCTCTCACCTACTCACACTGATTTTATTTGAATTATTACACAATCTTATAGATTTGGGATCCAACTTATTTTTTTTAAATTTCCTTTTCATGCATGACTTTTATTGCATCCCTCATCGTCTAAATGTGGAATATCTCTCTTTAAATTGTCTCTCTCTGATTTTTCTTTCTTTGTATTTCTTGTCTTCTTAGTTCTGGGTTGGAAGTTCTTATAAAGCTCTTTCAGATAAAGTATGTTATACTGGGATATACATGATGCCATTTTAGTGAAGGGACTTTCTCTTTTACATAGTTTGCAAATGTTTTTAAGTATTATATAACTATTTTTATTCTATTTGGCAGCTTTTTTTTATTCTAATGGCATCTTTCTGTGAAAACTTTGATAGTTCTCACTTGTATTTGGTTTGGTTTGTGTTTTCACTGAATTGATTCCTTGATCAGATTTCTAACAGTCTAACATAGACAGACTTGGCAGAAAATTCCCAGAATTAGACAAACACCTAAAAAACCTGATAAAATCAATTAATAGACTGAATTCCTCCTTTGTTGCAGGTTTCTTTACAGCACCAGTCAGAGGAACCTACTACTTCAGATTCACCGGGTGGGAAGTGCGTGATAAACAATTCATGGGTATTCGACTGTATCACAATAACAAGCACATAACTGTCTCTTTTAATGTAGTTCTTAGCGGTGGTGCTACCACTGTGTCTAATGGAGTTGTTCTTCAGCTGGAAAAGGGAGATGAGATCCGTCTGGCTCTCCCTCAAGGTTATGGTCTTAATGACAATGCCTATAATTTTAACACTTTTAGTGGATTCCTACTTTTTACTATGTGAGGTCTGCTGTAAAAACAACCACAGTTGATTACATGAAGTCTCAACATTACACTATTAAAATATGAAATCCAAATAATCAGTTTGTGTGTGTGTGTATTTTTGTCTGGTTACATGAACAAGACAAGACTGACAATATCAAACAACCTCTCAAACAGATCACACCCTCCCTTTCTTCTCTTCACATGCTGTCCCCCGTTACCTTTCTGTGTCCTTTTATGTTTTGTAAACCAATATCATCAAATAAAAAAACATTCTAGTGTTAATGAATATGAGGAGGATGTCATATGTAATTAAAATAATTTCACAAAGCATTTTGAAGAAAAATACAACTCCTGTAGTAGCAACAATATTCTATGACTCCACACAACTGTTAGTTACTGTAAGCTACAAAAACATCATTACAAATAAAAATACAATATAATGTTAGAAAACATGTTTTTGCAACATGTGATGTGCAAAACTAATTGGAAAAGAAAAAATAACTACAAGAAATACAACAACTGGGATGGAAAGCAGAGAATTCTTAAAGAATATAAAATACATGTAAAAATAACAAAGAGGCAGAGTTCAAAAGTAGTGCAAGACACCGTGAGACAAAAGCAGCTGCTACAGTCTTATCTTAAGAGAAACTAAACTGCAAAAACATTTATTAATGCTTTTACTCCATTTGCTGTATTTCATTATTTTTAATGAAAATTGATTGTTGATTATTTTAAAATGGAGATTTTATTGAATAAAGACTCAACTTTGTAGGATTGTTTAATAAACATTTCAAATAAATTGTGCAACACACAAGAATTGAAATGAAAGAATAACTATGGGGTTAAAATGCTGAATCTCAGCTTTAGTTTGTGGATACTGAAACCTGAGTGTGGGAAAACCAACCCATAAACACAAAAAGATCAGAGACTTAAATCCCACTTATCAGCTGTTTAGTTCTGATGATCATTCAAAAGATCTCCTTCAAAATCCCTGCATTTCAGACTGGTAATGGGGCCCACAGTGGGCTGCCCCTGCAGGGCTCATTTTTCTTCCCGCAGTGGGATAGCCCACACCTAGTGTGGGCAGAGTGAGGACCCTGGTTGGGCCCACTATAGGCCTGCAGTGGGCCCAGGTGGGCTATGCTATGTGGGCCCCCTGGGGTCCACTGTGGGCCCCAAAGCAGTTAACCAGAAGGACTGGAATGTAAAATTTAAATCTGTACATGTGGTATGAAACATATTGGTTTGTGTCACTGTATTTGAAAACTAACAAACTATTTGTTAAAAGTTTTGATATGGCCCACACGTGCCCCACATTTCCCAACGGTAACATGTCCCACATTGGGCTGCCCCTGTGGGGCTAATTTTTTTTCCTGGAGTGACCCAAAGGGGCACGTTTGCTGGGTTAGTTCTGGTGATCATTCAACATTAAAGGTTCACAACTTTTCAATTGTCTTAAAGCAGCAGTCAGGTGTCCATATAAACAGTCAAAGAGGTTTTCCTCGCTGTAATCATTCCTCCTGTTCATACTGGATATTAAAAGATCTTCAAATGTGATGGAGGCCAAAATCCACAGTGTGTCCACACAGTCGTTTAAAGTGTGTGTGAAGCTTCTATCCAGCTTCAGCAGTCTGAGTTTAGTCATATCAAGTGGATATCTGACACATTTACAGTCTTTTTAGCATCAAATTCTCCTCTTTGTGATTCCCTGTTGAGCTGCAGGTGGAAGTATAGAAACAAAAAGAGGAACTTTGGCACTAAAAAGACTGTAATGTTGAAAGATATCTACTTGATTTGACTCATTTGGATGCCGAAGCTTGATATTAGCTTCATATAAACTTTTGTCCTCCATCACTTCTATTGTAAGGTCATTATGAAGGGATCTTCTAATGGTCAGTATGAACAGGAGGAATAATTACAGAAAGAAAAAAAACTATTTTAATGTAAATTTGGGCTCCTGACTGTTGTTTTAAGAGAGACTTACAAGATTGTGAACTCACTTCTTACTCACCTAGTGCTCACAACTTGTTGTTTGCTTTAAACTCAGCTCAGTGTTCAAGGATCTTTGGTGCTATTTTTGCATTTATTTTTTTTATCAGACACCTGTTTGATTCTCATACAGCAGTTCAGTGACCTGTTTTACGTGTATAAAAAGACGGGAGCTGAGTGAGACGTGTCATACTACATCTTGCTGTCTAAAGAGGTGATATTTCACGATGAGGCGTGCTGCAGCTTTTCTGGCGTTGCTGCTCTGTCTGTACTGGACGAGGGCTCAGGGTGAGAGTGGAGGGCTGACAGAGAATGATGTCACTCAGACAGAAGATCAGTCTGAGATCCTGGGTGTTAAAGCAACCAGTGATCTGACTAACATCACCCCTGATATCTGGGCTGAGCTGAAGGAGCTGAGAGAAATGGTGATCGTACACAGTGTGGAGATGAGGAAGATCGAGAAGCTGGAGCAAGAGAATACAGGTTCATTCACATAGTGATAAATAGATTCATGTCCTTTTCACATATTATAGATGTTGATGTAATTTCATACTTGCTGTTGATTGTATGTAAACCTTACATAATACTAACTAGAAATGTGTTCACAGATTTGGAAGCCAGATTGAACACTGGTGAAAAAGTGGTGGAGGAACTCAAGAGGGAGAACACCGGTAAGCTGCAAAACACACAGCTGCCAGTTTATTAGATACACATACTGGTATTTCAAGTTCCAGTTATGTAGTTTACCTCCTCTATAATGTAAATGTTAAATGTGTTCACAGATTTGGAGGCCAGAATGAACACCAGTGAAAATTTGGTCAAGGAGCTCCAGAGAGAGAACATTGGTAAACTTAAAAAAATCAAAGTTTGAAAATGAAGCTGAGTATATTTTGTCAGCAATGACAACATATTTAGTGAGGTCAAGATAAGGGAAAGTTTCATTAATAATGTTTTGGTGAGAAAACTTTAAATATCACAGAGCACAGGTAAGCTACACAAATCAATAAAAAGCAAAAATTGCATCATATGATAGAAATATAAACATATTTAATGTGAAAATTATGATAATAAAAGCTTCATAATTAACCTTTTTGTGAAAAATGTTAAGGCTTGGAGGCCACAATAAACAGCAGTGAAAATCTGATTTATTCATGCAATTTTAATGTCATTTTACACTTGACTGTTGGTTGACTGTAAATATTTCATAATAGTAACTAGAAATGTGTTCACAGTTTTGGAGGCCAGATTGAACACTGCTGAAAATGTGGTGGAGGAGCTCAGGAGGGAGAACACTGGTAAAATTATTTTTTTTTTGATAAAAGAGTAAAATGATCTATTTAGCAGTATGACATATTGATGAAATTTTACATGTGAATGTTAATCTTAATTTATTTCCTCCTCTAATGCAGATCTTCTAGCCAGAGTAACAGCAACAGAAAATAAAAGCACAGGTAGGTATACATAGTGATCAAAGAAAAATGTGAAACTGTAGATCATAGTCCTACTTTACAATAAGAGTTTTCAATGTGTTCACAGTGTTGGAGGCCAGATTGAACACCAGTGAAAACCAGGTGGAGGGCCTCCAGAGAGAGAACACCGGTAAGCTGCAAAACACACAGCTGCCAGTTTATTAGATACACATACTGGTATTTCAACTTCCAGTTATGTAGTTTATCTCCTTTACAATAATAATAATGAATGTGTTCACAGTGTTGGAGGCCAGATTGAACACCAGTGAAAACGAGGTGGAGGAGCTCCAGAGAGAGAGTGCAGGTGAGCTGATTACATCATTATTAAAAAGTCAAAATGTCATATTATGGTAGCAGTGAGAATGGAAACGGTAAATCGAGGGTCATCCTCTGTGCAGCAGGATGCAGAGTGACATGAATACAGTTATGAGGAAAAAGTGAGGTTTTGCAGCTGATACTGATGTGAGAGGAAAATATTCTCTCTATGTGTGTCTCCCTCATTCACACAGAACGAAAGGTGGCGTTTACTGTTGGCCTTACTAACTCAGTAAACGTTGGACCCTTCAATACCGAAATCACACTGAAGTTCAGTAAAGTTTTCACCAACATCGGCCAGGCTTATAATCCATCTACAGGTACGTACACCTCTCTCACCTACTCACACTGATTTTATTTGATTATTTGAATTATTACACAATCTCGTATCTTTATGATGTACCTTTTTTTTTAAATTTCCTTTTCATGCATGACTTTTATTGCATCCCTCGTTGTCTAAATGTGGAATATCTCTCTTTGAATTGTCTCTCTCTGTTTTTTTCTTTCTTTGTATTTCTTGTCTTCTTAGTTCTGGGTTGGAAGTTCTCATAAAGCTCTTTCAGATAAAGTATGTTATACTGGGATATACATGATGCCATTTTAGTGAAGGGACTTTCTCTTTTACATAGTTTGCAAATGTTTTTAAGTATTATGTAGATATTTTTATTCTATTTGGCAGCTTTTTTATTCTAATGGCGTCTTTCTGTGAAAACTTTGATAGTTCTCACTTGTATTTGGTTTGGTTTGTGTTTTCACTGAATTGATTCCTTGATCAGATTTCTAACAGTCTAACATACACAGACTTGGCAGCAAATTCCCAGAATTAGCAAAACACCTAAAAAACCTGATAAAATCAATTAATAGACTGAATTCCACCTTTGTTGCAGGTGTCTTTGCAGCACCAGTCAGAGGAACCTACTACTTCAGATTCACCGGGTTTGAAAATCGTGAAACACATAATATGTGTTTTAATCTGTATCACAATGACAAGAGAATGACTCGCTCTTTTGATAAAACTGGTAGCGGTGGTAGAGGCAATGTGTCTAATGGAATTGTTCTTCAACTGGAAAAGGGAGATGTGATCTATCTGACTCTCGATTCAGGCTGCAGTGTTTGGAATGATGATAATAATCGTACCACTTTTAGTGGATTTCTACTTTTTACTATGTGAGGTCTGCTGTAAAAACAACCACAGTTGATTACATGAAGTCTCAACATTACACTATTAAAAATATGAAATCCAAATAATCAGTTTGTGTGTGTGTGTGTATTTTTGTCTGGTTACATGAACAAGACAAGACTGACAATATCAAACAACCTCTCAAACAGATCACACCCTCCCTTTCTTCTCTTCACATGCTGTCCCCCGTTACCTTTCTGTGTCCTTTTATGTTTTATAAACCAATATCATCAAATAAAAAGACATTCTAGTGTTAATGAATATGAGGAGGATGTCATATGTAATTAAAATAATTTCACAAAGCATTTTGAAGAAAAATACAACTCCTGTAGTAGCAACAATATTCTATGACTCCACACAACTGTTAGTTACTGTAAGCTACAAAAACATCATTACAAATAAAAATACAATATAATGTTAGAAAACATGTTTCTGCAGAATGTGATGTGTAAAACTAATTGAAAAAGAGTCAAAAGATTTAAGAGAAATGAAACATCAGCAGTTGTTAATTAATCTATTTAACAGGAGGATGAATTTAGTGACATATTGTTTCTAAACAAAGAAAATACTTTTGATACGATGAGACTCTGATCCAGAGAATAACATATAGCTCTTCATATCCAATAATTACAAATAAATAATTAAAAATCTACAAGACACACAACAACTGGGATGGAAATGAGAGAATCTTTAAAGAATATAAAATACATTTAAAAATAACAGAGAGGCAGAGTTCAAAAGTAGTGCAAGACACCGTGAGACAAAAGCAGCTGCTACAGTCTTATCTTAAGAGAAACTAAACTGCAAAAACATTTATTCATGCTTTTTCTCCATTTGCTGTATTTCAGAACATGTTTTAGTGGAAATACCTTATTGAATGTTTTAATTGTTTTTAAAATTGAGATTTTATTGAATAAAGACTCAACTTTGTAGGATTGTTTAATAAACATTTCAGATGAATTGTGATTATTTGCTCCTGGATGTTTTTCTGATACATACAGTACTTTTCTGCTACTTCTACTTCTAGTCAGCACATCTTCAAGGTTTAAAACAATAAGAAACATCCACTGAGCTGCAATGTGTCATTTCTATTTTTTCCAAACATGTTTATCAGGAATGGGAATAAAAGTCTCCCAAATATTTCAATATTTACTCAGAGATTTTTTTTCTTTTGCTGGTGTCTCACCTATTTAAACCTTTTAACAGTTTGTGAAAACATCATGATAATAGAGTTGCTGTGTAATTTTACAACCTGCAACTCTTCCTCACTTCTGCCTCCTCTCTCCTGATTCCTTCACTCACTCTGGAAATGTAAAAAGCCCAAAATAATATTAATGTTAAATGTTAAAATCACAGTGTTGGACGCCAGAATGAGCTCTGTAACACACAAGAATTGAAATGAAAGAATAACTATGAGATTAAAATGCTGAATCTCAACTTTAATTTGTGGATATTGAAACCTGAGTGTGGGAAAACCAATCCATAAACACAAAAAGATCAGAGACTTAAATCCCACTTATCAGCTGTTTAGTTCTGATGATCTTTCAAAAGATCTTCAAAATCCCTGCATTTCAGACTGGTGATGGGGCCCACAGTGGGCTGCCCCTGCAGGGCTCATTTTTCTTCCTGCAGTGGCAACACACATGCCCCAAGTTCACATATTTGCTGGGCACTGTGTCGGCAACCAACTGTGGGCCCTATTACAAACGTTAAATATGGGGCACATGTGGGCCCCAGTGGGATAGCCCACACAGAGTCCAAAGTGTGGGCAGAGTGAGGACCCTGGTTGGGCCCACTGTAGGCCTGCAGTGGGCCCAGGTGGGCTATGCTATGTGGGCCCCACTGGGGTCCACTGTGGGCCCCAAAGCAGTTAACCAGAAGGACTGGAATGTAAAATTTAAATCTGTACATGTGGTATGAAACATATTGGTTTTTGTCACTGTATTTGAAAACGAACAAACTATTTGTTAAAAGTTTTGATCTGGTCCACACGCTCCCCGCATTTCTGAACGGTAACATGTCCCACATTGTGCTGTCCCTAATGGGGCTAATTTTTTTCCCCAGAGTGACCCAAAGGGGCACGTTTGCTGGGTTAGTTCTGGTGATCATTCAACATTAAAGGTTCACAACTTTTCAAGTCTGTCTTAAACCAGCAGTCAGGTGTCCATATAAACAGTCAAAGAGGTTTTTCCTCGCTGTAATCATTCCTCCTGTTCATACTGGATACTAAAAGATCTTCAAATGTGCTTTCAATGGAAGTAATCGAGACCAAAAAGCCACAGTGTGTCCACACAGTCATTTAAAGTGTGTGTGAAGCTTCTATTCAGCTTCAGCAGTCTGAGTTAGTCATATCAAGTGGATATCTGACACATTTACAGTCTTTTTAGCATCAAATTGTCCTCTTTGTGTTTCCCTGTTGAGCTGCAGGTGGAAGTATAGAAACAAAAAGAGGGACTTTGGCACTAAAAAGACTGCAACGTTGAAAGATATCTACTGGATTTGACTCATTTGGATGCTGAAGCTTGATATTAGCTTCATATAAACTTCCATTATAAGGTCATTATGAAGGGATCTTCTAATGGTCAATATGAACAGGAGAAATAATTACAGCAAAAAAAATATTTAAATGTTCATTTGGGCTCCTGACTGTTGTTTTAAGAGAGACTTACAAGATTGTGAACTCACCTCTTAGTACATCATTCTAACTTGTTGTTTGCTTTAAACTCAGCTCAGTGTTCAAGGATCTTTGGTGCTATTTTTGCATTTTTTTTTTTATCAGACACCTGTTTGATTCTCATACAGCAGTTCAGTGACCTGTTTTACGTGTATAAAAAGACGGGAGCTGAGCGAGACGTGTCAGACTGCATCTTGCTGTCTAAAGAGGTGATATTTCACGATGAGGCGTGCTGCAGCTTTTCTAGCATTGTTGCTCTGTCTGTACTGGACGAGGGCTCAGGGTGAGAGTGGAGGGCTGACAGAGAATGATGTCACTCAGACAGAAGATCAGTCTGAGATCCTGGGTGTTAAAGCAACCAGTGATCAGACTAACTTCACCCCTAATATCTGGACTGAGCTGAAGGAGCTGAGAGAAATGGTGATCGTACAAAGTGTGGAGCTGAAGAAGATCGAGAAGCTGGAGCAAGAGAATACAGGTTCATACACATAGTGTTAAATAAATTAATGTCCTTTTCACATATTATAGATTTTAATGTAATTTCATACATGCTGTTGGTCGACTGTAAACTTTACATAATAGTAACAAGAAATGTGTTCACAGTTTTGGAGGCCAGATTGAACGCCGGTGAAAAAGTGGTGGAGGAGGTCAGGAGGGAGAACACCGGTAAGCTGCAAAACACACAGCTGCCAGTTTATTAGATACACATACTGGTATTTCAAGTTCCAGTTATGTATTTTACCTCCTTTATGATAAAATTGTTAAATGTGTTCACAGATTTGAAAGCCAGATTGAACACCAGTGAAAACGAGGTGGAGGAGCTCAAGAGAGAGAGTGCAGGTGAGCTGATTATATCATGATTAAAAAGTCAAAATGTCATATTATGGTAGCAGTGAGAATGGAAACGGTAAATCGAGGGTCATCCTCTGTGCAGCAGGATGCAGAGTGACATGAATACAGTTATTAAATGAGGCAGAAGTGACATTTTGCAGCTGATACTGATGTGAGAGGAAAATATTCTCTTTATGTGTGTCTCCCTCATTCACACAGAACGAAAGGTGGCGTTTTCTGCCGGCCTTACTGAGGAAGGAAATGTTGGACCCTTCGATACTGAAATCATACTTAAGTTCAGTAAACTCTTCACCAACGTCGGCCAGGCTTATAATCCATCTACAGGTACGTACACCGCTCTCACCTACTCACACTGATTTTATTTGAGTTATTACACAATCTTATAGATGTATGATCCAACTTTTTTTTTTTTTTTAATTTCCTTTTCATGCATGACTTTTATTTTCATCCCTAATTGTCTAAATGTGGAATATCTCTCTTTAAATTGCCTCTCTGATTTTTCTTTCTTTATATTTCTTGTCTTCTTAGTTCTGGGTTGGAAGTTCTTATAAAGCTCTTTCAGATAAAGTATGTTATACTGGGATATACATGATGCCATTTTAGTGAAGGGACTTTCTCTTTTACATAGTTTGCAAATGTTTTAAAGTATTATGTAGATATTTTTATTCTTTTTGGCAGTTTTTTTTTTATTTTAATGGCGTCTTTCAGTGAAAGCCTTGATAGTTCTCACTTGTATTTGGTTTGGTTTGTGTTTTCACTGAATTGACTCCTTGATCAGATTTCTAACAGTCTAACATACACAGACTTGGCAGAAAATTCCCAGAATTAGACAAACACCTATAAAACCTAATAAAATCAATTAATAGACTGAATTCCTCCTTTGTTGCAGGTTTCTTTACAGCCCCAGTCAGAGGAAACTACTACTTCAGATTCAGAGGGTGGGAATTGCGTAGGGATCAAATAGCGGGTATTATTCTGTTTCACAATGACAAGCCGATGACTTTCTCTTCAGATCCAGTTGTTACCGGTGGTTTTGCCACTGCGTCTAATGGACTTGTTCTTGAACTGGAAAAGGGAGATGTGGTCTATCTGACTCTCCCTTCAGGCAACAGTGTTCATGATAATTTCTGTAATCATACTACTTTTAGTGGATTTCTACTTTTTACTATGTGAGGTCTGCTGTAAAACAACCACAGTTGATTACATGAAGTCTCAACATTACACTATTAAAAATATGAAATCCAAATAATCAGTTTGTGTGTGTATTTTTGTCTGGTTACATGAACAAGACAAGACTGACAATATCAAACAACCTCTCAAACAGATCACACCCTCCCTTTCTTCTCTTCACATGCTGTCCCCCGTTACCTTTCTGTGTCCTTTTATGTTTTATAAACCAATATCATCAAATAAAAAGACATTCTAGTGTTAATGAATACGAGGAGGATGTCATATGTAATTAAAATAATTTCACAAAGCATTTTGAAGAAAAATACAACTCCTGTAGTAGCAACAATATTCTATGACTCCACACAACTGTTAGTTACTGTAAGCTACAAAAACATCATTACAAATAAAAATACAATATAATGTTAGAAAACATGTTTTTGCAGAATGTGATGTGTAAAACTAATTGGAAAAGAGTCAAAAGATTTAAGAGAAATGTAACATCTGGAGTTGTTAATTAATCTATTTAACAGGAGGATGAATTTAGTGACATATTGTTTCTAAAGAAAGAAAATACTTTTGATATGATGAGACTGATCCAGAGAATAACATATAGCTCTTCATATCCAATAATTACAAATAAATAATAAAACAATCTACAATACAACTACTGGGATGGAAAGGAGAGAATCTTTAAAGAATATAAAATACAGCTAAAAATAACAGAGAGGCAGAGTTCAAAAGTAGTGCAAGACACCGTGAGACAAAAGCAGCTGCTACAGTCTTATCTTAAGAGAAACTAAACTGCAAAAACATTTATTCATGCTTTTTCTCCATTTGCTGTATTTCAGAACATGTTTTAGTTGAAATACCTTATTGGATGTTTTAATTGTTTTTAAAATGGAGATTTTATTGAATAAAGACTCAACTTTGTAGGATTGTTTAATAAACATTTCAGATGAATTGTGATTATTTGCCCCTGGATGTTTTTCTGATACATACAGTACTTTTCTGCTACTCCTAGTCAGCACATCTTCAGGGTTTAAACCAATAAGAAACATCCACTGAGCTGCAATGTGTCATTTCAGTTTATTCATAACATGTTTATCAGGAATGGGAATAAAAGTCTCCAAAAATATTTCAATATTTACTCAGAGATTTTTTTTTCTTTTGCTAGTGTCTCACCTATTTCAACCTGTTAACAGTTTGTGAAAACATCATGATAATAGAGTTGCTGTGTAATTTTACATCCTGCAACTCTTCCTCACTTCTGCCTCCTCTCTCCTGATTCCTTCACTCACTCTGGAAATGTAAAAAGCCCAAAATAATATTAATGTTAAATGTTAAATTCACAGTGTTGGACGCCAGAATGAGCTCTGTAACACACAAGAATTGAAATGAAAGAATAACTATGAGATTAAAATGCTGAATCTCAACTTTAATTTGTGGATATTGAAACCTGAGTGTGGGAAAACCAATCCATAAACACAAAAAGATCAGAGACTTAAATCCCACTTATCAGCTGTTTAGTTCTGATGATCTTTCAAAAGATCTTCAAAATCCCTGCACTTCAGACTGGTAATGGGGCCCACAGTGGGCTGCCCCTGCAGGGCTCATTTTTCTTCCTGCAGTGGCAACACACATGCCCCAAGTTCACATATTTGCTGGGCACTGTGTCGGCAACCAACTGTGGGCCCTATTACAAACGTTAAATATGGGGCACATGTGGGCCCCAGTGGGATAGCCCACACCTAGTCCAAAGTGTGGGCAGAGTGAGGACCCTGGTTGGGCCCACTGTAGGCCTGCAAAATGTCCCAGTGGGCCCAGATGGGCTATGCTATGTGGGCCCCACTGGGGTCCACTGTGGGCCCCAAAGCAGTTAACCAGAAGGACTGGAATGTAAAATTTAAATCTGTACATGTGGTATGAAACATATTGGTTTTTGTCACTGTATTTGAAAACTAACAAACTATTTGTTAAAAGTTTTGATATGGCCCACAACGGTAACATGTCCTACATTGGGCTGTCCCTGTGGGGCTAATTTTTTTCCTGGAGTGACCCCACACGGGCACCAAAGGGGCACGTTTGCTGGGTTAGTTCTGGTGATCATTCAACATTAAAGGTTCACAACTTTTCAAGTGTGTCTTGAACCAGCAGTCAGGTGTCCATATGAACAGTGAAAGAGGTTTTTCCTCGCTGTAATCATTCCTCCTGTTCATACTGGATATTAAAAGATCTTCAAATGTGATGGAGGCCAAAATCCACAGTGTGTCCACACAGTCGTTTAAAAGTTAATGTGAAGCTTCTATTCAGCTTCATCAGTCTGAGTTTAGTCATATCAAGTGGATATCTGACACATTTACAGTCTTTTTAGCATCAAATTCTCCTCTTTGTGTTTCCCTGTTGAGCTGCAGGTGGAAGTATAGAAACAAAAAGAGGGACTTTGGCACTGAAAAGACTGTAACGTTGAAAGATATCAACTGGATTTGACTCATTTGGACGCTGAAGCTTCATGTTAGCTCCATATAAACTTCCATCACTTCCATTGTAAGGTCATTATGAAGGGATCTTCTAATGGTCAGTATGAACAGGAGAAATAATTACAGCAAAAAAACTATTTTAATGTTCATTTGGGCTCCTGACTGTTGTTTTAAGAGAGACTTAGAAGATTGTGAACTCACCTCTTAGTACATCATTCTAACTTGTTGTTTGCTTTAAACTCAGCTCAGTGTTCAAGGATCTTTGGTGCTGTTTTTGCATTTTTTTTTATCAGACACCTGTTTGATTCTCATACAGCAGTTCAGTGACCTGTTTTACGTGTATAAAAAGACGGGAGCTGAGCGAGATGTGTCAGACTGCATCTTGCTGTCTAAAGAGGTGATATTTCACAATGAGGCGTGCTGCAGCTTTTCTGGCGTTGCTGCTCTGTCTGTACTGGACGAGGGCTCAGGGTGAGAGTGCAGGGCTGACAGAGAATGATGTCACTCAGACAGAAGATCAGGCTGAGATCCTGGGTGTTCAAGCAACCAGTGATCTGACTAACTTCTCCCCTGATATCTGGGCTGAGCTGAAGGAGCTGAGAGACATGGTGATCGTACACAGTGTGGAGCTGAAGAAGATCGAGAGGCTGGAGCAAGAGAATACAGGTTCATACAAATAGTGATAAATAGATTCATGTCCTTTTCACATATTATAGATTTTAATGTAATTTCATACTTGGCTGTTGATTGTCTGTAAAACTTTCATAATAGTAACTAGAAATGTGTTCACAGATTTGGAGGCCAGATTGTACACCGGTGAAAAAGTGGTGGAGGAGCTCAAGAGGGAGAACACCGGTAAGCTGCAAAACACACAGCTGCCATTTTATTAAAGACACATACTGGTATTTCAAGTTCCAGTTATGTATTATTTACCTCCTCTATAATGTAAATGTTAAATGTTTTCACAGTTTTGGAGGGCAGAATGAATTCCAGTGAAAATTTGGTCAAGGAGCTCCAGAGAGAGAAAATGAAACTGAGTATATTTTGTTAGCAATGAGAACATACTTAGTGAGGTTAAGATGAGGGAAAGTTTCATTAATTATGTTTTGGTGGGAAAACATTAAACATCACAAAGCACAGGTAAGCTACACAAATCAATAAAAAGCAAAAATTGCCTTGTATTGTAGAAATATAAACATATTTGATGAGAAAATTATGATAATAAAAGGTTCAAAATTCACCTTTTTGTGAAAAACATTAAAGTTTGGAGACCACAATAAACAGCAGTGAAAATCTGATTTATTCATGCAATTTTCACATATTACAAATTTTAATGTCATTTTACACTTGACTGTTGGTCGACTGTAAACATTTCATAATAGTAAATAGAAATGTTTTCACAGTTTTGGAGGCCAGATTGAACACTGCTGACAACGAGGTGGAGGAGCTCAAGAGGGAGAACACCGGTAAGCTGAAAAACACACAGCTGCCAGTTTATTAGATACACATACTGGTATTTCAACTTCCAGTTATGTAGTTTATCTCCTTTACAATAATAATAATGAATGTGTTCACAGTGTTGGAGGCCAGATTGAACATCAGTGAAAACGAGGTGGAGGAGCTCAAGAGAGAGAGTGCAGGTGAGCTGATTATATCATTATTAAAAAGTCAAAATGTCATATTATGGTAGCAGTGAGAATGGAAACGGTAAATCGAGGGTCATCCTCTGTGCAGCAGGATGCAGAGTGACATGAATACAGTTATTAAATGAGGCACAAGTGAGGTTTTGCAACTGATACTGATGTGAGAGGAAAATATTCTCTCTATGTGTGTCTCCCTCATTCACACAGAACAAAAGGTGGCGTTTTCTGTCGGCCTTACTGACGGAGGAAATGTTGGACCCTTCAATACTGAAATCACACTGAAGTTCAGTAAAGTTTTCACCAACATCGGCGAGGCTTATAATCCATCTACAGGTACGTACACCTCTCTCACCTACTCACACTGATTTATTTTATTATTTATTATTATTTTATTATTTATTTGAATTATTACACAATCTTATTGATTTATGAACCAACTCATTAATTTTTAGTTGCTTTTCATGAATGACTGTTATTGCATCCCTCGTTGTGGAATATCTCTTTAAATTGCCTCTCTGATTTTTCTTTCTTTGTACTTCTTGTCTTCTTAGTTCTGGGTTGGAAGTTCTTATAAAGCTCTTTCAGATAAAGTATGTTATACTGGGATATACATGATGCCATTTTAGTGAAGGGACTTTCTCTTTTACATAGTTTGCAAATGTTTTAAAGTATTATGTAGATATTTTTATTCTATTTGGCAGCTTTTTTATTCTAATGGCGTCTTTGCAAACTTTGATAGTTCTCACTTGTATTTGGTTTGGTTTGTGTTTTCACTGAATTGATTCCTTGATCAGATTTCTAACAGTCTAACATACACAGACTTGGCAAAAAATTCCCAGAATTAGACAAACACCTATAAAACCTGATAAAATCAATTAATAGACTGAATTCCTCCTTTGTTGCAGGTGTCTTTATAGCCCCAGTCAGAGGAACCTACTACTTCAGATTCAGTGGGTATGAGGCACGTTCTACAAATCGCATGTGTTTTAATCTGTATCACAATGACAAGAGAATTATTCGCTCTTATGAGAGAGTTGTTAGCGGTAGTGAAGCCAATGCGTCTAATGGAATTGTTCTTCAACTGGAAAAGGGAGATGTGATCTATCTGGCTCTCGATTCAAGCTGCAGTGTTTATAATGATAACAGTATTAAAAACACTTTTAGTGGATTCCTACTTTTTACTATGTGAGGTCTGCTGTAAAAACAACCACAGTTGATTACATGAAGTCTCAACATTACACTATTAAAAATATGAAATTCAAATAATCAGTTTGTGTGTGTGTGTGTATTTTTGTCTGGTTACATGAACAAGACAAGACTGACAATATCAAACCTCTCAAACAGATCACACCCTCCCTTTCTTCTCTTCACATGCTGTCCCCCGTTACCTTTCTGTGTCCTTTTATGTTTTATAAACCAATATCATCAAATAAAAAAACATTCTAGTGTTAATGAATATGAGGAGGATGTCATATGTAATTAAAATAATTTCACAAAGCATTTTGAAGAAAAATACAACTCCTGTAGTAGCAACAATATTCTATGACTCCACACACAACTGTTAGTTACTGTAAGCTACAAAAACATCATTACAAATAAAAATACAATATAATGTTAGAAAACATGTTTTTGCAGAATGTGATGTGTAAAACTAATTGGAAAAGAGTCAAAAGATTTAAGAGAAATGTAACATCTGGAGTTGTTAATTAATCTATTTAACAGGAGGATGAATTTAGTGACATATTGTTTCTAAAGAAAGAAAATACTTTTGATATGATGAGACTCTGATCCAGAGAATAACATATAGCTCTTCATATCCAATAATTACAAATAAATAATAAAACAATCTACAAGACATACAACAACTGGGATGGAAAGGAGAGAATCTTTAAAGAATATAAAATACATCTAAAAATAACAGAGAGGCAGAATTCAAAAGTAGTGCAAGACACTGTGAGACAAAAGCAGCTGCTACAGTCTTATCTTAAGAGAAACTAAACTGCAAAAACATTTATTCATGCTTTTTCTCCATTTGCTGTATTTCAGAACATGTTTTAGTGGAAATACCTTATTGAATGTTTTAATTGTTTTTAAAATGGAGATTTTATTGAATAAAGACTCAACTTTGTAGGATTGTTTAATAAATATTTCAGATGAATTGTGATTATTTGCTCCTGGATGTTTTTCTGATACATACAGTACTTTTCTGCTACTTCTACTTCTAATCAGCACATCTTCAAGGTTTAAAACAATAAGAAACATCCACTGAGCTGCAATGTGTCATTTCTGTTTTTTACAAACATGTTTATCAGGAATGGGAATAAAAGTCTCCCAAATATTTCAATATTTACTCAGAGATTTTTTTTCTTTTGCTGGTGTCTCACCTATTTAAACCTTTTAACAGTTTGTGAAAACATCATGATAATAAAGTTGCTGTGTAATTTTACAACCTGCAACTCTTCCTCACTTTTGCCTCCTCTCTCCTGATTCCTTCACTCACTGTGGAAATGTAAAAAGCCCAAAATAATATTAATGTTAAATGTTAAATTCACAGTGTTGGACGCCAGAATGAGCTCTGTAACACACAAGAATTGAAATGAAAGAATAACTATGAGGTTAAAATGCTGAATCTCAACTTTAATTTGTGGATATTGAAACCTGAGTGTGGGAAAACCAATCCATAAACACAAAAAGATCAGAGACTTAAATCCCACTTATCAGCTGTTTAGTTCTGATGATCTTTCAAAAGATCTCCTTCAAAATCCCTGCATTTCAGACTGGTAATGGGGCCCACAGTGGGCTGCCCCTGCAGGGCAAGTTCACATATTTGCTGGGCACTGTGTCGGCAACCAACTGTGGGCCCTATTACAAACGTTAAATATGGGGCACATGTGGGCCCCAGTGGGATAGCCCACACCTAGTCCAAAGGGCAGAGTGGGGACCCTGGTTGGGCCCACTGTAGGCCTGCAAAATGCCCCAGTGGGCCCAGATGGGCTATGCTATGTGGGCCCCACTGGGGTCCACTGTGGGCCCCAAAGCAGTTAACCAGAAGGACTGGAATGTAAAATTTAAATCTGTACATGTGGTATGAAACATATTGGTTTTTGTCACTGTATTTGAAAACTAACAAACTATTTGTTAAAAGTTTTGATCTGGCCCACAGGCGCCCCGCATTTCCCAACGGTAACATGTCCCACATTGGGCTGTCCCTAATGGGGCTAATTTTTTTCCCCAGAGTGACTCAAAGGGGCACGTTTGCTGGGTTAGTTCTGGTGATCATTCAACATTAAAGGTTCACAACTTTTCAAGTGTGTCTTGAACCAGCAGTCAGGTGTCCATATAAACAGTCAAAGAGGTTTTTCCTCGCTGTAATCATTCCTCCTGTTCATACTGGATACTAAAAGATCTTCAAATGTGCTTTCAATGGAAGTAATCGAGACCAAAAAGCCACAGTGTGTCCACACAGTCATTTAAAGTGTGTATGAAGCTTCTATTCAGCTTCAGCAGTCTGAGTTAGTCATATCAAGTGGATATCTGACACATTTACAGTCTTTCTAGCATCAAATTCTCCTCTTTGTGTTTCCCTGTTGAGCTGCAGGTGGAAGTATAGAAACAAAAAGAGGGACTTTGGCACTAAAAAGACTGTAACGTTGAAAGATATCTACTTGATTTGACTCATTTGGATGCTGAAGCTTCATGTTAGCTTCACATAAACTTCCATTACTTCCATTATAAGGTCATTATGAAGGGATCTTCTAATGGTCAATATGAACAGGAGGAATAATTACAGCAAAAAAACTATTTTAATGTTCATTTGGGCTCCTGACTGTTGTTTTAAGAGAGACTTACAAGATTGTGAACTCACCTCTTAGTACATCATTCTAACTTGTTGTTTGCTTTAAAGTCAGCTCAGTGTTCAAGGATCTTTGGTGCTATTTTTGCATTTTTTTTTATCAGACACCTGTTTGATTCTCATACAGCAGTTCAGTGACCCGTTTTACGTGTATAAAAAGACGGGAGCTGAGCGAGACGTGTCAGACTGCATCTTGCTGTCTAAAGAGGTGATATTTCACAATGAGGCGTGCTGCAGCTTTTCTGGCGTTGCTGCTCTGTCTGTACTGGACGAGGGCTCAGGGTGAGAGTGCAGGGCTGACAGAGAATGATGTCACTCAGACAGAAGATCAGTCTGAGATCCTGGGTGTTAAAGCAACCAGTGATCAGACTAACATCACCCCTGATATCTGGGCTGAGCTGAAGGAGCTGAGAGACTTGGTGATCGTACACAGTGTGGAACTGAGGAAGCTGGAACAAGACAATACAGGTTCATTCACATAGTTTTGAACATATTCATGCCTTTTTCACATATTATAGATTTTAATGTAATTTCATACTTGACTGTTGATTGTATGTAAACATTTCATAATAGTAACTAGAAATGTGTTCACAGATTTGGAGGCCAGACTGAACGCCAGTGAAAATGTGGTGGGGGACCTCAAGAGGGAGAACACTGGTAAAAACGACATTAAGTTAGAAAACATGTTGTTTTAAAGTCCAAAAGTGATGAAAGAGGAGTAAAATGATCTATTTAGCAGGAACAAGTTTGATGAAATTGTACATGTGGATGTTAATCTTAATTTATTTCCTCCTCTAATGCAGATCTTCGAGCCAGACTAACAGCAGTAGAAAGCAAAAGCTTTAGTAGGTATACATAGTGATCAAAGAAAAATGTGAAACTGCAGATCATAGTCCTACTTTACAATAAGAGTTTAAAATGTGTTCACAGATATGGAGGCCAGATTGCTCACTGCTGAAAATGACGTGCAGAGGCTCAACTGGGAGATCACCAGTAAGCTACAAAACACACAGCTGCCAGTTTATTAAATACACATACTGGTATTTCAAGTTCCAGTTATGTATTTTACCTCCTTTTACATTTAAATTAAATGTGTTCACAGTTTTGGAATCCAGAATGAGCACTAGTGAAAACGAGGTGGAGGAGCTCCATGGAGAGATTGCAGGTGAGCTGATTACATCATTATTAAAAAGTCAAAATGTCATATTATGGTAGCAGTGAGAATGGAAACGGTAAATCGAGGGTCATCCTCTGTGCAGCAGGATGCAGAGTGACATGAATACAGTTATTAAATGAAGCAGAAGTGACGTTTTGCAGATGATACTGATGTGAGAGGAAAATATTTTCTCTATGTGTGTCTCCCACATTCACACAGAACAAAAGGTGGCGTTTACTGCCGGCCTTGGTGACGAAGGAAACGTTGGACCCTTCGATACTGACATCACACTTAAGTTCAGTAAAGTTTTCACCAACATCGGCCAGGGTTATAATCCATCTACAGGTACGTACACCTCTCTCACCTACTCACACTGATTTTATTTGAATAATTATTTGAATTATTACACAATCTTATATCTTTATGATCCGACTTTTTTTTTTTAATTTCCTTTTCATGAATGACTGTTATTGCATCCCTCGTTGTGGAATATCTCTCTTTAAATTGCCTCTCTGATTTTTCTTTCTTTATATTTCTTGTCTTCTTAGTTCTGGGTTGGAAGTTCTTATAAAGCTCTTTCAGATAAAGTATGTTATACTGGGATATACATGATGCCATTTTAGTGAAGGGACTTTCTCTTTTACATAGTTTGCAAATGTTTTAAAGTATTATGTAGATATTTTTATTCTATTTGGCAGCTTTTTTATTCTAATGGCGTCTTTGCAAACTTTGATAGTTCTCACTTGTATTTGGTTTGGTTTGTGTTTTCACTGAATTGATTCCTTGATCAGATTTCTAACAGTCTAACATAGACAGACTTGGCAGAAAATTCCCAGAATTAGACAAACACCTATAAAACCTGATCAATATAAAATCAATTAATAGACTGAATTCCTCCTTTGTTGCAGGTGCCTTTACAGCCCCAGTCAGAGGAACCTACTACTTCAGATTCAGTGGGTGGGAATTACGTACTGCAAATGCAATGTTTATTGAACTGTATCACAATAACAAGATTATTACTGGCTTTTATGATAGAGCTGTTAGCAATGGTAGAGCCAGTGTGTCTAATGCATTTGTTCTTCAACTGGAAAAGGGAGATGTGATCTATCTGGATCTCCCCAAAGGTTATAGTGTTTATGATGATTCTTTTAATCGTACCACTTTTAGTGGATTCCTACTTTTTACTATGTGAGTTCAGCTGTAAAAACAACCACAGTTGATTACATGAAGTCTCAACATTACACTATTAAAATATGAAATCCAAATAATCAGTTTGTGTGTGTTTGTATTTTTGTCTGGTTACATGAACAAGACAAGACAATATCAAACAACCTCTCAAACAGATCACACCCTCCCTTTCTTCTCTTCACATGCTGTCCCCCGTTACCTTTCTGTGTCCTTTTATGTTTTATAAACCAATATCATCAAATAAAAAGACATTCTAGTGTTAATGAATACGAGGAGGATGTCATATGTAATTAAAATAATTTCACAAAGCATTTTGAAGAAAAATACAACTCCTGTAGTAGCAACAATATTCTATGACTCCACACACAACTGTTAGTTACTGTAAGCTACAAAAACATCATTACAAATAAAAATACAATATAATGTTAGAAAACATGTTTTTGCAGAATGTGATGTGTAAAACTAATTGGAAAAGAGTCAAAAGATTTAAGAGAAATGAAACATCTGGGGTTGTTAATTAATCTATTTAACAGGAGGATGAATTTAGTGACATATTGTTTCTAAAGAAAGAAAATACTTTTGATATGATGAGACTGATCCAGAGAATAACATATAGCTCTTCAAATCCAATAATTACAAATAAATAATTAAAAATCTACAAGACATACAACAACTGAGATGGAAAGGAGAGAATCTTTAAAGAATATAAAATACATTTAAAAATAACAGAGAGGCAGAGTTCAAAAGTAGTGCAAGACACCGTGAGACAAAAGCAGCTGCTACAGTCTTATCTTAAGAGAAACTAAACTGCAAAAACATTTATTCATGCTTTTTCTCCATTTGCTGTATTTCAGAACATGTTTTAGTGGAAATACCTTATTGAATGTTTTAATTGTTTTTAAAATGGAGATTTTGCTGAATAAAGACACAACTTTGTAGGATTGTTTAATAAACATTTCAGATGAATTGTGATTATTTGCTCCTGGATGTTTTTCTGATACATACAGTACTTTTCTGCTACTTCTAGTCAGCACATCTTCAAGGTTTAAAACAATAAGAAACATCCACTGAGCTGCAATGTGTCATTTCTGTTTTTTCCAAACATGTTTTTTTTTGCTGGTGTCTCACCTATTTGAACATTTTAACAACTTGTGAAAACATGATAATAGAGTTGCGGTGTAATTTTACAACCTACAACTCTTCCTCACTTCTGTCTCCTCTCTCCTGATTCCTTCACTCACTGTGGAAATGTAAAAAGCCCAAAATATTAATGTTCAATGTTAAATTCACAGTGTTGGAGGCCAGAATGAGCTCTGCAACACAAATGAATTGAAATGAGGCCAGATTCCTCTCTCAGCTGATGGTTTAATGTGGTTTGTGTCATTTCTTTACTTCAGTAAGGCTTTCATTTTTAGCACAATGGTTTCATATCTTTTCATATTTTTTCCAAATTCAATTATTTAGTTTTCACTTAAACTGTTAAATTATTTGATTACTTTTCACAACCACCTACTGCAACTTTCTGAGACAAATTTTCCTCTCTGGTGACTCCAAACTGTATCAGTCACCAGTAAACTGATGTTGCAGCAGATTTTAAACGCTCCGTGTTCAGAAATAAACCCAACAGCTGTCAACTGTCACCTCTCCAAAAAAGTCTTCATGGAAATATCCATCTGTAGGTTCACTTGATACTTGTCTGCTCATAGTATATTAAAACTGCAGGTAACCATGGCAACAGGATTGACGCTTCAGGCTGTAAGGTGTGGTCAGGTGCATTGGTGGCACATTGCTATCTTTAGGCAGCAGAGAGCAATTGTGCTATTGACCAACGTAAACCTGGTCTAAAGTCAAAGACGCAATGTTTCACTGTTATTTTAATATCACATTCTGTAATATGCAACTACACAGGCGGGTGCACAACATACACTGCTAGTTGCCCCCTCACTGGACTCACAGCAGCGCACATATGCAAAAGGTAACAAATAAAAGGATTACAATTGGAAATCTTATTATTGTGCATATTAATAGAATTTTAAATATTACATGTCAATCATAATATTTATCAGAATTAACTAATCGCAGTAATGACGGATTAAATTGTTTAATTATGTGACCAAAAACTGACAAGTAGGTATTTAAACAGACGGACAACAACTGACCAGACACAGATCGACTTTCCTGCTTCTAAAACCAAACAAGGACAAAAAATTGCAGAAAATGAAAGAACAGGACCTTAAACTTAAAAACCAATCAAAAGGCCTTCAGCACATCAAAACTGTTAACAAATACTTAGTTAGTTTTCAAATAGTGACAAAAACTAAACCAAATTTCATACCAAATGTACGGATTTAAATTTTACATTCCAGTCCTTCTGATTAATTGCTTTGGGGCCCGCAATGGACCCTAGTGGGGCCCAAACATTCCACCCGGGCCCACTGAGGTATTTTGCAGGTCCACAATGGACCCAACTAGGGTCCACACTCAGCCCACACTTTGGGCTGGGTGTGGGTTGTCTACCTGGGCACCATCTGGGCCCCATGGTACGGGGCCCACATATACCCCACATTTCACGATGCCAACGAGTCCCATGGTGGGCTGCCCACACAGGGCCCAGCAAACATGCCCCTTTGGGGCCAATGAGGCCCAATGGATTAAAAAAAGATCCCCGCAAGGGCATCCCACAGTGGGTTGCCCACAGAAAACCCTCCTGCTGGCCCCGAGGGGCAAAACTGCAGTGGGCCCCGTGTGGGCCATCTCTCAGTGGGGCCCATGTTGGATTTCTCTGGGTAAGCCCACAGTGGGCTTCCCACAGAAAGCCATGATGGGGGCCCAAAAGGGCAAGACTGCTTTGGGCCCTGAACTGGCTATCCTACAGGGAGGCCCGTGTGGGCTTTCTATGGGCAAGTCCAACAGTGGGCTTGCCCACAGAAAGCCCACAAAGGGGCCCCGAAGGGCAAGACTGCTGTGGGCCCCGCATATTCTTACCCATATGGGGTTCACATGGGATTAGTGTGGGTTTTCCTTGCCCACACTTCCCCACATTAAACCCACACATACCTGCAGGAGGCCCGCATGGGTATGTTAACTGGGTAGCTATAAGGAAAACAGAGAAGCGACTTGTTTGTGGCAGACGCTGATACTGTACAACCTTTAGAGACTGTTCTTTACTGGAGACATTTAGAGGGGCAGGTGCTCAAAGTTAAAAAGGGACATATGGAACAAGATTTTAAAACACCACATACACCAACATCATTTCTAACATAAGCTGTTGAACTATAGCAACTCATATTCAGGAGAATGTAACATGGAATCTTACAGTAAACAGCATTATACTATATCATTGACCCCACCTGATGAAACCAAAGGTTTTATCATTGTAAGGGTTAATGATTGACAGGATTAGCCAAAGGCTTCAAGTATGTTTGTCTGAAGGACTCAGTTTATAATGTTTGACTGGATGACATTAAAACAATTTGCTTTCAAAAACACAAAATCCAGAGTGGTGAAAAGGCTGATTCTTTAAAGACATTTAGCATAAACATATTGTTTCTAGACAAAGACAATACTTTTGATATGATGAGACTCTCTGATCCAGAGAATAACATATAGCTCTTCAAATCCAATAATTACAAATAAATAATAAAAAATAACTACAAGAAATACAACAACTTGGATGGATAAGAGAACATTTTTAAAGAATATAAAATACATTTAAAAATAACAGAGAGGCAGAGTTCAAACGTAGTGCAAGACACCGTGAGACAAAAGCAGTTGCTACAGTCTTATCTTAAGAGAAACTAAACTGCAAAAACATTTATTCATGCTTTTTCTCCATTTGCTGTATTTCAGAACATGTTTTAGTGGAAATACCTTATTGGATGTTTTAATTGTTTTTAAAATGGAGATTTTACTGAATAAAGACTCAACTTTGTAGGATTGTTTAATAAACATTTCAGATGAATTGTGATTATTTGCTCCTGGATGTTTTTCTGATACATACAGTACTTTTCTGCTACTTCTAGTCAGCACATCTTCAAGGTTTAAAACAATAAGAAACATCTACTGAGCTGCAATGTGTCATTTCAGTTTTTTCCAAACATGTTTATCAGGAATGGGAATAAAAGTCTCCCAAATATTTCAATATTTACTCAGAGATTTTTTTTTGCTGGTGTCTCACCTATTTCAACCTTTTAACAGTTTGTGAAAACATCATGATAATAGAGTTGCTGTGTAATTTTACAACCTGCAACTCTTCCTCACTTCTGCCTCCTCTCTCCTGATTCCTTCACTCACTCTGGAAATGTAAAAAGTCCACAATAATATTAATGTTAAATGTTAATTTCACAGTGTTGGAGGCCAGAATGAGCTCTGTAACACACAAGAATTGAAATGAAAAAATAACTATGGAGGTTAAAATGCTGAATCTCAGCTTTAGTTTGTGGATATTGACATGCCACCAAATGAAACGGTCCGTTACATTTACTAAATTACAGATTTCTCTGGGTATGAAAATTGTTGGTAACAATAGGGATAATGTAAGCACACAACTGAACAACATATATAACTTTCCTGCTTCATCAATACATGATGACATGAGGAACACGAGGAAATAAATGAGGTGAAAATAATTATTAAACTAACGAAGGGAATAAATCTGCACAGCTTCTACATACTTATAAATATTCTTTGACATTTCTGAGATTACAGTGATCAGGTTTCCACGCCTTCAGCAATTTAAACTCCGCTGATTTGACCTGTTACTCCATGACTGAACATTTTTTCTAAAACCAAATGAGGATAAAATTGCAGCAAAAGAAAGAACAGGATGTTAAACTGGTGGTCGGCGGACCATGGGAGGGTCTCGGGGCAGCAGGGGCCAGTGTGTGCGTAATGGATCGCACGCTTTCCCTTTGGGCACGACCAGAGAAGTGCTTCCTTTTGGCAAATGCGCCGTCATAATAGCAATCTGCCTAGGTGCAAGCGTACCTGGCTCTTAAAGGGAATGGGAGATGACACTGTGATTGGTTTATTGCATGTTATGCTGAAAACACACCCATGATTAATTAACTAAGTACAACCCCTTTGAACCATGCGCCTGGCGCACCAACCATTTTTCCGCCGTTAAAATAGCAAAGGTGGATTTAGACACACCCTAAATGCAATTGCGCTATGCGCTTTAGTCCCTGTGCTTTAGATCTTTAAGATAGAGTCCTAAAGGTTCACAACTTTTCAAGTGTGTCTTGAACCAGCAGTCAAGTGTCCATATGAGCAGTGAAAGAGGTTTTTCCTCGCTGTAATCATTCCTCCTGTTAATAATGGATATTAAAAGATCTCCTTCAAATGTACTTTCAATGGAAGTGATGGAGGCCAAAATCCAGTGTGTCCACACAGTCGTTTAAAAGTTAATGTGAAGCTTCTATTCAGCTTCAGCAGTCTGAGTTAGTCATATCAAGTGGATATCTGACACATTTACAGTCTTTTTAGCATCAAATTCTCCTCTTTGTGTTTCCCTGTTGAGTTGCAGGTGGAAGTATAGAAACAAAAAGAGGGACTTTGGCACTAAAAAGACTGTAACGTTGAAAGACATCTACTGGATTTGACTCATTTGGATGCTGAAGCTTCATGTTAGCTTCATATAAACTTTTGTCCTCCATCACTTCCATTGTAAGGTCATTATGAAGGGATCTTCTAATGGTCAATATGAACAGGAGGAATAATTACAGCAAAAAAAAAAATTTAATGTAAATTTGGGCTCCTGACTGTTGTTTTAAGAGAGACTTACAAGATTGTGAACTCACCTCTTACTCACCTAGTGCTCACAACTTGTTGTTTGCTTTAAACTCAGCTCAGTGTTCAAGGATCTTTGGTGCTATTTTTGCATTTTTTTTTATCAGGCACCTGTTTGATTCTCATACAGCAGTTCAGTGACCTGTTTTACGTGTATAAAAAGACGGGAGCTGAGCGAGACGTGTCAGACTGCATCTTGCTGTCTAAAGAGGTGATATTTCACGATGAGGCGTGCTGCAGCTTTTCTGGCGTTGCTGCTCTGTCTGTACTGGACGAGGGCTCAGGGTGAGAGTGCAGGGCTGACAGAGAATGATGTCACTCAGACAGAAGATCAGGCTGAGATCCTGGGTGTTAAAGCAACCAGTGATCAGACTAACTTCACCCCTGATATCTGGACTGAGCTGAAGGAGCTGAGAGAAATGGTGATCGTACACAGAATGAAGCTGAAGAAGATCGAGAAGCTGGAGCAAGAGAATACAGGTTCATTCACATAGTGTTAAATAAATTAATGTCCTTTTCACATATTATAGTTTAATGTAATTTCATACTTGGCTGTTGATTATATGTAAACCTTTCATAATTGTAACTAGAAATGTTTTCACAGTTTTGGAAGCCAGATTGTACACCGGTGAAAAAGTGGTGGAGGAGGTCAGGAGGGAGAACACCGGTAAGCTGCAAAACACACAGCTGCCAGTTTATTAAATACACATGCTGGTATTTCAAGAAGCAAGAGGATACAGGTTCATTCACATAGTTATAAATAGATGAATGCAATGTTCACATATTCATTACTTTTATGACTAATTTGCTGCTTTTATTCCAGCCATACAGGCCAGACTGACAGCCAGTGAAATCAAGAAGGCAGGTAGATATTTACATTTTATTAAATGATATATAATTACTTCATGTTTGTGATGTTTTCCTGTCAAGTTCAAGAGTTAAATGTAACAAAATCTTTAAGGTGTTTACTGAGATTAATATCTAAGATTCAAAATTAACCTTTTGATAAAATTTTTTAAATGTTTTCACAGTTTTGGAGGCCAGATTGAACACTGCTGAAAACGAGGTGGAGGAGCTCAAGAGGGAGAACACCGGTAGGCTGGAAAACACACAGCTGCCAGTTTATTAGATACACATACTGGTATTTCAAGTTCCAGTTATGTATTTTACCTCCTTTTACATTTAAATTAAATGTGTTCACAGTGTTGGAGTCCAGAATGAGCACTAGTGAAAACGAGGTGGAGGAGCTCCACGGAGAGATTGCAGGTGAGCTGATTACATCATTATTAAAAAGTCAAAATGTCATATTATGGTAGCAGTGAGAATGGAAACGGTAAATCGAGGGTCATCCTCTGTGCAGCAGGATACAGAGTGACATGAATACAGTTATTAAATGAGGCACAAGTGAGGTTTTGCAGCTGATACTGATGTGAGAGGAAAATATTTTCTCTCTGTGTGTCTCCCTCATTCACACAGAACAAAAGGTGGCGTTTACTGTCAGCTTTACTTACGCTGGAATTGGACCCTTCGATACTGACATCACACTTAAGTTCAGTAAAATCCTCACCAACATCGGCGAGGCTTATAATCCATCTACAGGTACGTACACCTCTCTCACCTACTCACACTGATTTTATTTGAATTATTACACCATCTTATATCTTTATGATGTAACCTTTTTTTTTTTTTATTTCCTTTTCATGAATGACTGTTATTGCATCCTTCGTTGTGGAATATCTCTTTAAATTGTCTCTCTCTGATTTTTCTTTGTTTGTATTTCTTGTCTTCTTAGTTCTGGGTTGGAAGTTCTTATAAAGCTCTTTCAGATAAAGTATGTTATACTGGGATATACATGATGCCATTTTAGTGAAGGGACTTTCTCTTTTATATAGTTTGCAAATGTTTTAAAGTATTATATAACTATTTTTATTCTATTTGGCAGCTTTTTTTATTCTAATGGCGTCTTTGCAAACTTTGATAGTTCTCACTTGTATTTGGTTTGGTTTGTGTTTTCACTGAATTGATTCCTTGATCAGATTTCTAACAGTCTAACATACACAGACTTGGCAGAAAATTCCCAGAATTAGACAAACACCTAAAAAACCTAATAAAATCAATTAATAGACTGAATTCCTCCTTTGTTGCAGGTTTCTTTACAGCACCAGTCAGAGGGACCTACTACTTCAGATTCACCTTGTTTGAAATGCGTGATACATATTATATGGATATTGTACTATATCACAATAACAAGCAGGTGACTCTCTCTACTGACCAAGTTGTTCATAATGGTTATGCCGATGTGTCTAATGCATTTGTTCTTCAACTGGAAAAGGGAGATGTGATCTATATGGTTCTCAATAAAGGCAGCACTATTTATGATGATGCTTTTAATCGTACCACTTTTAGTGGATTTCTACTTTTTACTATGTGAGGTTTGCTGTAAAAACAACCACAGTTGATTACATGAAGTCTCAACATTACACTATTAAAAATATGAAATCCAAATAATCAGTTTGTGTGTGTGTGTATTTTTGTCTGGTTACATGAACAACACAAGACTGACAATATCAAACAACCTCTCAAACAGATCACACCCTCCCTTTCTTCTCTTCACATGCTGTCCCCCGTTACCTTTCTGTGTCCTTTTATGTTTTATAAACCAATATCATCAAATAAAAAAACATTCTAGTGTTAATGAATACGAGGAGGATGTCATATGTAATTAAAATAATTTCACAAAGCATTTTGAAGAAAAATACAACTCCTGTAGTAGCAACAATATTCTATGACTCCACACACAACTGTTAGTTACTGTAAGCTACAAAAACATCATTACAAATAAAAATACAATATAATGTTAGAAAACATGTTTTTGCAGAATGTGATGTGTAAAACTAATTGAAAAAGAGTCAAAAGATTTAAGAGAAATGAAACATCTGGGGTTGTTAATCAATTAACCTATTTAACAGGAGGATGAATTTAGTGACATATTGTCTATATCTAAACAAAGAAAATTTGGTGTATTAATTGTTTTTAAAATGGAGATTTTACTGAATAAAGACTCAACTTTGTAGGATTGTTTAATAAACATTTCAGATGAATTGTGATTATTTGCTCCTGGATGTTTTTCTGATACATACTGTACTTTTCTGCTACTTCTACTTCTAGTCAGCACATCTTCAAGGTTTAAAACAATAAGAAACATCCACTGAGCTGCAATGTGTCATTTCAGTTTCTTCCAAACATGTTTATCAGGAATGGGAATAAAAGTCTCCAAAATATTTCAATATTTAGATTTTTTTTCTTTTGCTGGTGTCTCACCTATTTCAACCTGTTAACAGTTTGTGAAAACATCATGATATGATATATGATATGATATGATGCCCCACTCCCCTTTCTGAAAGACATTTATTTACATTTATAACACCCACCTCACCCATAAAGCGACTGCGATTGCGCGTGACACCAGCCACTCTGCACACAGTCTGTTCAGCCTCCTGCCCTCAGGAAGAAGGTACCAAAGCCTCCGTGCCCGATCCACCAGACTCATTAACAGCTTCATACACCAGGCTGTCAGGAAGCTGAACTCTGTCCCCACCCTCTCACTCCCTCCTGGACACCCTGGACTCTGAACCCTGACCTTCAGAAATGGACTGTCTTTTGCACTACGACTGCATAATATCATGCTGCTGCACTATTTTCACTATACAGGACAATATATAATGACTGTGTTTTGCACTGACAGAGCTGCTATTATTATTACTACTGTGTTTTTTTTGTACTATACGTTCTTGTCCTGCACTTTATTGTCTTACTTGTCTTATTTTAATGTTGCCATTGCGGAGTACTGACAAACGTTTTCTCAACTCTTCTGTATGTTTGGCACATGTAGAGAATTGACAAATAAATATCTTGAATCTTGAATAATAGAGTTGCTGTGTAGTGTTAGTACCTGTATTAAAGGATCTGTAAGTCCTTTTATAGCAGGTTTCAATCTTGTGCTTTGACTTTTGTTTGTTAGGACGTTAGTTTATATTTGGGTGACACATTGCGCCTTTAAAAATATTTACTGCAACAGTAATTTATCTATATTCAGCTGTAAGTTTCTTACTGGATTTCCTGCTTTTAATGTGTTAATGTCTCTCCATCACCTGACACCTGGGCTGCTTCTATGTGTTTCTCTTTCCTCCTTAAACTGTCTTCTTTACTTTCTCCTTGATGATTTTCTTTCAACACTTTTACATCCTGCAACTCTTCCTCATTTCTGTCACCTCTCTGCTGATTCCTTCACTCATTCTGGAAATGTGAAAAGCTTCCTATTAAAAGTCTGTGTGCAGAATACATTAACATTACTGTAAAGTAAATAGCATTAAGCTGAGAGACATGGTGATCCAACACAAGGTGGAGCTGAGGATCAGCAAGAGCAACATAGAGAAGCTGGAGCAAGAGAATACAGGTGAGTGTGTTAATGTCAGTCACACAAGGCTTCACACATTCATTCAATGTTTGTATATCATTGAAATGTCTATTCTGAGTAGTTTATTGCTTTAGTTGCAGCAGAACTGTCTGTCATGTGGGTCCAGACTAAAAGCCAGTGGTTTTATAGGCCCACAACTATTTATATGGGATTAGATTCATCCATCCAAGCTGGAGCAAAAGAATACAGGTTCATTCACATGGTGTTAAATAAATTCATGCAATCTCCATATATTCATTACTTTTATGACTAATTTGCTGCTTTAATCCAGCCATACAGGCCAGACTGACAGTGAAATCAAGAATGCAAAATCCTGAGTAAATTATTTATTTTTTTTGCATCCAGGTGACCGAAAGACGTGAAACACACCGGCTGAAAAGTTGTCTGGAGCTAGAATACCTACAGAAACTGTCAGGGTCCTATCTTACAATCAGCGCAGAGCGGTGCAAGGCACAGCGCAAGTCTCTTTGCTAATCTAAGACGGACGCAGTTGTCATTTTACCGTCCAGCACCCACGTTGTTATAACAGCAATAACACTTGCGCCCATCAGTACGCCCATGGGCGTGTCGGTCTAACAGTAAGGTGTGGTCAGGTGCATTGGTGGCACATTGCTATCTTTAGGCAGCAGAGAGCAATTGTGCTATTGACCAACGTAAACCTGTCCTAAAGTCAAAGACGCAATGTTTCACTGTTATTTTAATATCACATTCTGTAATATGCAACTACACAGGCGGGAGCACAACATACACTACTAGTTGCCCCCTCACTGGACTCACAGCAGCACACACATGCTAAAGGTAACAAATAAAAGGATTACAATTGGAAATCTTATTTTTGTGCATATTAATATAATTTTAAATATTACATGTCAATCATAATATTTATCAGAATTAACTAATCGCAGTAATGACGGATTAAATTGTTTAATTATTTCACCAAATATTGACAAGTAGGTATTTAAACAGACGGACAACAACTGATCAGACACAGATCGACTTTCCTGCTTCATCAATATATGATGACATGAGGAACACATAAGGAAATAAAGGAGGTGAAAATAATTATTAAACTAACAAAGCGAACAAATCTGCACAGCTTCTATATTCTTATATATATTCTTTAACATTTCTGAGATTACAATGATCAGGTTTCCACACATTAAGCAATTTAATTAAAAAAAAACCTTTTCTAAAACCAAACAAGGACAAAAAATTGCAGAAAATGAAAGAACAGGACCTTAAACTTAAAAACCAATCAAAAGGCCTTCAGCACATCAAAACTGTTAACAAATACTTAGTTAGTTTTCAAATATAGTGACAAAAACTAAACCAAATTTCATACCAAATGTACGGATTTAAATTTTACATTCCAGTCCTTCTGATTAATTGCTTTGGGGCCCGCAATGGACCCTAGTGGGGCCCAAACATTCCACCCGGGCCCACTGAGTTACTGTGCAGGTCCACAGTGGACCCAACTAGGGTCCACACTCAGCCCACACTTTGGGCTGGGTGTGGGTTGTCCACCTGGGGCACCATCTGGGCCCCATGGTACGGGGCCCACATATACCCCACATTTCACGATGCCAACGAGGCCCATGGTGGGCTGCCCACACAGGGCCCAGCAAACATGCCCCTTTGGGGCCTATGAGGCCCAATGGATTAAAAAAAGATCCCCGCAAGGGCATCCCACAGTGGGTTGCCCACAGAAAACCCTCCTGCTGGCCCCGAGGGGCAAAACTGCAGTGGGCCCCGTGTGGGCCATCTCTCAGTGGGGCCCATGTTGGATTTCTCTGGGTAAGCCCACAGTGGGCTTCCCACAGAAAGCCATGATGGGGGCCCAAAAGGGCAAGACTGCTTTGGGCCCTGAACTGGCTATCCTACAGGGAGGCCCGTGTGGGCTTTCTATGGGCAAGTCCAACAGTGGGCTTGCCCACAGAAAGCCCACAAAGGGGCCCCGAAGGGCAAAACTGCTGTGGGCCCCGCATATTCTTACCCATATGGGGTTCACATGGGATTAGTGTGGGTTTTCCTTGCCCACACTTCCCCACATTAAACCCACACATACCTGCAGGAGGCCCGCATGGGTATGTTAACTGGGTAGCTATAAGGAAAACAGAGAAGCGACTTGTTTGTGGCAGACGCTGATACTGTACAACCTTTAGAGACTGTTCTTTACTGGAGACCTTTAGAGGGGCAGGTGCTCAAAGTTAAAAAGGGACATATGGAACAAGATTTTAAAACACCACATACACCAACATCATTTCTAACATAAGCTGTTGAACTATAGCAACTCATATTCAGGAGAATGTAACATGGAATCTTACAGTAAACAGCATTATACAATATCATTGTCCCCCACCTGATGAAACCAAAGGTTTTATCATTGTAAAGGTTAATGATTGACAGGATTAGCCAAAGGCTTCAAGTATGTTTGTCTGAAGGACTCAGTTTATAATGTTTGACTGGACGACATTAAAACAATTTGCTTTCAAAAACACAAACTCCAGAGTGGTGAAAAGGCTGATTCTTTAAAGACATTTAGCATAAACATATTGTTTCTAGACAAAGACAATACTTTTGATATGATGAGACTCTCTGATCCAGAGAATAACATAAAGCTCTTCAAATCCCATAATTACAAATAAATAATAAAAAATAACTACAAGAAATACAACAACTTGGATGGATAAGAGAACATTTTTAAAGAATATAAAATACATTTAAAAATAACAGAGAGGCAGAGTTCAAACGTAGTGCAAGACACCGTGAGACAAAAGCAGCTGCTACAGTCTTATCTTAAGAGATACTAAACTGCAAAAACATTTATTCATGCTTTTTCTCCATTTGCTGTATTTCAGAACATGTTTTAGTTGAAATACATTATTGGATGTTTTAATTGTTTTTTGAGATTGAAAATTGAGATTTTACTGAATAAAGACTCAACTTTGTAGGATTGTTAAATAAACATTTCAGATGAATTGTGATTATTTGCTCCTGGATGTTTTTCTGATACATACAGTACTTTTCTGCTACTTCTACTTCTAGTCAGCACATCTTCAAGGTTTAAAACAATAAGAAACATCCACTGAGCTGCAATGTGTCATTTCAGTTTCTTCATAACATGTTTATCAGGAATGGGAATAAAAGTCTCCAAAAATATTTCAATATTTACTCAGAGATTTTTTTTTGCTGGTGTCTCACCTATTTCAACCTATTAACAGTTTGTGAAAACATCATGATAATAGAGTTGCTGTGTAATTTTACATCCTGCAACTCTTCCTCACTTCTGCCTCCTCTCTCCTGATTCCTTCACTCACTCTGGAAATGTAAAAAGTCCACAATAATATTAACAGTGACCATGTTGGAGGCCAGAATGAGCTCTGCAACAGACAGGAATTGAAATAAAAGAATGAAACTAGAAAGAAACTATGAGGTTAAAATGCTGAATCTCAGCTTTAGTTTGTGGATATTGAGACCTGAGTCTGGGAAAACCGACCCATAAACACAAAAAGGTCAGAGACTGAAATGACCAACAAAAACCTGGTCTAAAGTCAATGGCGCAACGTCTCATTGTTATTTTAAGGGCACATTATGTAATATGCAACTACATATGCGGATGCACAACATACACTCTGCTAGTTGCCCCCTCACTGGACTCACAGCAGTACACACATGCAAAAGGTAACAAATAAAAGTTTTACAATATGAAAGATTATTATTGTGTATATTTATATAATTAAAGAAATTACATATCTGTCATAATATTCATTAGAATGAACTAATCACAGTAATTATGGATTAAATTGTTTAATTTGACCAAATTGTGACACGTAGGTATTTAAATGCACAATATGTAATTTCAGCCGCTAGGGGTCTCTCAATCAAAACAATAACAAAAGACAGAGTGTGATGACGGTGTGAAGTAGCAAGGGATCATGGGAGTTGTTGTCTTCGTTGTTAAATAACCAGCTTCTTCGCGGACACATAACTCCGGTGTTCATGGTTCAGGATGTTTATACCGGCAGCCGAATTACTTGCAGAGGTCTCCTCCTCTCCAGAATAAACGGACCCGGTGATTACAGGTAAAAACACTGAATAAAGCTGTTTCATCTAAAAGATCAGTGTTTCTCCAACGATGTATGGCGACCCATGGACGTCAGATAAGGGCTGTTAGCTGAGCTGCTGCTAACACTTGTTTGGCTTATTGATCTTAATAACTTTATACCCAAACGTTCCTCCGGTTTCTCCCGGGAGCCGATTTATCCACAGAGGTCTCCACTTTTCCAAAAACAAAAGTACACGCAGATCGTAACATACATCGTTTAACGTAAAATCATTAAAATATGAATTAAAGCTGTTGTACCTCAAAAATCAGTGTTCCTCCGACGATGTTTAGTGACCACCAGACGGCTGTTCGCTGAGCTGCTGCTAACACTTGTTCGATCTATTAAGCTTAATAACTTTACATTCAGACGTTTGTATGGTTTCTCCCGGGACCCGCATTATCCGCAGAGGTCTTCACTTCTCCAAAAACAAATGTACATGCAGACTGAAATCGTTAAAAAATACTATTTGAAGCTGTTTCACCTAAAAAATCAATATTTCTCTGGCTATGTTTGGTGATCACAGACTTCCTGGAAGGACTGTTAGCCGAGCTGCTGCTAACGTTTGCCCAGTTGTTTCTTGATAACGTCCAGAGACTAAAATCCTTCTTCCGGCTAAAAGATATAGTAAAAAACAACCCAAGTTTATCATGAAAATGTGGCTTAAAACTGAAAAAAAATTCCATTTCTAACAGTTTATGTGGAACAAAACACAATGCTGATGTATTATCTTACTATCTATCATAATAGCAATCTGCCAAGGTGCAAGCGCACCTGGCTCTTAAAGGGAATGGGAGATGACACTGTGATTGGTTTATTGCATGTTATGCTGAAAACACACCCATGATTAATTAACTAAGTACAACCCCTTTGAACCATGCGCCTGGCGCATCAACCATTTTTCCGCCGTTAAAATAGCAAAAGTGGATTTAGACACACCCTAAATGCAATTGCGCTATGCGCTTTAGTCCCTGTGCTTTAGATCTTTAAGATAGAGTCCTAAAGGTTCACAACTTTTCAAGTGTGTCTTGAACCAGCAGTCAAGTGTCCATATGAGCAGTGAAAGAGGTTTTTCCTCGCTGTAATCATTCCTCCTGTTCATACTGTATATTAAAAGATCTCCTTCAAATGTACTTTCAATGGAAGTGATGGAGGCCAAAATCCAGTGTGTCCACACAGTCGTTTAAAAGTTAATGTGAAGCTTCTATTCAGCTTCAGCAGTCTGAGTTAGTCATATCAAGTGGATATCTGACACATTTACAGTCTTTTTAGCATCAAATTCTCCTCTTTGTGTTTCCCTGTTGAGTTGCAGGTGATTTTGACACTAAAAAGACTAACATTTAAAGATATCTACTTGATTTGACTCATTTGGACACTGAAGCTTCATATTAGCTTCATATAAACTTTTGTCCTCCATCACTTCCATTGTAAGGTCATTATGAAGGGATCTTCTAATGGTCAATATGAACAGGAGGAATGATTACAGCAAAAAAACTATTTTAATGTTCATTTGGGCTCCTGACTGTTGTTTTAAGAGAGACTTACAAGATTGTGAACTCACCTCTTACTCACCTAGTGCTCACAACTTGTTGTTTGCTTTAAAGTCAGCTCAGTGTTCAAGGATCTTTGGTGCTATTTTTGCATTTTTTTTATCAGACACCTGTTTGATTCTCATACAGCAGTTCAGTGACCTGTTTTACGTGTATAAAAAGACGGGAGCTGAGCGAGACGTGTCAGACTGCATCTTGCTGTCTAAAGAGGTGATATTACACCATGAGGCGTGCTGCAGCTTTTCTGGCGTTGCTGCTCTGTCTGTACTGGACGAGGGCTCAGGGTGAGAGTGGAGGGCTGACAGAGAATGATGTCACTCAGACAGAAGATCAGTCTGAGATCCTGGGTGTTAAAGCAACCAGTGATCAGACTAACATCACCCCTGATATCTGGACTGAGCTGAAGGAGCTGAGAGAAATGGTGATCGTAGACAGTGTGGAGCTGAAGAAGATCGAGAAGCTGGAGCAAGAGAATACAGGTTCATTCACATAGTGTTAAATAAATTAATGTCCTTTTCACATATTATAGATTTTAATGTAATTTCATACTTGGCTGTTGATTATATGTAAACCTTACATAATACTAACTAGAAATGTCTTCACAGTTTTGGAAGCCAGATTGTACGCCGGTGAAAAAGTGGTGGAGGAGGTCAGGAGGGAGAACACCGGTAAGCTGCAAAACACACAGCTGCCAGTTTATTAAATACACATGCTGGTATTTCAAGAAGCAAGAGAATACAGGTTCATTCACATAGTGCTAAATAGATTCATGCAATCTTCATATATTCATTACTTTTATGACTAATTTACTGCTTTTATTCCAGCCATACAGGCCAGACTGACAGCCAGTGAAATCAAGAATGCAGGTAGATATTTACATTTTATTAAATGATATGTAATTAGTTCATGTTTGTGATGTTTTCCTGTCAAGTTCAAGAGTTAATGTAAATGTCTTTAAGGTGTTTACTGAGATTAATATCTAAGATTCAAAATGAACTTTTTCGCAAAAAATTTAAAATGTTTTCACAGTTTTGGAGGCCAGATTGAACACTGCTGAAAATGAGGTGGAGGAGCTCAAGAGGGAGAACACCGGTAGGCTGAAAAACACACAGCTGCCAGTTTATTAGATACACATACTGGTATTTCAAGTTCCAGTTATGTATTTTACCTCCTTTTACATTTAAATTAAATGTGTTCACAGTTTTGGAATCCAGAATGAGCACTAGTGAAAACGAGGTGGAGGAGCTCCATGGAGAGATTGCAGGTGAGCTGATTACATCATTATTAAAAAGTCAAAATGTCATATTATGGTAGCAGTGAGAATGGAAACGGTAAATCGAGGGTCATCCTCTGTGCAGCAGGATGCAGAGTGACATGAATACAGTTATTAAATGAGGCACAAGTGAGGTTTTGCAGCTGATACTGATGTGAGAGGAAAATATTTTCTCTCTGTGTGTCTCCCACATTCACACAGAACAAAAGGTGGCGTTTACTGTCGGCCTTACTGACACAGGAAATGTTGGACCCTTCGATTCTATGGTGAAACTTAAGTTCAGTAAAGTTTTCACCAACATCGGCGAGGCTTATTATCCATCTACAGGTACGTACACCTCTCTCACCTACTCACACTGATTTTATTTGAATAATTATTTGAATTATTACACAATCTTATATCTTTATGATCCGACTTTTCTTTTTTTTAATTTCCTTTTCATGAATGACTGTTATTGCATCCCTCGTTGTGGAATATCTCTTTAAATTGCCTCTCTCTGATTTTTCTTTCTTTGTACTTCTTGTCTTCTTAGTTCTGGGTTGGAAGTTCTTATAAAGCTCTTTCAGATAAAGTATGTTATACTGGGATATACATGATGCCATTTTAGTGAAGGGACTTTCTCTTTTACATAGTTTGCAAATGTTTTAAAGTATTATGTAGATATTTTTATTCTATTTGGCAGCTTTTTCATTCTAATGGCGTCTTTGCAAACTTTGATAGTTCTCACTTGTATTTGGTTTGGTTTGTGTTTTCACTGAATTGATTCCTTGATCAGATTTCTAACAGTCTAACATACACAGACTTGGCAAAAAATTCCCAGAATTAGACAAACACCTTTAAAACTAGATGAAATCAATCAATGGACTGAATTCCTCCTTTGTTGCAGGTTTCTTTATAGCCCCAGTCAGAGGAACCTACTACTTCAGATTCACCGGTTGGGAAACACGTGATAAACATCGTATGAATATTGAACTATATCACAATGACAAGAATGTGATTCGCTCTACTGACCAAGTTGTTGGTAATGGTTATGCCACTGTGTCTAATGGAGTTGTTCTTCAACTGGAAAGGGGAGATGTGATCTATCTGGCTCTCGATAAAGGCAACACTATTTATGATGATGCTCGTAATCGTACCACTTTTAGTGGATTCCTACTTTTTACTATGTGAAGTCTGCTGTAAAAACAACCACAGTTGATTACATGAAGTCTCAACATTACACTATTAAAATATGAAATCCAAATAATCAGTTTGTGTGTGTGTGTATTTTTGTCTGGTTACATGAACAAGACAAGACTGACAATATCAAACAACCTCTCAAACAGATCACACCCTCCCTTTCTTCTCTTCACATGCTGTCCCCCGTTACCTTTCTGTGTCCTTTTATGTTTTATAAACCAATATCATCAAATAAAAAGACATTCTAGTGTTAATGAATACGAGGAGGATGTCATATGTAATTAAAATAATTTCACAAAGCATTTTGAAGAAAAATACAACTCCTGTAGTAGCAACAATATTCTATGACTCCACACACAACTGTTAGTTACTGTAAGCTACAAAAACATCATTACAAATAAAAATACAATATAATGTTAGAAAACATGTTTTTGCAGAATGTGATGTGTAAAACTAATTGGAAAAGAGTCAAAAGATTTAAGAGAAATGAAACATCTGGGGTTGTTAATCAATTAACCTATTTAACAGGAGGATGAATTTAGTGACATATTGTCTATATCTAAACAAAGAAAATTTGGTGTATTAATTGTTTTTAAAATGGAGATTTTACTGAATAAAGACTCAACTTTGTAGGATTGTTTAATAAACATTTCAGATGAATTGTGATTATTTGCTCCTGGATGTTTTTCTGATACATACTGTACTTTTCTGCTACTTCTACTTCTAGTCAGCACATCTTCAAGGTTTAAAACAATAAGAAACATCCACTGAGCTGCAATGTGTCATTTCAGTTTCTTCCAAACATGTTTATCAGGAATGGGAATAAAAGTCTCCAAAATATTTCAATATTTAGATTTTTTTTCTTTTGCTGGTGTCTCACCTATTTCAACCTGTTAACAGTTTGTGAAAACATCATGATATGATATATGATATGATATGATGCCCCACTCCCCTTTCTGAAAGACATTTATTTACATTTATAACACCCACCTCACCCGTAAAGTGACCGTGATTGTGCGTGACACCAGCCACTCTACACACAGTCTGTTCAGCCTCCTGCCCTCAGGAAGAAGGTACCAAAGCCTCCGTGCCCGATCCACCAGACTCATTAACAGCTTCATACACCAGGCTGTCAGGAAGCTGAACTCTGTCCCCACCCTCTCACTCCCTCCTGGACACCCTGGACTCTGAACCCTGACCGTCTTTTGCACTACTACTGCATAATATCATGCTGCTGCGCTATTTGCACTATACAGAACAATATATAATGACTGTGTTTTGCACTGACAGAGCTGCTATTATTATTACTACTGTTTTTTTTTGCACTATACCTTCTTGTCTTGCACTTTATTGTCTTACTTGTCTTATTTTAATGTTGCCACTGCGGGATACTGACAAACATTTTCTCAACTCTTCTGTATGTTTGGCACATGTAGAGAATTGACAAATAAAAATCTTGAATCTTGAATAATAGAGTTGCTGTGTAGTGTTAGTACCTGTATTAAAGGATCTGTAAGTCCTTTTATAGCAGGTTTCAATCTTGTGCTTATTTACTGCAACAGTAATTTATCTATATTCAGCTGTAAGTTTCTTACTGGTTTTCCTGCTTTGAATGCGTTCATGTCTCTCCATCACCTGACACCTGGGCTGATTCTATGTGTTTCTCTTTCCTCCTTAAACTGTCTTCTTTACTTTCTCCTTGATGATTTTCTTTCAACACTTTTACATCCTGCAACTCTTCCTCATTTCTGTCTCCTCTCTGCTGATTCCTTCACTCATTCTGGAAATGTGAAAAGCTTCCTATTAAAAGTCTGCGTGCAGAATTACTGTAAAGTAAATAACATTAAACTGAGAGACATGGTGATCCAACACAAGGTGGAGCTGAGGATCAGCAAGAGCAACATAAAGAAGCTGGAGCAAGAGAATACAGGTGAGTGTGTTAATGTCAGTCACACAGGGCTTCACACATTCATGCAATGTTTGTATATTATTGAAATGACTGTTCAAAGTAGTTTATTGCTTTAGTTGCAGCAGAACTGTCTGTCATGTGGGTCCAGACTAAAAGCCAGTGGTTTTATAGGCCCACAACTATTTATATGGGATTAGATTCATCCATGTAACTTTTATATCATCTTTATGGTGGATATAATGTATACTTCCATTTTTAGTTTAGTTGTTTGACCAGAGAGTATCAGCCATCAGCCTTTCATGTATTTATCAGAGTAAAGTTCAATATGAGATTTGACATCTGGCTGTTGATCAATTAGTAATCTGCTTATTAATTTTGCCTTCTATTACAGATGTTCTAGTCAGAGTAACAGCGTGTGAAAATAAGAGCACAGATCGGCCTACATGTCAAAAATTATGTAAAAAACTTGAAACCTGCTGAGCATGAACATACTTCACAATAATGTTAATGTTAAATGTTAATTTCACAGTTTTGGACACCAGAATGAGCTCTGCAACACACAAGATTTGAAATGAAAGGTTGAAATGCTGAATCTCAGCTTTAGTTTGTGGATATTGAAACCAGAGTCTGGCAAAAACCAACCCATAAACATAAAAAGATCCCTCTTATTAATCATATCTCAGCAAACATGCCCATGCGGGCCCCTTACAGGTGTGGGCAGGGAAAACCCACACTAATCCCATGTGGACGAACATATGCTAGTCCCACAGCAGCATTGCTCTTTTGGGCCCCTATCATGATTTTGTGTGGGAAACCAACAGAAATCCAACATGGGTCCCACTGTGGGATGGCCAATGCTGGGCCCACCACAGTTTTGCCCTTTGGGGCCAGTGTGATAGTTTCCCGTGGAATACCCACTGTGTGCTTGCCCACAGAGAGCCCCCATGGGTTCCCCTGTGGGATAACCCATGCAGGGTCCACAGCAGTTTTTCTTCTTCAGCGTCAATGAGGGTTTTCTATGGGAAACCCATTGTGGGCTTGCCCACAGAATGCCTATATAGCTCTCAATGTGGGATAGCCCATGCAGGGCCCAAATAAGTTTTGCACATTTTGGCCCCAATTAGGGTTTTCTGTGGGCAACCCAATGTGGGCTTGAGCAGTTTTGCTCTTTGGTGCCACCATGAGGGTTTCCAGTAGGATGCGTACTGTGAACTTGCCTACAGAATGCCAACACAAGCCCCCTCTGTGGCATAGTCCATGCAGTGGTTCATCAAAAGGACTGTAATGTAAAATTTAAATCTGTTTATGTGGTATCAATGAGGCCCACTGTGGGCTGGAAATGGTCCCCAGTGGGCCCCACCCAAGCCCAGTGTGGGTCCCATAGTGTGGGAATACTAATCTACTAATACTGCTTAAATTATACTAATCTGCTGACAGTATATTAAAATTGCAAGTAACCATAGCAACAGTACTGATGCTTCAGGCTGTTAGCATCGACTGATCTCTATGAATACATATGAATGCAGAATCTGTGGACAAGGACACAAGAAGTGTTCTGGTTTCTGCAGGAACATGCAGGTTGCATCCAGGTGAATGAAAGACGTGAAACACACCGGCTGAAAAGTTGTCTGGAGCTAAAACGCCTACAAAAAGTGTCTTACGCCCGACACAGGCAGCGATAAGGCAGCACAAGTCTCTTTGCTAATTTCAGAATGATGCAGTTGTCATTTTACCGTCCAGCACCCACATTGTTAAAATAGGAATAACACTTGCGCCCATCAGTGCACCCATGGGGGTGTTGGTTTAAAAGTAAGGTGTGGTCAGGCACATTGGTGACACATTGCTATCTGAGGGCAGCAGAGAGCAATTGTGCTATTGACCAACGTAAACCTGGTCTAAAGTCAAAAACACAATGTTTCACTGTTATTTTAAAAGCACATTATGTAATATGCAACTACACAGGCGGGTGCACAACATACACTACTAGTTGCCTCCTCACTGGACTCACAGCAGCACACATATGCAAAAGGTAACAAATAAAAGGATTACAATTGGAAATATTATTATTGTGCATATTAATATAATTTTAAATATTACATGTCAATCATAATATTTATCAAAATTAACTAATCTCAGTAATGACAGATTGAATTGTTTAATTATTTGACCAAATATTGACAAGTAGGTATTTAAACAGACGGACAACAACTGATCAGACACAGATCGACTTTCCTGCTTCATAAATACATGATGACATGAGGAACACATGAGGAAATAAATGAGGTGAAAATAATTATTAAACTAACGAAAGGAATAAATCTGCATAAATTCTATATTCTTATATATATTCTTTAACATTCCTGAGATTACAGTGATCAGGTTTCCACAAAACTATTTTAAAGAAAGTAAAGCTGTAATTTTAAAGAATAAACCTTTTCTAAAACCAAACAAGGATAAAATTTCAGCAAATGAATGAACAGGATGTTAAACTGGTGGACCACAGGAGGGTCTGGGAGCAGCAGGGGCCAGTGTGTGCGTTATGGATCACACGCCTTCCCTTTGAGCAGAGAAGCACTCCGCTCCCTCTTACTAATTGGCAAATGCGTCATCATAATAACAATCTGCCAAGGTGCAAGCGCACCTGGCTCTTAAAGGGAATGAAAGATGACGCTGTGATTGGTTTATTGCATGTTATGCCGAAAACACACCTATGATTAATTAGGAGACTAAGTACAACCTCTTTGAACCATGCGCCTGGCGCATCAACCATTATTCCGCTGTTAAAATAGCAAAGGTGGATTTGGACACACACTAAATGCAATCGCACTATGTGCTTCAGACCCTGTGCTTTAGATCTTTAAGATAGGGTCCTTAATGTTTGTTTGGTTTTAGACTGTTAATTGAGTGTAAACTGGCTACTTGTGAAATAAATCCGGTCTTAGACATCATCTCTCAACTCCAACTGCATTCTCACAACTCAAGTTGTTAATCGGACTGTGAACAATGACGTCACACAGAAGAGGAAGTCTTCAACAAAATCCCAGAAATATGGGCCATTTTCATCAGAGTTAAACTGACTACAGACAGACTTTTAAACACGGGAGGAGGATTTTTAAAAAGCCAACCATTGTTTTGATCAGTGGACATGAGGAACAGACTCAGAGAGACGATCAGAAAGAAAAAATAATAAGTAAAGGGCACCAATAAAGGGTACATTGAAATTAATTGACTTCTCAACATTTTAAGGAAAATAATACATTTCTTCTAAAGACCTAAGTACAAAACTAACTGTAAGGAAAACAGAGAAGTCATAGAAGCGACTCGTTTGTGGCAGACGCTGATACTGTACAACCTTTAGAGACTGTTCTTTACTGGAGACCTTTAGAAGGGCAGGTGCTCAAAGTTAAAAAGGGACATATGGAACAAGATTTTAAAACACCACAAACACCAACATCATTTCTAACATAAGCTGTTGAACTATAGCAACTCATATTCAAGCAGAATGTAACATGAAATCTTACAGTAAACTGCATTATACTATATCATTGTCCCCCACCTGATGAAACCAAAGGTTTTATCATTGTAAGGCTTAATGATTAACAGGATCAGCCAAAGGCTTCAAGTATGTTTGTTTGAAGGACTCAGTTTGTAATGTTTGACTGGGAGACATTAAAACAATTTGCTTTCAAAAACACAAAATCCAGAGTGGTGAAAAGGCTGATTCTTTAAAGACATTTAGCATAAACATATTGTTTCTAGACAAAGAAAATACTTTTAATATGATGAGACTCTCTGATCCAGAGAATAACATATAGCTCTTCAAATCCAATAATTACAAATAAATAATAAAAAATAACCACAGGACACACAACAACTAGGATGGAAAGGAGAGAATCTTATACGAATATAAAATATATCTAAAAATAAGAGACGCAGAGTTCAAAAGTAGTGCAAGACACTGTGAGACAAAAGCAGCTGCTACAGTCTTATCTTAAGAGAAACTAAACTGCAAAAACATTTATTAATGCTTTTACTCCATTTGCTGTATTTCATAAATAAAGACTAAATATTTCAATATTTACTCAAAATGTTTTTTCTTTTGCTGGCATCTCACCTATTTCAACCTTTTAATAGCTTGTGAAACCATCATGATAATAGAGTTGCTGTGTAATTTTAGAACCTGCAACACTTCCTCACTTCTGTCTCGTCTCTCTTGATTCCTTCACTCACTCTAAAAATGTAAAAAGCCTTTTGAGCCCCCATCATGTTTTTCTGTGGGAAACCCACTGGGCTTCCCCACAGAAATCCAACATGAGCCCCACTGTGGAATAGCCCATGCAGGGCCCACAGCAGTCTTGCCCTTTGGGGCCAGTTTGATAGTTTACTGTGGGAAAATCATTATAGGCTTGCCCAGAGAGAGCACACACGGGCTACCCTGTGGGAAGGGCCACAGCAGATTCACTTCTTCAGGCCCCAATTTGGGTTTTCTGTGGGAAACCCATTGTGGGCTTGCCCACAGGATGTCCACAAAGCACACCCATGCAGGGCCCAAAGCAGTTTTGCACACTGGGGACCCAATGAGGATTTCCTGGGGGCAATCCACTGTGGGCTTGCCAACAGAAAGCCCACGCGGGCTTCCCTGTGGGATAGCCCACGCAGGGCCCACAACAACAATTTTGCCAGTCAGGCCACCGTGATAGTTTCCGTGATAGACCCCAGTGGGCCCAGGTGGGCTGTGTAGTCCCAATGCAAGCCCACTGTAGGCTCCACATGTGCCCTGCATCTCAAGTTGGTTATGGGGCCCACAGTGAGATGCCCTTGTGGGGCTTTGTTTTTTCATTCATTGGCCGCACACAGGCCCCAAAGGGGCATGTTTGCTGGGCACTGTGTGGGCAGCCCACACGGCCCCATTGGCGTCATGAAATGTGGGGCACGATGGTGCCCCAGGTGGACAACCCACACCCAGCCCAAAGTGCGGGTTGAGTGTGAGCCCCAATAAAGCCTGGTGTGGGTCCCATAGCGTGGGGCCCACACGTGACCCGCATATCATGTTGGTTATGGGGCCCACAGCCCTTTCCAGGGCTCTTTTTTCATTCATTGGCCCCACACAGGTCCCAAATTCCACCTGGGTCCACTGAGTTCCATTGTGGGCCCCAAAGCAGTTAACCAGAAGGACTGATATGTAAAATTGAAATCTGTACATTTGGTAAGAAACATATTGGTTTTTGTCACTGTATTTCAAAACTAACAAAGTATTTGTTAACAGTCTTGATGTGCTGAAGGCCTTTTGATTGGTTTTCTCACCCTAATGGTGGAACATGATTATCTGATCACCATCAGCCGTGCTACTAGGGTGTGGCCTATAACATACCAGTGCCTGTGTCTTACTATGATTGCTGATTTTAAAGAAGGCCTGTCTGTATAAATCGGAAAGGCAGATGAAGCCAGAGTGCGCAACACTTTTTTCCTGCTCTTGAGTTTGCTTCCAGTGATCACACACAAAAATATCAGAGACTGAAATCCCACTAATTAGCTGTTAAGTTCTGATGATCATTCAACATTAAAGGTTCACAACGTTTCAAATGTGTCTTTGTTGAGCAGAGTGTACTCTCATTTGTGTTTCTTTGATTGATGGACAGACTCAAAGTTGTATGATGTCACTCGCTAATTGATTGAACTGATTGACAGTGGCTGTGTTTACAAATTGCAGGTGTGTTCAATAAATGGCTGCGCATCCACAGCTGAGCAGTCCAGCAGTCAGGTGTCCATATGAACAGTGAATTAGGTTTTCCTCAATGTAATCATTCCTCCTATTCATACTGGATATTAAAAGATCTCATTCAAATGTGCTTTCAATGGATGTGATCCACAGTGTGTCAAGATAGATATTTAAAGTGTGTGTGAAGCTTCTATTCATCTTCAGCAGTCTGAGTTAGTCATATCAAGTGGATATCGGACACATTTACAGTCCTTTTAGCATCAAATTCTCCTCTTTGTGTTTCCCTGTTCAGCTGCAGGTGGAAGTATAGTAACACAAAGAGGGACTTTGGCACTAAAAAGACTAACATTTAAAGATATGTACTTGATTTGACTCATTTTGATGTTTAAGCTTCATATTCTAACTTGTTGTTTGCTTTAAAGTGAGCTCAGTGTTCAAGGATCTTTGGTGCTATTTTTGCATTTTTTTTTTTTATCAGACACCTGTTTGATTCTCATACAGCAGTTCAGTGACCTGTTTTACGTGTATAAAAAGACGGGAGCTGAGCGAGACGTGTCAGACTGCATCTTGCTGTCTAAAGAGGTGATATTACACGATGAGGCGTGCTGCAGCTTTTCTGGCGTTGCTGCTCTGTCTGTACTGGACGAGGGCTCAGAGTGAGAGTGGAGGGCTGACAGAGAATGATGTCACTCAGACAGAAGATCAGTCTGAGATCCTGGGTGTTCAAGCAACCAGTGATCAGACTAACTTCACCCCTGATATCTGGGCTGAACTGAAGGAGCTGAGAGACATAGTGATCATACACAGTGTGAAGCTAACGAAGATCGACAAGCTGGAGCAAGAGAATACAGGTTCATTCACATAGTGATAAATAGATTCATGTCCTTTTCACCTATTATACATTTCAATGCAATTTTATACTTGACTGTTGATTGTCTGTAAAACTTTCATAATAGTAACTTGAAATGTGTTAACAGATTTGAAAGCCAGATTGAACACCGGTGAAAAAGTGGTGGAGGAGCTCAAGAGGGAGAACACCGGTAAGCTGCAAAACACACAGCTGCCATTTTATTAAATACACATACTGGTATTTCAAGTTCCAGTTATGCATTTCACTTCCTCTGTAATGTAAATGTTAAATATGTTCACAGATTTGGAGGTCAGATTGAACGCCAGTGAAAATTTGGTCAAGGAGCTCCAGAGAGACAACATAGGTAAGCATAAAAAAATCAGTGTGTAAATGAAACTGAGTATATTATGTTCAGTGTTTCCCCTAGGTTGAATGTGTTTCCCCTGGGGGGGCAGACTGACAACGTACTGCTGCTAACTGTTTCCTCTGCTCCACTCGTATCCACCGATCTTTCTGACACTCTCTCTCTCTCTCTCCCTATCACTTAGCCACTCACCCGCTTCTGCTCTGCCCGCTCTATTCCTTATAAGGAGTTACGCTACCTGCAGTTTCCCAAACAGCAAAGATGTTAACTAACGTTCTGAGACAGTCCTGCTTAACTGCTCTTAAAGGCTACTGATCTGCGTATCAACAGATGTTTGGCGTTATTTTGACATTTAAAAATATTTTTGGCCTGTGCTATTATAGGGGAAACACTGATGTTAGCAATGAGAAGGTCAAGATAAGGGAAAATTTCATTAATAATGTTTTGGTGGGAAAACTTTAAATATCAGAGAGCACAGGTAAGCTGCACAAATCAATAAAAAGCAACAATTGCATCATATGATAAAAATATAAATATAGTTAATGAGAAAATTGCGATAATAAATGGTTCCTAATTAACCTTTTTGTGAAAATCATAAAGGCTTGCAGGCCACAATAAACAGAAGGGAAAAATGTTTTATTCATACAATTTTCACATATTTAACATCATTTTACACTTGATTGTTGGTCGACTGTAAACCTTTCATAATGGTGACTAGAAATGTCTTCACAGTTTTGGAGGCCAGAATGAACACCGGTGAAAAAGTGATGGAGGAGCTCAGGAGGGAGAACACCGGTAAGCTGCAAAACACACAGCTGCCAGTTTATTAAACACACATACTGGTATTTCAAGTTCCAGTTAGTATTTTACCTCCTTTACAATAAAAATAATGAATGTGTTCACAGCGTTGGAGGCCAGAATGAGCATCAGTGAAAACGAGGTGGAGGTGCTCAAGAGAGAGAGTGCAGGTGAGCTGATTACATCATTATTAAAAAGTCAAAATGTCATATTATGGTAGCAGTGAGAATGGAAACGGTAAATCGAGGGTCATCCTCTGTGCAGCAGGATGCAGAGTGACATGAATACAGTTATTAAATGAGGCAGAAGTGAGGTTTTGCAGCTGATACTGATGTGAGAGGAAAATATTCTCTCTATGTGTGTCTCCCACATTCACACAGAACGAAAGGTGGTGTTTTCTGTCAGCCTTACTGACGAAGGAAGAGTTGGACCCTTCGATACTGAAATCACACTTAAGTTCAGCAAAGTTTTCACCAACATCGGCCAGACTTATAATCCAATTACAGGTACGTTCACCTCTCTCACCTACTCACACTGATTTTAGCATTCACACTATAATTAATCAAATCTTTATTTATTATTCTTCCGTATGTTTTTTGGCCGCTTTCAACTGCTCTATGCTTGGAGCGACAGAAACTATTCATTTATCAAAATCAGCTCTTTAAGGGCGTTAAATTTTCAGCTTTCTGTTTCCATTTATATGAATTTTTAAAAATATTAAAATTTATAATGGCAGTCTATGGGAGGATTTCTTTGAAAGCTAATATCTCAACAACTAAAAGTGCTCGAATGTTCATATTTGATATACAAGTGTCCCACCTGGACATGCTTAACATATTGAAACATTGAATCAATGGCGCCACCATGTAGTCAGTTATTAAATGTTTTGCGTTTTGGCTGATAACTCATGAACGGTAAGTCCTATCAAAAAGCTTTTTGGTCAGGATGTTCCTTGGATGATCCTGATTAGAATGATATAGGCCACGCCCATTTGCGTCTGTAAAAATGTTCCGCCATTTTGTTTTTTTGCATTAAAATATGTTTTGCTTCTGTTGGCACATATTTCATCCATTCTTCAGCAAACTTGGTACATACCATATTTAGAGGACCCTGAACAAGACTTATTCATTTGTTTTCAGATATCACTTACCGTTTGTCTGTTCTTGGCTAACAAACTTTTGGAGGCGTGGCCTACTGTAGTTAATGGCCGATAATTCCTCAACAATGAATTGGATCACTAATGTGACTGACTGACAGACAGACAGAATGACTTTATTGTCCACCATGGTGGAAAATTGTCTTCGGCCTCTCCCAGGCAGCAAGCACACTCATCAACGTAAAACAGGGTAACAAGCATAAAGACAAACGTAAAAACAAGCAAAATTTTTGTTGTGCAAAAATGGCATTGGCAACAGCAGGGTGGACTACTGGCCCCTAGGGGCTTTTCCAGGTGCAGTCACGCTTGTATGGCCTGTGGAATAAAAGATTTCTTAAAAATGTCCCTACTCATCCTGGGAACTCTGAATCTTCTACCAGAAGGGAGGAATTCAAATTCAGAATTTAGGGGGTGAGAAACATCCACAGATATCTGTCTGGCCTTCCTGACAACTGCAGTACTGAACAGCTCTCCCAGTTCCCATTGCTGTTTCCCAACCAATCTTAACTATGGAGGAAAGCCTCTTTTTTTGCTGCACCTTCAGTTTGCTGTACCAAGCAGCTATATTAAACTGTAAAATGCTCTTAACAAGACCTCTGTAGGTCATTTCCAGAATGTGACCACTTACCCCAAAGCTCTTTAGTTTCCTAATTAAAAACAATCGCTTATTAGCTCTCTTAAAAACACTCTATGAGTGCTCTTTAAAACTCAAGTTGTCATCAATGATTGTTCCCAGATACTTAAAATGATCAACAATCTCTACAGTCTGGTTTTTGAGAATAAGAGGGGTGACATCCTCCTTCCTCTTTGTATGTATTACAAGTTCTTTTGTTTTGGCTACATTAATCTCCAGGTAACTGGACTGGCACCAATCCTGTAGTACAGAGACTTGTCTAAAATAAGTTTCCTCATATGTGGGATTATTTTCTGATAACAGTGCAACCAAAGCCACAACATCTGCATATTTATAAAGTTTCACATTGTTTGTGTCCACAGTCATGATATTCGTATAAATTGAAAAAAGCAGTGGTGATAGTACACAGCCTTGTGGAGCACTAGTGTTTAAAACCAGCTCCTCTGAGAGAACACCATTCATAAAGACTCTTGGAGGGCGGTCTGTTAAAAAACATCTAATCCAGTAAATCAATCCACCATTCACATTCATCATATAAAGACGTTCTAAAAGAGTGTCAATTCGCATAGTGTTAAAAGCAGAACTAAAATCAATAAAAAGAACTCGGGCCATTGATTGATACACCTTACAGTGTATAAAATTTCACCAAATTCTGCCAAAAGGGGGCGCTAAAGTCACCTTATAACATGATATTTCAGCAATTCTGTTGTCTGTAATGGAATAAAACTTGATGGGCATGTTTTCCATGAGAATCTGCACGACATACTGAATCATGGCAGCAATAGCGCCTGGTGGTTATCAATAAAACGATAGCATACTACTTATTCTCTACCAAATCTCTTAAATGTAACATGCCATGGTAATCACATTCTATTTGTACAGATGAGAATCCTAAACAAGTGTTTAGTATTTTCAGCAGTGCTTTGCAATCCATTCAGTTTTCAGCATTCACACCCATTTTCCACAGGAAATGCATTTCTAATTTTTTTTATTTTTTGGATTTATGATCCATCTTGTTTTTTTTTAAATTTCCTTTTCCTTTCTAAAATGTTTTTGTTGTATTTCTTGTCTTCTTAGTAGTCTAGTTCCGGGTTGGAAGCTCTTATGAAGCTCTTTCAGATAAAGTATGTTATACTGGGATGTACATGATGCCATTTTAGTGAAGGGACTTTCTCTTTTACATAGTTTGCAAATGTTTTAAAGTATTATGTAACTATTTTTATTCTGTTTGGCAGATTTTTTTATTCTAATGGGTTCTCTCTGTGAACGCTTTGACAGTTCTCACTTGTATTTGGTTTGGTTTGTGTTTTCACTGAATTGATTCCTTGATCAGATTTCTGACAGTCTCTAATATACACAGGCTTGGCAGCAAATTCCCAGAATTAGACAAACACTTATAAAGCCTGATAAAATCAATTAATAGACTTAATTCTGCCTTTGTTGCAGGTTTCTTTACAGCCCCAGTCAAAGGAACCTACTACTTCAGATTCACCGCGTGGGAAATAAATAATACAAATTATATGGGTATTAAACTGTATCACAATGAAAAGCAAATTACTCTCTCTTATGATAAAGTTGTTGACGGTGGTATTGCTACTGTGTCTAATGGATTTGTTCTTCAACTAGAAAAGGGAGACCTGGTCTATCTGGCTCTCCCTGCAGGCTACAGTGTTCTTGATGATACCGGCAATAAAAACACTTTTAGTGGATTTCTACTTTTTACTATGTGAGGTCTGCTGTAAAAACAATCAGTTGATTTTCATGAAGTCTCAACATTACACTATTAAAAATATGAAATTCAAATAATCAGTTTGTGTGTGTGTGTATTTTTGTCTGGTTACATGAACAACACAAGACTGACAATATCAAACAACCTCTCAAACAGATCACACCCTCCCTTTTCTTCTCTTCACATGCTGTCCCCCGTTACCTTTCTGTGTCCTTTTATGTTTTGTAAACCAATATCATCAAATAAAAAGACATTCTAGTGTTAATGAATATGAGGAGGATGTCATATGTAATTAAAATAATTTCACAAAGCATTTTGAAGAAAAATACAACTCCTGTAGTAGCAACAATATTCTATAACTCCACACACAACTGTTAGTTACTGTAAGCTACAAAAACATCATTACAAATAAAAATACAATATAATGTTAGAAAACATGTTTTTGCAGAATGTGATGTGTAAAAGTAATTGGAAAGAGTCTAAAGATTTAACAGAAATGTAACATCTGGGGTTGTTAACAAACTAATCTATTTAACAAGAGGATGAATTTAGTGACATATTGTTTCTAAACAAAGAAAATACTTTTGATATGATGAGACTCTCTGATCCAGAGAATAACATATAGCTCTTCAAATCCAATAATTACAAATAAATAATAAAAAAAATCTACAAGACACACAACAACTGGGATGGAAAGGAGAGAATCTTTAAAGAATATAAAATACAGCTAAAAATAACAGAGAGGCAGAGTTCAAAAGTAGTGCATACAGTATAATATCAGCCCTTTGGCACAGCAACCCCAGTCATTGTGCTGGAGGAGAAAACAACGTCATACGGGACACTCAAAGAGAGTGCGAGGAGGCAGGGTTCATTTCATTGGTCAACACAAAACCGGGCCTTCTATTGATTGGATGATTTTGACAGGGTGGTTGCCATGGTTGTTGCTACACAAAAAAATCTGAGTGCAGTGGAGAAATCCGAGAGCAGAAATTTCGCGAGTGCGCAGAAGCAGCCTGAGTGTGAGGAGAAGAGTTGAAGTTTGAGCGTGAGCAACATTGTAACCGAGCGTGAGAACACAGTTTGAGCACAAGCGGAGCAAATCTGTGCGCAAGCAGAGGCTGTTTGAGTGCGAGGGAAGGACAAATTACAAAATTTGAACGTAAAATCAATAAAGTATGCTCTCAAATTTATATACTACGCTCTTAAATAAAGATAGGGAAAAAGCTCCATATTAATGTCAGTGTCATGAATGTAATGTCATTACATTTGTATATCATTGAAATTTTCTGTGGAAACCCACTGTGGGCTTCCTACAGAATGCCCACACAGACCCCCCTGTGGGATAGTCTGTGTGGGGCCCAAACTTGCCTCCCGAATGCCAACACAGGCTCCATGTGGGATAGTCTGTGCGGGGGTTAAGCAAAAGGACTGTAATGTAAAATATCAATCTGTGTATGTGGTATCAAACATATTGGCTTAAGTTACTTTATTTGAAGAGAATTGATTAGCTGTAGTTCCCGTCACTGTTTGTTAAAACTTTTGATCTGATACTCTGGGAATAAAATGAGCCCCGCAGGGAGAGCTGTAGTGCTCATTTTTCTCCCCACAGTGGTCCCACACGTGCCCCAAGTTCACATTTTTGCTGAGCCTTGTGTAGGCAGCCCACTGTGGGCCCCGTTACCGTCGTGAAATGCAGCGCATGTGTGGGCCCCGTACCATGGTGCCCCAGCTGGACAACCCACACCTAGCCAAAAGTCCCAAAGTATGTGCCGAGTGTGGGCTCTGCTGAGGGTCCCATAGATGCCCTACATTTCACGCCGGTAATGGGGGGCTTGTTTTTCTTCTCGCACTGGCCCCACACATGGCTGAAGTCCATATTTTTGCTGGGCTCTATGTGGGCAGCCCACTGTGGGCCCAGTTACCATTGTGAAAAGTGGGGCACATGTGGACTGGAATGTAAAATTTAAATCTGTACATGTGGTATGAAACATATTATTTTGTCATTGTATTTCAAAACTAACAAACTGTTTGTTAAAAGCTTTGATGTGCCGAAGGCCTTTTGATCATTTTTCTCACCGTAATGATGGAACATGACACTCTAATCACCGTCAGCTGTACTACTAGGGTGTAACCTATGTAACATACCAGTGCCTGTGTCTTACTATGATTGCTGATTTTGAAGAAGGCCTGTCCATATAAAGGGGAAATGCATATGGAGCCAGAATGTGCAAGGTGCTGCAGGTGGAAGTATAGTAACAAAAAGAGGGACTTTGGCACAAAAAAGACTGTAACGTTGAAAGATATCTACTTGATTTGAATCATTTGGACACTGAAGCTTTATATTAGCTTCATATAAACTTTTGTCCTCCATCACTTCCATTGTAAGGTCATTATGAAGGGATCTTCTAATGGTCAATATGAACAGGAGGAATAATTACAAGAAAAAACTATTTTAATGTTCATTTGGGCTCCTGACTGTTGTTTTAAGAGAGACTTACAAGATTGTGAATTCACCTCTTAGTACATCATTCTAACTTGTTGTTTGCTTTAAACTCTGCGTTCAAGGATCTTTGGTGCTATTTTTACGTTTTTGTTTTTATCAGACACCTGTTTGATTCTCATACAGCAGTTCAGTGACCTGTTTTACGTGTATATAAAAACGGGAGCTGAGCGAGACGTGTCAGACTGCATCTTACTGTCTAAAGAGGTGATATTTCACCATGAGGCATGCTGCAGCTTTTCTGGCGTTGCTGCTCTGTCTGTACTGGACGAGGGCTCAGGGTGAGAGTGGAGGGCTGACAGAGAATGATGTCACTCAGACAGAAGATCAGTCTGAGATCCTGGGTGTTAAAGCAACCAGTGATCAGACTAACATCACCCCTGATATCTGGACTGAGCTGAAGGAGCTGAGAGACATGGTGATCGTACACAGTGTGGAACTGAGGAAGATCGACAAGCTGGAGCAAGAGAATACAGGTTCATTCACATAGTGTTAAATAGATTCATGCAATGTTCACATATTCATTACTTTTAGGACTAATTTGCTGCTTTTATTCCAGCCATACAGGCCAGACTGACAGCCAGTGAAATCAAGAATGCAGGTAGATATTTACATTTTATTAAATTATATATAATTGGTTAATGTTTGTGATGTTTTTCCTGTCAATCTCAAGAGTTAAATGTAACCAAATCTTTAAGGTGTTTACTGAGATTAATATCCAAGATTCAAAATGAACCTTTTGGTATAAAACTTTGATTGTTTTCACAGTTTTGGAGGCCAAAACAAGCGCCAGTGAAAATTTGGTCAAGGAGCTCCAGAGAGAGAACATTGGTAAGATTAAAAAAATCAAAGTGTGAAAATGAAATGAGTATATTACGTTAGCAATGAGAACATATTTAGTGAGGTTAAGATAAGGGAAAGTTTCATTAATAATGTTTTGGTGGGAAAAGAAAATCACATAGCACAGGTAAGCAACACAAATCAATTAAAAGCAAAAATTGCATCGTATTATAGAAATATAAACATATTTAATGAGAAAATTATGATAATAAAAGGTTCATAATTAACCTTTTTGTGGAAAAACCTTAAGGATTGGAGGCTACAATAAAAAGCAGGGAAAATCAGATTCATTCATACAATTTTCACGTGTTAAAAAATGTCATTTTACACTTGACTGTTGGTCGCCTGTAAACATTTCATAATACTAACTAAAAATGTTTTCACAGATTTGGAGGCCAGATTGAACACTGCTGAAAATGTGATGGAGGAGCTCAAGAGGGAGAACACCGGTAAAAAGAATTAAAAAAAAAAAAAAAACATTTTAAGTTAGAAAACGTGTTATTTTAAAGTTGATCAGATGTGAAGTCTAAAAGTAATGACAGAGGAGTAAAATGATCTATTTAGCAGGAACAAGTTTAACAGATTGATGAAATTTTACATCTGGATGTTAATCTTAATTTATTTCCTCCTCTAATGCAGATCTTCTAGCCAGAGTAACAGCAACAGAAAATAAAAGCACAGGTAGGTTTACATAGTGATCAAAGAAAATGTGAAACTGCAGATCATAGTCCTACTTTACAATAAGAGTTTTAAATGTTTTCACAGTTTTGGAGGGCAGATTGAACACCAGTGAAAATTTGGTCAGGGAGCTCGAGAGGGAGAACATCGGTAAGCTTAAAAAAATCTAAGTGTGTAAGGCTGCATTCACACCAAATCCGGCGGTGCGGCGAAACGCCGCAGGTCAGTGCGGATTTGTGGGAGTGTGGCTCCCGGTCAGAAGGTGGCGGTAATACGCATGAAAGTAGTTTGCCAACCACCATAAAAAAACAAAAGAGACAAAGAAAAAAAGAAGCGCTCATATAAAGTTGGGAAATTACTTACAGCGGCGTCATCTTCATAATAAAGTAATATCAATCAACCATCTTCCGTCCAAAGCAGAATGCTGAAATGCTACAATGCTACATGCTAAATAAACAACGTCTTTCGGGTCTTTCGACTTCCGGTCTAATCACCGACCTACGTGATTGGCCACCGCAACGTGACGTCGGGTTGCGGTTTTCCAAAAGTTGACTCCAGCTCAACTTTTCCGGCCGCAGTGCGGTGCGGCGCCGCAGCGGCGAAAATGGCCGCAGGCGAGCCGCACTACCCCCATCCGAAATGAATGGGGAGACTAGCGTTTTCGCCGCACCGCCGGATTTGGTGTGAATGCCCCCTAAATGATCATGTCAGCAATGAGAGCATATTTAGTGAGGTTAACATGTGGTTAAGTTTCATTAATTATGATTTGGTGGGAAAAATATCGCATCGTATGATAGAAATATAAACATATTTAATGAGAAAATTATGATAATAAAAGGTTCATAATTAACCTTTTTGTGGAAATCATTAAGGCTTGGAGGCCACAAAAAACCATGAAAATCTGATTTATTCATACAATTTTCAAAATACATATTTTAATGTCATTTTACGCTTGACTGTTGGGCAACTATAAACATTTCATAATAGCAACTAGAAATGTGTTCACAGTTTTGGAGGTCAGATTGAACACTGCTGAAAATGTGGTGGAGGAGCTCAAGAGGGAGAACACCGGTAAGCTGCAAAACACACAGCTACCAGTTTATTAAATATTCATATTGGTATTTTAAGAAGCTGGAGCAAGAGAATACAGGTTCATACACATTGTGTTAAATAGATTTATGCAATGTTCACATATTTATTGCTTTTAGGACTAATTTACTGGTAACAGCAACAGAAAATAAGAGCACAGTGGCGGCTGGTGAATCAAAAAATAGAGAAGGACTCATAGAAGGCTGCTCCTCCTCTGCCACTATGGACCAGCCGCCACTGGTATACGTAGTGATCAAAGAAAAATATGAAACTGCAGATCATAGTCCTACTTTATGATAAGAGTTTTCAATGTTTTCACAGTTTTGGAGGCCAGATTAATCACTTCTGAAAATGTGGTGGAGGACCTCAAGAGGGAGATCACCAGTAAGCTGCAAAACACACAGCTGCCAGTTTATTAGATACACATACTGGTATTTCAAGTTCTAATTGTGTACTTTACCTCCTTTACAATGAAAATGATGAATGTTTTCACAGATTTGGAGGCCAGAATGAACATCAATGAAAACGAGGTGGAGGAGCTCAAGAGAGAGATTGCAGGTGAGCTGATTATATCATGATTAAAAAGTCAAAATGTCATATTATGGTAGCTGTGAGAATGGAAACGGTAAATCGAGGGTCATCCTCTGTGCAGCAGGATGCAGAGTTACATGAATACAGTTATTAAATGAGGCAGAAGTGACGTTTTGCAGCTGATACTGATGTGAGAGGAAAATATTCTCTCTATATGTGTCTCCCACATTCACACAGAACAAAAGGTGGCGTTTACTGTCAGCCTTGGTGAGGTAGGAAACATTGGACCCTTCGATACTGAAACCACACTCAAGTTCAGTAAAGTTTTCACCAACATCGGCCAGGCTTATAATCCAACTACAGGTACGTACACCTCTCTCACTGATTTTATTTGAATTATTATTTGAATTATTACACCATCTTATAGATTTGTCATCTAACTAATTTATTAACTAATTTCCTATGCATGAAAGCTATGCATGAAAAATGCATAGCTTTTATTTCATCCCTAATTGTCTAAATGTGGAATATCTCTCTTTAAATTGCCTCTCGATGTTTTTTCTTTCTTTATGTTTCTTGTCTTCTTAGTTCTGGGTTGGAAGTTCTTATAAAGCTCTTTCAGATAAAGTATGTTATACTGGGATATACATGATGCCATTTTAGTGAAGGGACTTTCTCTTTTACATAGTTTGCAAATGTTTTAAAGTATTATGTAGATATTTTTATTCTATTTGGCAGCTTTTTTATTCTAATGGCATCTTTCTGTGAAAACTTTGATAGTTCTCACTTGTTTTTGGTTTGGTTTGTGTTTTCACTGAATTGATTCCTTGATCAGATTTCTAACAGTCTAACATACACAGACTTGGCAGAAAATTCCCAGAATTAGACAAACACCTATAAAACCTGATAAAATCAATTAATAGACTGAATTCCTCCTTTGTTGCAGGTTTCTTTACAGCCCCAGTCAGAGGAACCTATTACTTCAGATTCACCGGGTATGAAAATCGTGATGCACGCATTTGTTTTAATCTATATCACAATGGCAAGCACATGATTCGCTCTTATGATATAGTTGTTAGCGGTGGTAGAGGCAATATGTCTAATGGAATTGTTCTTCAACTGGAAAAGGGAGATGTGATCTATCTGGTTCTCAGTTCAGGCTGCAGTGTTCATGATGATTCTAATAATCGTACCACTTTTAGTGGATTTCTACTTTTTACTATGTGAGGTCTGCTGTAAAAACAACCACAGTTGATTACATGAAGTCTCAACATTACACTATTAAAAATATGAAATTCAAATAATCAGTTTGTGTGTGTGTGTATTTTTGTCTGGTTACATGAACAAGACAAGACTGACAATATCAAACAACCTCTCAAACAGATCACACCCTCCCTTTCTTCTCTTCACATGCTGTCCCCCGTTACCTTTCTGTGTCCTTTTATGTTTTATAAACCAATATCATCAAATAAAAATACATTCTAGTGTTAATGAATATGAGGAGGATGTCATATGTAATTAAAATAATTTCACAAAGCATTTTGAAGAAAAATACAACTCCTGTAGTAGCAACAATATTCTATGACTCCACACACAACTGTTAGTTACTGTAAGCTACAAAAACATCATTACAAATAAAAATACAATATAATGTTAGAAAACATGTTTTTGCAGAATGTGATGTGTAAAACTAATTGGAAAAGAGTCAAAAGATTTAAGAGAAATGAAACATCTGGAGTTGTTAATTAATCTATTGAACAGGAGGATGAATTTGGTGACATATTGTTTCTAAAGAAAGAAAATACTTTTGATATGATGAGACTCTCTGATCCAGAGAATAACATATAGCTCTTCAAATCCAATAATTACAAATAAATAATAAAAAATAACTACAAGAGATACAACAACTTGGATGGATAAGAGAACATTTTTAAAGAATATAAAATACATCTAAAAATAACAGAGAGGCAGAGTTCAAACGTAGTGCAAGACACCGTGAGACAAAAGCAGCTGCTACAGTCTTATCTTAAGAGAAACTAAACTGCAAAAACATTCATTCATGCTTTTTCTCCATTTGCTGTATTTCAGAACATGTTTTAGTGGAAATACCTTATTGAATGTTTTAATTGTTTTTAAAATGGAGATTTTGCTGAATAAAGACTCAACTTTGTAGGATTGTTTAATAAACATTTCAGATGAATTGTGATTATTTGCTCCTGGATGTTTTTCTGATACATACAGTACTTTTCTGCTACTTCTACTTCTAGTCAGCACATCTTCAAGGTTTAAAACAATAAGAAACATCCACTGAGCTGCAATGTGTCATTTCTGTTTTTTACAAACATGTTTATCAGGAATGGGAATAAAAGTCTCCCGATTATTTCAATATTTACTCAGAGATTTTTTTTCTTTTGCTGTTTCTGCTGCTATTTCAACCTTTTAACAGCTTGTGAAAACATCATGATAATAGAGTTGCTGTGTAATTTTACAACCTGGGACTCTTCTGTCTCCTCTCTCCTGATTCCTTCACTCACTCAATTATATTAAAGTTAAATGTTAATTTCAGTGTTGGACGCCAGAATGAGCTCTGCAACACACAAGAATTGAAATAAAAGAATAATCATGAGGTTAAAATGCTGAATCTCAACTTAAATTTGTGGATATTGAAACCTGAGTCTGAGAAAACCAATCCATAAACATAAAAAGATCAGTGACTGAAATTCCACTTATCAGCTGTTTAGTTCTGATGATCATTCAACATTAAAGGTTCACAACTTTTCAAGTGTGTCTTAAAACAACAGTCAGTTGTCAATATGAACAGTGAAAGAGGTTTTTCCTCACTGTAATCATTCCTCCTGTTCACACTGGATATTAAAAGATCTGTTTTCAAATGTGGTTTAAATGGAAGTGGCCAAAAGCCACAGTCCTTCATCACTTCCATTGTAAGGTCATTATGAAGGGATCTTCTAATGGTCAGTATGAACAGGAGGAATATTTACAGCAAAAAAACTATTTTAATGTTCATTTGGGCTCCTGACTGTTGTTTTAAGAGAGACTTACAAGATTGTGAACTCACCTCTTAGTACATCATTCAAACTTGTTGTTTGCTTTAAACTCAGCTCAGTGTTCAAGGATCTTTGGTGCTATTTTTGCATTTTTTTTTTAATCAGACACCTGTTTGATTCTCATACAGCAGTTCAGTGACCTGTTTTACGTGTATAAAAAGACGGGAGCTGAGCGAGACGTGTCAGACTGCATCTTGCTGTCTAAAGAGGTGATATTACACCATGAGGCGTGCTGCAGCTTTTCTGGCGTTGCTGCTCTGTCTGTACTGGACGAGGGCTCAGGGTGAGAGTGGAGGGCTGACAGAGAATGATGTCACTCAGACAGAAGATCAGTCTGAGATCCTGGGTGTTAAAGCAACCAGTGATCAGACTAACATCACCCCTGATATCTGGACTGAGCTGAAGGAGCTGAGAGAAATGGTGATCGTACATAGTGTGGAGCTGAAGAAGATCGAGAAGCTGGAGCAAGAGAATACAGGTTCATTCATAGTGATAAACAGATTCATGTCCTTTTCATGTATCATAGATTTTAATGTAATTTGATTCTTGCTGTTGATTGTCTGTAAACCTTTCATAATAGTAACTAGAAATGTGTTCACAGATTTGAAAGCCAGATTGAACACTGCTGAAAAAGTGGTGGAGGAGCTCAAGAGGGAGAACACCGGTAAGCTGCAAAACACACAGCTGCCAGTTTATTAAATACACATACTGGTATTTTAAGACGCTGGAGCAAGAGAATACAGGCTCATTAACATAGTGCTAAATAGATTCATGCAATGTCCATATATTCATTACTTTTAGGACTAATTTGCTGCTTTTATTCCAGCCATACAGGCCAGACTGACAGCCAGTGAAATCAAGAATGCAGGTAGATATTTACATTTTATTAAATGATATATAATTCATTCATGTTTGTGATGATTTTCTGTCAATCTCAAGAGTTAAATGTAACCAAATCTTTAAGGTGTTTACTGAGATTAATATCTAAGATTCAAAATGAACCTTTTGGTAAAAACTTAAAATGTGTTCACAGATTTGGAGGAAAATATTCTCTCTATGTGTGTCTCCCACATTCATACAGAACGAAAGGTGGCGTTTACTGTCGGCCTTACTGACGAAGGAAACGTTGGACCCGTCAGTACTACCACTACACTTAAGTTCAGTAGAATTCTCACCAACATCGGCGAGGCTTATGATCCATCTACAGGTACGTACACCTCTCTCACCTACTCACACTGATTTTATTTGAATTATTACACAATCTTATAGATTTATGATCCAACTTTTTTCTTTTTCAAATTTCCTTTTCATGCAGGACTTTTATTTCATCCCTCATCGTCTAAATGTGGAATATCTCTCTTTAAATTGTCTCTCTGGTTTTTCTTGGTTATTTCTTGTCTTCTTAGTAGGCTAGTTCTGGGTTGGAAGTTCTTATAAAGCTCTTTCAGATAAAGTATGTTATACTGGGATATACATGATGCCATTTTAGTGAAGGGACTTTCTCTTTTACATAGTTTGCAAATGTTTTAAAGTATTATGCAACTATTTTTATTCTATTTTTTATTATAATGGGTTATTTCTTTGAAAACTTTGATAGTTTTCACTTATGTTTGGTTTGGTTTGTGTTTTCACTGAATTGACTCCTTGATCAGATTTCTACATACATGGACTTGGCAACAAATTTCCAGAATTAGACAAACACCTATAAAGCCTGATAAAATCAGTTAATAGACTGAATTCCTCCTTTGTTGCAGGTGTCTTTACAGCCCCAGTCAAAGGAACCTACTACTTCAGATTCAGCGGGTTTGAAATACGTAATAAACATTATATGTGTATTGTACTATTTCACAATGACAAGCAAATTACTTTCTCTAATGATCAAGTTGTTAGCGGTGGTTTTGCCAATGTGTCTAATGGATTTGTTCTTCAGCTGGAAAGGGGAGATGTGATCTATCTGGTTCTCTATTCAGGCTACGGTGTTTATGATGATTCTGGTAATAAAACCACTTTTAGTGGATTTCTACTTTTTACTATGTGAGGTCTGCTGTAAAAACACCCACAGTTGATTACATGAAGTCTCAACATTACACTATTAAAAACATGAAATCCAAATAATCAGTTTGTGTGTGTGTTTTTGTCTGGTTACATGAACAAGACAAGACTGACAATATCAAACAACCTCTCTGCAAAACTTGATTTAACAGAAATCTAACATCTGGGGCTGTTAATCAACTAATCTATTTAAGAGGAGGATGAATTTAGGGGGCTTATCCCACTCTGCATTTCACTGTGGAATATAGTCTTGAAAAAATCATTTTCTGAATCTTTTGGTTACTGTTAATGAAAATAGAAAATTGGAGACATCTATTTATCGAAAATAAAGTGACAGAAACACCATTTTACACTCTACAAGTTTCCATCCTGATCATATGATCAGCATCATCATATATGGTCAGTTTAAGAGATTGAGAAGAATATGTAGTAAAGAAGAGGATTATCAAACAAAGGCTAAAGAAATGTGTCAGTCACTAAATCCTCCCCCTAAATACACTGAAAACAGAATATCTTTTGTGTCTGAATATTATACAGCATCTATGCAAGTTAAACACATTATAAAGAAATACTAAAATCCTAGCTTGAATCATTTGTCATCCTCTAGACCTCAGTTTTGCTTCAAAAGAGGCAGAAATGTCAGAGATACTGTTGTCAGTTCTCTACATAAGGAACCTGCACAGACTAATTGGCTTTCTCAACAAGTGTTTGGAAATTATCAATGTGAAAAATGTGCACACTGTTCAAACACATTTGATACCAAGACATATAATCACCCTCATACAGTAAAAGACATATGATATAAAAGAATTCATTAACTGTATTTCATTTACATCTTGAAATGCCTATGTGGCTTCATGTATGTAGGCCAAACAAAGCACCATCTCCAACTGAGAGTTTCTGATCATAAGCATTTAACTGTTAAATCCATGCTATGCCATTGCTAGACACAACAAGGGGTCAGCTACTTCCCTCAAATTTATCAGCATTGACAGAGTGTGACCCAATTCAAGAGGTGGGTATTTGGATAAGAAGGGAGGCGTTTTGTGATATGTTAATATTAACTTGTATTGCTCTCCTCAGTCTATTTGGTCTCTTAAGGAGATATGAACCACTAGGCAGTCACCCTTCCCATTCAGTGATGTAGAGGGACAGCTGTAGGATCGATCATCCTGTTTGATCCTACACATAGATAGTTATGAGAGATTGTTTTTCGAATGAAATTTAAATTATGTAAAATGGTGTAACTCTTGTAACTCTGTATAACACTAACCATGTCAAGTTTTTTTGAATGTGTATTCTTTTTTGTCATGCCCTTTGTAAAATGCTCACTTTTAAAAGACAAAGACAGTGATAATTAATCATGTGACTAAGATGTATATATCACACCTGTAAGTACTCATGCAACTGTGATGAGCGAAGCTGAAGAAGCTGCAGGCAAACTGAATTGTTTGCTACTAATAGAATCACAGTAAAGTCATCTCAGTGTTCTGTGTGTTTAATTAGTCATTAGTCTTCCACTTCTTATTATTCCTCTTACGTACAAAATTTCGGCGCATAAGTAGCCCCACAGCTTCGAGAAAACCCATGTGAATTATACATCAAAACATGCGGCTTGATCAACAATGGTGTGCTATGACTTTTGGTGAAGATATCTAAAGTAATGAAAAAACTGCGAAAAATTTCCCCTGGGAAATGAATGGGGAGGGGTCAAAAAACGTCCACATTTTAGGGGCAATTTCAAGCTTCCACTATTTCGCCATATTTTGAGCTACAGACTTCATTCAAACTTTAAAATGTTCACAAAGTTGTCAGCTATTAAACTGAAAAATTTCTGGATAAATCATCCTTTTAGCCACATATTTTGGTCTACACAAATAATTTTTTCCACAGTAGTAGGCACACTTGTCCTCTGTCATTTAAACCGCCAACCATAGCTCAGTCACTAACAGAATTTGAACTGTCAGCCCTTTTGTGAAGGGTTTACCGGCCAACTGTCCCATAGACTCCCATATTAATTAAGGAGGAGATTTCAGGAGGAGAGGAGCACTCACGTTCAACTTCTGCCACATTCAGAGTGATGTTAAAAGTGTTTGAGGACATCATTAATATGATTTGTATCGAGATAGACCGTCTCTGTTTAAAAGTAAGGTCCGTTTTGTTTACGTTACCCAGAAATAGCCGCGCTATATAGCACACCAGACTCCTTTGAAAAAAACACACATTTCAGATGGTAACGTAAGCGCAGCTAGCTGCTTAGTCTGTGTGTGACTGGGTGAGTTTCAGCGGTTGAAGAAGTTATCAGATCCCTTCGTGAAGTGCCTCACAGTAACGCCAAAAAAAAGAGACTGTGTGAGGTTGTGGTAGATCTGTGCACTGCTAAGTCAGCCTCAGTTTCCATTGAGAGGAGACATTTCAGAACAGCGACATCAGCAGTGGAGGCTGTGGTTGAGATCACCTTCCTTGTAAACTCCTCAAATGGTTCAAGACAGGTCATTGTTTTCTCAAGCAAGCCCCACTGGTTTGTCGTGAGTGTTGTGGGCAGCTCATGGTCAGCAGTATAAGCAGCCAGCGCTCGCTTCTGTTCCACCAGACTTTCTATCATGAAGTAAGTGTTATTCCACCTGGTTTTGATGTCCTGCTGCAGGCGTTTTGAGGGCATGTTCATTTCAAGCTGTGTCTTGCAGCCGTGCATATGCTAGAGGGGAGTGCTTGAAGTGTCCAACAATCTGCCTTCCACTTGTAACGGCATCACTCACAGCGCACTGTGACAGAAGTCCCTCGTTGATAACCAGCTGCATTGTGTGTGCAATGCAGCCTAAACTACGCACTCTCATGCTGTCCATCGCCTTTCGCATGTTGCTGGCGTTGTCCCTCAGAATTACATGGACTTTACTCAACGGAATTTGCCACTTTTCAAACATTTCCGTCAGGGTAGCTGCGATGGCATCGCCGGTGTGACCCACGGAAGCTTGTAGCATTTAGCATTGCGCTGTGTGGCACGTAGCTCTCATCCAGCCAGTGTACAGTTAAACTTAAAAGTGACACGGGGGGAAACGTCAGAGCTCCAGATATCAGTTGTAAAACTCAGAGCTTTGACATCTTTTTTCTTCTCTGATATGTCTTTGCACACTTTTCCATACAGCTCAGGTAGAGCTGTCTCAGACATGTATTTCCGGCTTACCATGTCGTACCGTGGCTCCAGGTGGCTAATTAGCAGCCAGAATCCTTTGTCCCCGACAACCGACAGCGGTTGCCCATCCATAGCGACGAAGTTCAGTATTCTCTCTGTGATTTTTTTTGCCTGCACACTGTTAGTTGGAAAATGTTCACTTCTTTCCTTCATCTCCATCAAAGTTAGCTGCTTCATACCGCTGCCTTTTGTGTTTGTCGAGTTCAATAAACTCGGCATGCTCCTTGACATGAAATTTCTGGAGGTGTTTGATTAAGTTGGTGGTGTTGTAGCTGGAAGATTTAACACCGCCCCTCGGAACATTCACGCCACAAGTATTGCATATGGCCGTCAGACTTGCAGGCTGAGATAGCATGAAAAACCTCCAAATTTCCAATCCTTTTGCTCGCTCCATCCTGAACAATATGGCCGTATTGTCTTGTTTGCGTATGACGCACTCACAGTGTATAACACAGAGCTAAAATGAATAGATCGGCCCCTATTATCGGGTCCATTGTCACCGATACCCAATCTAGATTTTTCTTTCATATCGGAACCGATACCGATAACACTATCGGATCGGTGCATCCCTACTCATAATTAACGGCCATATAGCTGCCTAAAATCATAACAGAGCTATCAATGACACAAATACCATCGGCTCCTCCCGGATGAGCGTTCCCCATCAGTCGCTGGGGCTCCCTCACACACTGGACCATGTCACTTTCAAAATTTCTGCCGCAGAAATTTTCTAGTTCAACAGGTTACGCTGTAAGATATGTCGATGTATGGTGTTTAAAAGTCTTGTTTCATGTGGCCCTTTTTAACTTTGAGCACCTGCCCCTCTAAAGGTCTCTGCACAGTCACAGAGGACGAACAAAGGCATTAAAAACAAGTCTGTTAGGAAAAACATGAGACTAGACATGCTGGCTGTTGATGGAGTTTAGTGTGGGACAGTATTAGGAGTAATGGTGAGTAATAAAAAAAAAGGAGGAACACAAGCTCATGACTAATTAAAAAACAGAAGTTGTATTATTGGCGACTCAGAGTTGCCTTTTGATACACGTTTGTGATCTCTGATTGCTTTCAAGGGTTCTTTTTTAAGCATTAGTTAAAATCACTGCCATTTTATGTCAATTTCAATTCAAATCCCATTTAAAACGAGTCTAAAAATACACACTAAGAGCTAATTAGAGCTGGAGGGAGGACTGATATGACACGGTGCGAGTCTCCTCTCTCTCCGGCCTGGCAGTGGTATCATCGGCAGTGTCAGAAGCTGTGAGAGAGGCGGCTCTCTCTGTGACCTCTTGAGCCCATTAGCTCGGAGGATTCATTGCTGCGGCTCAGAGGCACCTGCCGAGCTGCTGCTCTAATGAGCTCCGATACCGACTCCCAGCAAACATGGCTGACACGTCCCCATCAGTACAGGTGAAGGATGAAGTGTGCACCCCAATTATTTCTGATTCACACACTCACAACTGTGTTTGTAGTGTTTAGAAGCACTTTTTAAAGTTGTTTAATATTTTTTAAAAGCGTTGAACAACAAATTTGTGAATCAGATGCTCCATAATTACCTCACCTGAGAATATTGTGTTTTCTGCCCAATTTATTTGCCTGTTCGTCTGCAGAATCTCTATCAAGAGGGACCTATTATGTTAATTTCCAGCTCTATAATTTAAATTTTTGGACTCCACTGGAGTTGCTTTGCATAATGTTAACGTAACGTAACGTAACGTAACGCGTAAAACAAATACATCCGTAGTTGTTGGGAGCTGAAATCCGAACATCTGCAGCAGCAAAGATTAGAGCAGGACGTCTCTGTTCGGTAAAACTCATTACCTGCTTATTGTGTGACATCTTTATCCTCTATGTTCAGTTTTTGTAGCTTCTGACTGAATCTCTGTGGTTTGAAGTTTAGTTTCTCTCTGTGTTCGTGTTTGTACTTTTAGATATCTGCCTTATCTTACCTTTGCTTTCAGCCGCATCAGTTGTGTTGAGGTACTGCTGATGGAAACCAAACAAATAAGACTTACCTTATTCGGTACCTGATTCAGTCTGAATACACTTTTAACAAGCTTTACAGGTGCTAGCTGGTGGATTTTGCTACCTCTGGACAGAGCCAGGCTAGCAAACTTTATGCTAAGCTAAGCTAACCAGCTTCTGGCTGTTGCCTTACATTCAACTGAATATCTGAACTAACTCGAACGCCATACCTGTAACTCACATAAGCATGTGTCGGCAGCTTTTTAAATAATCACTAAAAAAGTGTACAAGTTACTATTTTGTCACCATTTCCTGTTATGTAAATTTTTGTTTTGACAATGTCCTATTACTAATGTTATCTTGTTTGTTTGTCAAAGAAAAAGTTACCTTACTAAAAGTTACAGGCTTACACAAACATACATCTATGTTTAATAGTGTCCCTAACAAAGTGAGAACTGTACAGTATATCCTGAGTCAGAATCTTCATGTCTGGATGGCAGTGATGTTTTTGTACTGGCTGATTTTTACAGCTTGTTAACTTGTGTTAAGTTACTGCTGATGAAAACCCAACATTTCCTGCTTTTGCTGATTCAAATAAAAAAGCTTTTAAATGATTAAACAAGACTTTAAATTGTACCTTCAACACATGTCCCCACCAACACAGCACCCTCAACAAACGTTATAGGTGCTAGCTGGTGGATTTAGCTACCTCTGGACAGGGCCAGGCTAGCAGTCTTTATGCTAAACTAAACTAAGCTAACCAGCTTCTGGCTATTGACTTACATTCAACTGAATATCTGATCTAACTCTCTGCTATTCCTGTAACTAATATAAGCATGAGTCAGCAGCTTTTTAAATAATCACTAACCTTTTTTCCTTTTACATTATTATATTAACAGCAGTGCTTAAATTTAGTAAGTGTACAAGTTACTACTGGTTACTTTTGTCACTATTTCCTGTTATGTAAATCACTAATGTTATCTTGTTTGTTTATCAAAGAAAACGTTACCTTACTAAAGTTGAGGCTAAACAAACATACATCTATGTTTAATAGTGTCCCTAATAAACTGAGAACTGTACAGTATATAGATAAAACGTCTCACTGGAAGTCTGGATGGCAATGATGTTTTTGTACCGGCTGGTTTTTACAGCGGATCATCGTAGAGCCTGAAGCCCGAGGCTCTGAGGAAGCTCATTGATCTGTGAAGCCTCAATAAAGCTTCACTTCAAAACACGGAGATACTCCAGTGTGAGCAGAGTCTGGCAGGTGATGTGGATTTGCTCTGACAGTGCTTTCAGAGTCGCTAAGTTCTTTCACCTCGTTTGCTATCGATTGATCGTACCCTTCTTCTACAGTCCACTTACTTCTAGAGAAGGAGATTCTCCTGACCCGCCGACAGACCTCAGACGTGTGTTTTTCATACCAGAGGTGGCTGTCGTCACAGTATCTGAAAGACAAGAGAATTACTGTCAACAGCTGACCTTCCCATCAACTCAAATCCCCTTTTTTTCAACTTTTACTAAACTTCCTGCTTCAGAATCTTTCATACGCCAAATAAAAGAGTCGTCATGGTGAACTCGGAGCAGCAGGATGTTCTCCAGAGAATAATCAGATCAGTCTCTTAGAGGCCTTGATGACAAGTCAGAATAAGTATGGAGCCATTCACATGAATATGAGTAAATCTTTTTTTGTTTTCAAGTAGTTTTTGGTGATTTTCAGGTCAAAAGGCTAAATCTGGTTGAAAAGTGAAAAAGTTTAACTGATGCCAATTGACATTTTGGTGAAAATTCGCCTTGTTTTCTGATCTGCTTCAGTTTATTTTGCTGTCGATGCTTCTTTTCAGGATCGGCTTTTAGTAATAAACTATAAGCGGAAGCGATTTCACTGATAGTAGTGCAACACCAAATAACAATCAGCAAATCAAACTGGAATTAATCAGTGAATGAAACAGTATTTAGGTTAAAAAAAAGAGAAACTGTAGATCAGAGAATATGAAATTACACCATTATTTAACTCTGATATTCTTTTTATTACTGGCTTTTATTAAAGGATTGCACATGTGAACACACAGTTTGGCTGTTTCACACTGAAGTGTTACAGACATGAACTATTTTAATGTGTTATGTGACCTTGTCTCTGTGTTAGTTATACTTCATGTTTCGGTGACTCAAAGACAATTTTCAACCTTGGAGGACAATAAAGATCTATTCTATTCTATTAAAGCAACAGTTATATGCAATCTAAATGTCTAAAATTATTAACCTTTCAACCACCTCCAGCATACTTATGACCTCAAACATCTAGAGGTTTCTTGACTAAATGACAATACCGATGTTTACTGGATTATTTTGTATGTTTGCAGCACAAAAACCTTTGTTTCATGTTCACAAGTGAATTACTTCATGACTTTTGATCATAGAATAAATACCGCAAAGCCACAAAACAACCTCACTTTGCTAGTGTGGATCACAAATAAATAAAACACACACCAATGTTCATGCTTGGCATTTGTAATATTTACAAAATGGACATCATAAGTATTTCCAAGGCTGACAGCTCACTTTGATTGAAAGAGCAAATGCACAGCAAAGACGAAGGTCTTATCCTGTATTCATGTCTCTGTTCTTTCTTTAAAAAGGGTTTCTATTATTTTAATTTGCATTTGTAAAGCCTTGAATTGCTCTTGTGTATGAAATGTGCTATAAAAATAAAGGTTTCGCCTCGTCTAATTGAACTTAATCGTTCATTTCAGTTTTTACTTTGCCTCCTCCAGTGTTCTGGCTTTTCTAACTGCAGCAGCTTCATCCTAATCTAGAGGATGTCATTTGCTGGTGTGAATGAACCTTTTCATGCGTGTCTTGTGGCTGAAGGGTCTGCAGAGGCACTGGGAGAAGAACTTGCAGAGCTCGAGGACACAGGGCTGCAGCTTGTGAGCGCCGACGGTCGTCGTGCTGCCGGAGATCGAGTCGTCTGTCAGCTCTCGTCTCCTCCAAGGACAACCTCTCAACAGACAGAGAGAGAAAGAGGCGTCACGTCAGTCACGCAAACCTTCTGAACCTTCTGCTCTAGCAAACAAAACCACCAGTCATTAACAAGTTAAGTTGGTTTGTATGTAAAATACTAAAACAAAGACATTATAATTAACCTGTAAAAGCCCACAGTGGTGATCTGGAGATTTTAATGTACAGAATATATCATCATCACACCCACCGTTCAAATCCTCTCATTGTATTCATTCTGCATAATGTCGTTTCAGTACTTAAATTCCCATTACAGGAATCACTGGTGCTGATGCATTCTAATCATAATGAATGCATTGCAGGTACACAGGTCCCCTTAATTACCATAAAAATACATATTCAAATGTGAATTTTAATTAGATTCTTCTCCACATTCTGCAGTTATTTGCTCATTTTGCAATCCTTATCAGGTGAAATTCAGAACAGAGCGACACTGAACCAAACAAAAAAAGATGGTTTTGGACATTTAAGAGGTTAATCTTCATCCTCACCTCCCTCGTTGGTTTATTTCTTTCTGTTTAAATAATTCATCAGCGTCAGTCTGACATGAATACAGTGAGAGCCTCGCAGATACAGCACGTGTGAGAGAAACAAACGTATATGTACCTGTGCCATGTGAGCTTTTCAAAAAAAAACTGTATATCAAAACGATGCATCACATGTTAAACCAACATTTATTCACTACATTACAGCTTCTCCTGAAACTTAGCCGGGCCAATCACCTTTTAACATCTATTTAACGTTGATGTTTTTAATGTGGTTGATTCACTTTAATTTTTTTAATTATTGTAAATTGATTACTGCATGCTGTCCTTTCCCAGATAGCAAAATTAACGTGGCCCAGATCCGGCCCACATACCTCGTGGAATGACGGCACTGGAGTGGTCCACTCCTGTTTCCCAGATCTGGGCCACAAGTAAACCATAATATGTCAACCAAGAACAAACCAGATAAACCAGAACTGGCCCAAATCCAGAATACACACAGCTAAGAGCACCACATCTTCACCAAAACAGACCCACAGTTGATTTTGGGATATTTGGTTCATATTTGTCATTTTACATGTGGTGCCGTATCATCACCTGAAGTCGCTCATTTCGGTACGCTATCTGGGTTTTCACTATTCACTACAATTTGTCGGGCCCATCACCTTTTAACATCTACTTAACGTTGATGTTCTTTTAATTGTTATTATGTCGTTCTTTTTAACTGTAAAGTGTGTTGGGGCCATGCACTTTAAATAAAACTGAATTGAATTGAATGTGATTCATTCGTATGTTGCTCTGAAAATGTGTCCGGTTTTTGTAACTGACAAAAAAAAAAAAAAAAAAAAAAAAAAAAAAAAAATCACACATGCAACTGCTGTTCGACCTTGAGGGAGTACTCCACCAGTTTAACTTCTACAACAAGATATATCGTCCTCCTTGTTCCGCTCATTCTTCTTCCTTGTCAAAACCGGGTTCCTACATTATCCATAATGCAACGGCAACAGTCTGGTTGAAAGATAGCGCTTAATGGAGCGTCAATCTGCAAGACACAAACGCCTTCATACATATGGAGTCCTGTAAACAGACTTTGATGTGTTAAAAAAAATAAATAAATAAATAAAAAATCAGTACAGTTCCCCTGTAAACGCCATTATGTTTCATTGTCGGCGGCAATAGTTGCATCACAACACAGAGGTAAACAAGACGTGGAGCGCAACACACATCAATCAGTCGACACCTGTGACACAAACCGGATGCGTCGTACACAAAGACGAGATGAGGTAGTCGTCGGACGTTAGCCAGGACGAGAGTCGACACTGTGAAACAGGATTTAAAGTCCTGCTGGCTGCTCTGAGGTTGTAGACTTCATGTCAACATCCAAGAAACCAAATATCCAACTTGTTGCTTGATGATAATAATAATTTTATCAACTAACGGCTGTTCAAGGTTATTAAATCAGATTTAATAGACACACCAGTACAACCGTCTTACTCGTCTCAAAACATGAACCCTCAGTTAAGTATCGCTTTCAGTTAAAGGAAGTTTAGCGTAAATTCAGGCAGGAAGACTTTTTATTCATTTCCTGCTCTCCTCCTCATCCCAGATCATCCAGCCATCTCGCAGCACCGGCCCAAGTTCACCAGAAGCCGTCTTGACTCCATCGGGGGGTTTTATCCTACACGACTCTCACATTCACCTCCCTGTTTCATATCTGTGACATCACAATGGGCTCTAATCGCCAAAGACTTTTCCATCTTCATAACAATTATAATTTACTTCCTAAAGACACTTATTCTCTCCTGATTGAAATGCTAACATGCTAAAGTTTAGCATATTCTTGCTTTGTCAGGATACTACCATTTGCTAATTAGCACTAAACACAAAGTATCGCTGCTGTTGACAGGAATGTCGTTTTATTTTCCAGCTACGAGCAGAAACACAACTCTTCTTTTAAAACTTTACATTTTAAATAAGAGTCAGTGACTTTGACTTGTGTTCTGCTACAAGCCACAAAATATTTGCAACATCTCACACTCGGTGTTTCTGTCTGGTGTAATCCCATCATATTACTCATATTTCTTGATATATTGTGTATTTAATTTGCATTGAATGATGTCATATGTTACACATGTGATAATTTGTGTTTGTGTGTTTGTTTGTCAGGACACAAATCACCTTAAAGAACTTGCAGCGATTTCCAATTTTAACAAAAATAAAACACAAAAAAAAAGCAGCAAATCCAGACAGGAAATGATCTGCAGACATTCTGGAGATCAGCTGTTTATACCGCAATGAATCAAAGCTTCTTATCACCGGTGTGTGTGTGTGTGTGAGTGTGTGTGTGTGTGTGTCTGACAAACATCATCTCTGAAACGTACACACTCCACACACAGAGCGCAGAGATGTGCAGGGCGACAAATGCTCTTTTTTTTTCCCTGCAAACTAATGACTCTGTGACAAATTGCACAGGATGCTCCGGCCTTCTGTTTGTTGCTAGGCAGAACTCAGTGGGGGAGCAGCGGCCGCTCCTCCAGCGAGACGTTACTGCCATCTACTGGTTCCACTGGGAACTGTGGAGACAGGTTCCTTCAGTGTTTTACTGGTGACTGTTTATTGCGGATTGTGTCTCGTTTTTATGTAAATTTAATGTGATTATTTACTAATTCTCCAACATCGACTTAAAGAATAATTTAGATGAGACTAAAAGCTTTTAATCAGTGAAGAAAGTTGACAAAAAGGTATTTTTAGAGGTCTGGGCTCATCTATGGTGAGATAACCTGTTGTTATATTTTGGTTTTTAGTTGAGATTATTTAGATATTTGTAATAACCCACAGAGGAAAACTAGTTTGGTCGCCTGTGCAAAGTGACTAATAACAAAAAACCGGTCTGACAGGAAACATCAGACCGTTATAATACATTTACATTTTTCATTGAACGGATCCTTTTATCCAAAGCGACGTACATATGAGACTGAAACAACACAAGCAGGGATCCAGGCAGGAGACAACAACATGAGTGAGCGCCATAAAGCTGAAGTTTGGGCCTCAATAGGACGTAGATGCAACAAGGCAATGATTAAACTGCATAGAAGCATGTTTGTTTTGTTTCTCTCCCTACGGTCCTGAGTGCAGAGCAGGGTCTTAAGACTCTGCAGATCGAACAGAGTTTGGTAACTCGTTCCAACAGAGAGGAGAAGAGTCTAACTAGTGACTTAGGCACCTTTCATTGACAGAGTCTAGTGAGCAGGAGGGAGTGTAGACCTGAATCAGGGAGTTCAGGAAGGCAGGAGCTGTTTTAGTTGCTGTTTTGTAAGCGAGTGTCAGGGTTTTGTATTTGATGCAGGCAGCAACATGGAGCCAGTGGAGGGAGATGAACAGCGGGGTGACGTGTGCTGTTTTGGGCTGATTGAAGACCAGATGCACCGCCGTGTTCTGGATCTTCTGCAGAGATGTACATGCAGGGAGGCCTGCCAGTAAGGAGCTGCAGTAGTCGATGTGTGATATTACGAGAGCCTGAACCAGGATTCATACTGCAGGCTCAGACAGGAAGGGTCTGATCCTCCTAATGTTGCTAAGAACGAATCGACACGATCGAGTGACTGAGGCCACGTGAACCTTAAAGGTTAGTTGGTCATCAATCATGAGGCCCAACTTCAGGGCAGACTTTGTGGGACCACCTGAAAGACGCACTGCTGCTGCTACTGTAGTGTCACTAAAACCAGGAAGTTACTGCACAGATTAAACCTGATTTTATCCACAGATCGGCTGCCCCGAACTTATTTTACAATCAGGTTGAATTTCTGCAGATCGGTTGTAGTCTGACGTCCAGTTTGAGGTTCACAGCGTCTGATTTCCAACATGGCTGCTGTTATTTACTGTAGTGAGCTTGTCTGAATGTGATTGGAGGATATTTGACTGCTTCTCTTCTTACTCTGCTGTCTTTCTCTCTTTTTGTCCACGTTGTCGAGGACGCCGTCGTCTTTTCTGAATACATTTTCAGACTCTGTGTTTACGTTCGGCGTGAGCACATCGTGGACGCTCAGTCGATCCGAACACTAATAAACATTAAACAAAAGCTTAAAAACAGTGTAAAATATATATTTTAGGGTTAATTTTTTCTGATGTAATTAGTTTTTTAAATGATTTATAGATATATTTTGTGACTCTTCGTTAGTATCATCTTGTTGGAGATTTTGACTTTTCTCTGGATCCATAAATCAATCAATAACACAATCACATTAAATGAGGATGTCTTCATTATCAGGAGGCATGAAATATTAATAATATAGAAATTAATGTTAAATGAAAGAAACGTCTGGTATCATTTGTTCATATTCAAACTTACATCATGTAAAATGTGATAAATTCAGGTTTTTTGTAAGTAAGTGCATAAAATAAAATGGTCTGTTTCATATTTTTAACCAGATTTGACACATGAAGTCAACTGGAACTTTGAAAAATCATGATTTTACATAATATTTGATGTATTTGTTGTTACTGATATCGTATTGATTACATAATTTTCTTTCTCCAGGTTCTATTGTTGTTTATGTTTCGTCTCTTTGAGCATCTCGAGTCTGTTTTTCCCTCCAAACAGGCTCACTGATCAGGCAGCAGACACATAAACACTGAATATTTGGCCTTAATTTGCTTTTAACCTTTGCAGCTTAAAACCATCAAAGCTTTCCACAGAGAGGGGGCTGCGCCTGCGTTACCATGGTTACTATCTCAGCCTCCTGCATGTCTCTCGGTTTCTCTCCTTCTCGTGCACACACAGTTAGTCATATCAAGTGGATATCTGACACATTCACAGTCCTCGGACAGTGTTTCCCTGTTGAGCTGCAGGTGGAAGTTTAGAAACAAAAAGAGGAACTTTGCCACTAAACAGATTGAAACGTTGAAAGATATCTACTGGACTTGACTCATTTCATATTAGCTTCACATGAACTTTTAGATACAAGAAAAAACATGTTTTAATGTTCATTTGGACTCTTAGCACATCTGAAAAACTGTGAACTCGTCCTTTAATGACTTAAACGATGAAACGAAGGTCATGGTTACTACGGTGACTAGAGGGCGCTGTCGAATCAACGTAAACAAGAGTTCAGTGAACGAGACACATTCAGTGTTTTGGAGTCGGTTTAACAATAAATATAAAGAAAAATAATGAACTTTCTTTCAGTTTTTGAGAAGATCTGATAGACGCACATTATAAATATCCAGTTTATATTATTTATGACACAGAAAAGCTTCAAATTCTCACATTTGATTCACTACAACCAACAAACGTTTTGGGATTTGTACTTTAAAAAATGACAAAAATGATTGTTTGGTGCAAAAAACAGTTGGCAATTCATTTTCTGTTGATAAACTATTAAACTAAGCGATTAATTAATGATGTACCTCCTTTGCTCCCGTCTTAGTTACTATGGCGACTAGAGGGTGCTGTCACTTCAACATAAATAAGACGCAAGAGGAATTCAGTGAACGCGACCACTGACTGTAAAAAAAAAAAAAAAAGGTCGTAGTCATCTTGACGTCACCCATTGGTTTGCGAACCGCCGTTTTGAAGCCTCGAGTGTAGCGATCTAGCCGTCGCCATGTTTGCTTATTAATGACCTTTCACTGGAGTCGGTTTAACAATAAATACAGAGAGAACTAATTAACTTTCTTTCAGTTTTTGAAGAGATTTGATGGAAACACATGATAAATGTCCAGTTTTATATTATTTATGACACAGAAAAGCTTCAAATTGTCACATTTGAGACGCTTCAACCAGCAAACGTTTGTCCTTTAAAAACAGCTGATGATTGATTTTCTGTTGATAAACTGCAGATGTTTACCTGCTTTCTCTGTTTCCACAGACTTGCTGGGTGTCGTAGTTCTCCTGCTCACAGCCGCCGCTGGTCCCGCTGACGGTCTGGTTGGATGAACTGTGGACGTCGTGTGATGTGTTGTTGTTGTTGTTGTTGTTGTTGTTGTTGTTGTTTCGGGCCGGTGTGTAGCTGCAGTCAGCTGGATCAGACTAATCGCTGGTGGGAATGTTACGGGTTTGGTGGCCGGAGCTGCGGCAGCAGAAACCGACCTGGCGGTGACTTGCAGGTTGGTGGTTGGCTGCGTTGAGGTTGTGATTGGATGAGAGACTGTTGTTGTTTTTTCCGTTATTGGTGTTTGTGTCGTTATTGGTGTTTGTGTCGTCAGTCTTTGTGTTGTTATTTGTTGTGTCGTTGCTCTTTGTGTCGTCCTCGGTCGCTCTGCTGTAGTTTGACTAGTTTGTGGCGCGTCGGTTGTAGTTTGCTGAGCCGTCGCCAGCGGTGGTTGTGCAGCGCTGAACGTTGTTGTTGTTGTTGCAGATGTTTCATCGATGGCTGTCGATGAAACTGAAGAATCAAACATAGACAAGAAGGCAGAAATGACTTACTGGAGATTTTAAACCAACTAGTGGTGAAAGAATTAGTCAACCATCAAAAACACTTTAAAAATTTCCTCCACATGTTTCAAAATATATAAATATTCTCTGCTTTGAATAATAATTTGTACTTTATGTGGTTTTTCCTTCCTAAAAAGTCAATTTACCTCATTGAGATCCTTTAACTGACATCTACTCATTGAAAAATCCAAAAGTCCTGCTGCACACAGGACCTTTAACCTTTAACTTTAGTTTGTCTTTCAGTGGATGAAGGTGAAAACAAACTATGTGCACAGAGAAGAAGAACAACGTCTGACTGACTGACTGAACAAGAAGAATAAATACATGTTTGAGTGGAACGAGACTTAGATAGATAGATAGATAGATAGATAGAGAGATAGATAGATAGATAACTATCTAATAAAATCATTGTAGGCTGAACATTTTTGGGCTCTGGACTGTTTGTGAGCAGGTTTCCTGACATTTTAAAGACTAAACAATAAGTCAGACAAATTACTGAGAGACTAAGATTTGTCCTTATTTATTTTTCATCAGCAGAGTGTGTTGAGTCTTCAGTACCTGCGCAGACTACTGAATGTGAAGGCGAGAGATGAGACTGACTGCTTTGCTGCTTTGTATTCATGATGTGCCGTATTTGTTTTGTTGTTTGGTTAACTGTGTTTTGTTTTGTAATGTGAAACAGTTCGCTCTTCGCCTCAGGACACGAGACGATTCTCAGAAATTTATTCAGATAATAAAAGTGAAATCAAATCTATTCAGGACTCTCAGTGAAAAGCACAGAAAGTGTGAACAGAATTAACAACATGAAATAATCCCAGTTTATTACAGTGTGAGTTTATTCTGTCATTAACCTTTGACCTACTTAACATTTCATGTGTCTTCAGTTTGACCTCTGAATCAAACAGTTTAGATAATCTGGATAAACTGCTGCTTTGTTTCCGACCCGTCTGATCGATCACTTCTTTATAGTACAGCTGCCATTATTTTCATCATCGATTCCTCTGTTGATCATTTTCTTCATCAGATCGATCAGTTGTTGTGGAGCTTTTTCCCCTTTATCTTTATTCAAGAGCGTGAAATATCAATTTAAGAGCATAATTTATTGATTTCATGCTCAAACTGTCTAATTTGTCCCTTAAAACTCTGCCCTCATACTCAGATGAGCCTCTCAAATTGATATACCACGCTCTTGAATAAAGATAAAGGGAAAAAGCTCTGCATTTTTTTGGTCGAAAAAGGTTAAAAAAAGTCAATCAGTGCTTCCTAAAGTCGTAAAGATGACGTGCTTGACTGTCTTGTTTTGTCCACAACACAAAGATATTTCAGTTTACTGTCACAGAAACTAAAGAAAGCAGAAAATATTCATATTTGAGCAGCTGGAATCAGAGAGTCTTCTTAACATGACTCAAAACAAATCAGTGATTATCAAACTAGTTGGCAACTAATAAATGACTCAACTAATCGCTGCAGTTTCACTTTTTAGTGTTATTAATAACTGATATTAATTATGGATAAAACTGTGAAAACCATCCTTTAAATCGTCTTTCCTTTTTCTATAACTGAAGGAATCAAACTGATCCGACTCACACTCCTCTACTTACTGTTCAGTATTAATTAAACTTCTAATATTAGGTACTGATTCTTTGCACATATCAGCTCTAACAGAGAGAGTGTGAGCTTTCAGTGAACTGGATCTAACAGGGACCTCCTGCTGAGACTCACCGTGTGCGGTGGAAAGGACTCTGCTGGTTAACACGGAGCTCATCCCAGATGGCGAGACGTGACTCAGATTCGTGGGCAGTTGGTGCCATTCTGAAGTTTGAAATAGATATTTAAAAATATTGTGATTTAATGGCTTTTATAGATGACAACAGATACTCTGATACTCCAATTTGGTACCGACTTACTCACCGAGAGGGAGGCTGATTGAGGAGACGTTACCTACATGAGAAGAAGAAGAATTGACTGTATATAGTTCATTCATTCAACAGGTGGCAAAAAGAAGCTTTAAGCCTCAAACACAGTGTTTGTATGAGGCTCGCTGACTCTGAGGAGAAGATTTAACACAGACGTGCTGTTTTCTTCTCATCACCAGTGTTTGTTTTTTTATTTTTTAAAGTTTGTAGTACTGTGGCTAAGATGTAATCTCTACCAATTTGGCATCCTGGATTTAAAGATATCTGTGCTTTCAGGTGTGAAATACTGCAGAAATGTTTGAAAATAAACCCTTCAGGTACTCAGTTCGTCACAGGTGTCTTTCATACAATAACCAGTGTAATGCTGCCATCTGGTGGTTGTACTACTTCCTGTTAATGAATGACAACAGGGAAGCTTTCCTGCCTTATGGAGCTAAAAGTTTATGTTATCTATGAGCTGATGAAGTGTCTGACTAACAGGCAGTCATTTTATTTATTTTATTTTATTTTACTTTACAAGAACAAACGCTGTCTGTTCCTCACATGATGACAGTGTGTGTGTGTGTGAGAGACTGCTGTAAACACACCTGTGTGTGGTCCTTCCATGATGGTCTGGTTGAAGAGCGGAGTGATGGAGTCGACTTCCCAGAGCTCCGGCACCTCTCTGCCTGGACAAAACACACACACACACACACACACACACACGACTTCAGCATCATCATCATCATTTGAAAATTATATCATGATCACTTTCATTAATATCTGGTGAAGATAACGCCCCACATTCACATAACGTTACTCCTTTATGAGTCTGAGGCTCATCAAAATCTCTGACAATCATTTATAATGATAATGATAACAATAATAATAATAATAATAATAATGACGACAGCGTTTTATTTTGGAGTTAACTGATAACATATAATATTATTTGATGTTAACCTGTACAAAGTTATTGAGTTTAGGACTCAATATAATCTCGAACTATTCTGATAATTTATAAATCGTTTCAACCAGTTTGAAAAAAAAAAAAAAAAAAAACACCAAATATTCCCAGATTAATTCAGGATTTGCTGCTTTTCTTTATTTTAAATTTATAAAATAAAAAATAACGTTAAATAAATAAAATTTATTTGAACATTGTTGTGTTTTTGACTGTTGGTTGAACAAAATAAGACATAAGAAGATGTCACCTTGGAGTTTTTTTTCTTTTTTACTATTTTCTGAAATTTTATAATCGAGAAAATAATCAGCAGATTAATCGATACTGTTAGCTAAAAAATCAACCGCCCGCTCCTCATCTGATGAACGTTAACGGCGGTTTGAAACTCTTATTTACTGAAAAAAACCCAGAAGACCGTTTAAAAACACTCACCGTTGTTCTGAAAGTACTTTACTAATCCCTGAAGACTCTTTTAACCCTCTTGGAGAAACTTATTCTGTCCGCTGAACGATAAAAAAAAAAAAAGATTTTCAATCTATTTCTGAAATTGCGACTCCGTTTCCTACCGTTAACTGACAGGCCGCCATCTTAGTTTGGGTTCGGAAACAGAAGCGGGACTTGGCAAACAGTTTTAAATTTTTTTTTTTTTTTAATCCTTCAATTTTCAAACATCGTCGATTAATTATCTTTTAGAGAAACAAGTAGCTATATAACAGACATAAAATGGCCATACCTACTAGCATTACCTTCACCTCGCTTCACCTTCATCTCTAACCGAACCGGGTCGGAGCCGTTGGTAGTCGTGTTGCATTGTGGGTAATGTAGGCTCCAGATTTTAACCACGTGAATCTAGTTTGTATCTCTTATTATATTATATTTCATACTTTTGATCGAGTTTTTCTTTAAACGGTCCATTGTGAGTCCACCAATTTTACAACAATAAGAATATTTGCAATTTAATAAGGACTGCAACTAACGATTATTTTCATTATCAATTAATGTGCTGATTGTTTTCTCAATTAATAAATTAATCGTTCTGTCAGAAAATAGTGAAAAATGCCTGTTATAATTTCGTACAGCTCATGGAGATCTATTCAAATGCAAATATTTGACAATATTTTGTTTGTTTAAAAAATGACTAAAATGATTATACAACTGTTAAAATAGTTGCTGATTAATTTTCTATCAATTGACAAATCCATTAATCGACTAATCTTGCTCTATATTTAAAATTCTTATATTGTTCTTTTATAAAACTTAAATAGATGACAGTTTTTAAAACATTCAGATTCAAGTAGTTCAACACTGGAGTCATGTTAGATCAAATCCTACCAAAAAACCAAAACACAATGCATTGCAGAGAAAATGAAAGTTAAAAGATAAAGATATCTTTTGATAAAATTAAATGTATGTAGCTGTATACAACTTTCAATGAATATTAACAATTAAAACCAGAAGAAAACTGACACATCAGTCCCTTTGATAAATGTTTCAACGTTCATTTTGACATTCAGTTGTCATTGTTAATGCAGATATTTATTTACGTCAGAATATTTGACTGACGCAGCTCGTTAAGTACACAGTAGATTTGTTCCAGATAGAACTCAGTAGAACGGATCCAGTGAGCTCTACTTACCCATCTTACCTGCCATCACACAGATGTAGATGCAGTCGGAGTTGTTCCTCTGGCTTACTGACAAACACAAACACAAAACATACTATTAGTAGAATATCACGTTCTAGAGCCTGGAAACAATGATTTAACACCCACCTGATAATATGGAGGAAGACTTAAAGAGCTCATGTAGATAACTTGTTGAGTTTCCCATCACGTCCAGCAGGATGGCTGTGAAGTCTAATAAAAATCCAGTAAATAAGAAAACTGAATAATAACCAAAACTTTAACTGTGAAAATCTACTCATCTAATTTAAATCAAAAGAAAAAAGATGAAATATTTCCCACCTGTTAGATCGTTGGTCTCATTAGTGACACAGTAGCAGAATCTTCTCCTGAACATGTTGGTTTCTAAACCTCTGATGCTGGAAACTACAAAACAAACAATAACATGTGACACACAGAGTTTAAATGTAAGTATGGATGGCACAAACATGTCAAGTCGAGGTGTTACTGCTCTTTACTGATCTCAAAACCATCCTGTCATATTAACTTCACATTATATTAATGATTAGATCTATGCAGAGTTGAGTGTTTTTTTACAAAAAGTGCAGTATTATGATAAAAAAAGCAGGATAGAGCTGGATATGAGAGATACCCAACTACAACTCATGTCTGTTTCTGGCAACTTATATCAGCAAATACAAGACTCTTAATGTGCGTTAAAGGACTGCAGGTCAAAACTTGTTGTAAGATAACTCTGGTGCAGTACATCAAATAGTAACATGATCTCTTATAAATGAAATAAATTACTTAATAACATGTAATTAATTAAACATATGTGTATTTATATAAATGAAAGAGGAAAGAGAGATAGAGAGAAAGAGAGAAAGGTTTTGCACATATACAACTGTTTATAACTGTTTATTTTGGCCGTCTGCTGAAATAAAATGTTCCTAGTAAAGTTAAAACTAAATGAAACAGACAAATTAAAACAGCTTCTGTCTACATGAGATGATGATGTAAACAAAAAATAATAAGTTTAAAGGTTTCAGAGACAGTGGACTGACTTTTTAATGCTTAGTTTTAACTTTTTAAAGATTAGCTTCAAAGGAAAATAAAGACAATTAAAGTAAACAAGTAAAGGAGCCTGAATTTAACAAATACATGTTGTTAACAGTATATAGTCTGTTTTTATTCAAGTGTCCAAGAAGAGACAGGATTTTACTACTTTCACAAATTTGTCTAAACTTGATGCCAAAAGCTTATTTGTCTTTAAACGTTTTTTTTTTTCCTATAATCACCTCATGAGATCTTTAATTACACCAAATTCTGCATTGATCTGTTCTGTCAGTCACAGTGAAAAGCATTTAATTACATGCAGCTACTGAACCAAACCACTAGATGGAGCTATTGACACAGTCATAAGTATTAATCTAGTGAGGTGATGCTCATTTACTATCTCAGTGTCCTTTTGGTGTTGTTTTCAGCTGAACCCCCTTTTTTTAGGGTCTTTTTTGTTCTGGACTGTTCTTGTTATGCATTGGATATAATATGAAATATCTATTGAAACATGTCTGGTGTCGTCAGCAGGTTGAAGTTTTCAGTTATGCTGTGAAATATCTGGATTGTTGTGGCTCCCAGATGATGTGATCCTCTCACTTTTCCTCTAGCGCCACCAGAAGGTTTAACTCTTCAGTTCTTTATTTAAATATCTCAACAACTATTGGATGAGATCTCCAGCAAATATCGTGTCATTTTCATTGTTTTACCTGTCAAACCCATTTAAATTGTTCTATTCTGATGTAATGTTATCGTTAGCGTTTTAGCTCAGCTACGGCCTCACAGAGCTGCTAGCATGGCTGCAGACTCTTACTCTAAGTTGTTAAATGTTTATCTCCTGTTCGCTGCTTCAGGAGAAGTAGAGGTTTGTGTGTGTGTGTGTGTGTGTGTGTGTAGAATAATATTTACTGTTATAGACCAGCAGGGTGAGTTTATGGAGAGCCAGAGAGCTGTAGGACGTCACACTGAGGAGGGAGAAGAGCTGCCGGGAGCCTGTAAAGAGTAAGACAGGAACAAACAGGTGATCCTCTGAATATACAGGACCGTGCAAAAGATTGAAGGCACTTTAGATGTTTAGATTCTTATACATAATGCAACACCATCAGGGAGGCGTTTGATGGGTCCCAAATTTATTCTGCAGCGGGACGACAAGACCAAACATACAGCCAGAGCCAGAGGAACTAGCCTCCTTTTATTGTGTCTGCACTGCAGGAGGTGGGAACGATTGTAACACTCTCCCAGCACAAGAGGAACCATAGTGATGTAAGTCTATGGTGATTGGTCGAACACCTGAGCATCATCAACCACCATTTTAAAAAACAACCCGTGTAAAACAACCACATAGTCTACATTTGCACGTCTCCTTTCCAACTCTGTTATTACTCATTAAAAACTGGCGTCCTCCATCTTGTTGTTGTTGTATCTCATATGGAAGTGACATCGCTATAGCAACCACCGGCTGGCTTATGTCACTTCAGCGTTCCTATTGGTGGCGTGACTACAAACAGAGAAAAAGCCCTTGAGGGTATGTAGTTCTCAGGGGGGAAAGATCCAGTTCCTCTCAGGGAGTCCCCAGAACTGTTTGGTCCAAAAGCACCTACTAAGAAGAAGAAGAATAAAGAGTCCTGCAGCAGATGGTCTTTGATCTCAGCATCATGGAGTCAGTCTGGGATTAACAGGAAGAGACAGAAGCAGCTGAAGAAGAAGAAGAACTGTGGCGACTTCTCCAAGATGCAGGACGAGCCACGTAGACGTACCTGAAACACTGTGTGCAGGTGAACCGAGGAGAACTGCTGCTGTTTTAAAGGCAAAGCTGCTCACAGCAACATATTGATTTACTTCAGGTTTCTTCTGTTTACTGAACTTTGTATCAAGTTTATTGATAAATAAAAACTACTGATGTTTCATCTTATATTTTTGAAAGCATCCTCACTTTACTCTTAGTGCCTGAAACCTTTGCACAGTAGGGGAGACCGGGGACAGTTGTAACACTTTATGCAATTGTCCCGATAAATCAAAAACCATTTTCACTGGAATAGTTTATTTGATTTATTATAAACTTCAAATGTGTCAGTGACTGAAAGAATATATTTAAGTGGTTTTATGACATATGTACAACTCGCGAAATTGATTGCACTGTTACACCTGTCTCTGTACTGGGACAGTCGTTACAAGGTGTTACAACTTTACCAGTGTCACCAGTTGTGTTTTCACTTCATCTGAATTATCCTGACTGCTAATTTGACGCATGTTAGCCATTTCTACTTTCAGCTTACAAAACAGTGTTTCTAATAATACATCTTTGGTTTCCTAGACGTTTGATCTCAGGACAGCATCCAAAAAATATATATGAATAAAAATAATCTGATAGAAAAGTTGATTTTTTACCTCAAAAACACACTTTTGCTGGTAACGTTTTATGTGAGTTTCATATTTGGATCCTTTTTTGTAAGCAAGAAGACGATCTAACTGAGCATGTGCAGACTGAGTGAGTGTAATCTGTCTTCTTACCTTTTTAGCTTCTTTTTAAAATTTGACTTCCAAATGTAACACTTTTAATTGTTTTTTTTTTTAATGTCTTGCTTTTATATTCTGTTTTAAAGCCTTTTATGATCTATGTGAAGCACTTTAAATCGCCTTGTTGTTGAAATGTGCTATACAAATAAACTTGCCTCGCCTTATCACTGTAGCTTGTTTCTGATTGGAGATATTCAAGGTGTTACACCCGTCCCTGGTCTCCCCTACTGTAGCTAGACTGTATCCATGTGATGCAACTAAAACCACAAAATCTGGTTGATCTAAGAGAAAAAATCTCAAATATTGTAATCAAAATACAAGTTTAATCTGCAACACTGATCTTCTGATTGATTTTACCTCAGAGATTTGATGTGAACTGAATGATTGTATCCGTTCGGTTAAGTCGAGACAAAGCTATTGTTTTTAATTTCTGTGATTTGAGTGAACTGGTCCTTTTACAGCTGACATTTTATGAACCTGAGCAGCTCTGCCTGCTGTTTGACCTCTCTGTGGTTTAATCATGACAGACATAAAAGATTTAAAGCTCAGAATTGATCTGCGCAGGAATGATATTATGACAACATACCTGACTGGCTTGAATTTATTAAAGTATTGACCAGGGGGGTGAGGTCGATGGCTGCCGGATCGATGTGCTCTGCTGGGATTTCTGGGAAATAAAAGGCAGACAGAAGAGTCAATGGGAGATTATTCCTGTTTTAATCTTTATCATGGAATTAGCAGCATCAGCAGAACGAGGCTCGATAACAGCAAGATGTACTAAAATGACAAAAAAGTAATGATTACCAGGAGGAATTAGCCCCTAAAGTGCCATCTGTTATTTGAATAATGTGGTCAGTGCTGAGGTTGATACGGGTCTTTTATTAAGTATGTTTTATATATTGTGCACATCTGATTTAATGGAGCAAAATCCCTGAACACAGCTTGCTTTGCACTTTATAATCATATATGTTCTAGATATTTTATATTACCTCTAGGACGATATGTTTTCTGTCCAAGTCATTGATTACTTGTTAGATTTTAATGAATTTTGGTGGATATTTCATTAGTTTTATTGTCTTGTGATGCTGTTTCAGAGGCTTTAACACCCTGAAAAGAATAAAATGTGTGGTTGTATTTCGTTTTGGCATGAAAAATATTGTATTGCAGCGTTTCTGCTCTTTAAAAACTTGTCAAAATCTTTTAGCAACTTTTTATTTCACCAGTAACAAGGCTTTATGTTACTGATAAACTGAGATTTATCTCGAATTCAGACAGTTATTAATATAAAAAACAGCATTAAAACAGACAATGATGTGTCTATTTAAAGTATGTAACTATTGTATGTGACATTTATGTCACATTGCTATTCTCTTGTGAGTTTCTTCATTAAATAAAGATGAAATAAAACAATAAGAACCTGCATTTTTCTGTAACTTTGACTTAATCTTCACTCTTTGTTGTAAAATAATACACTGAAATCAGTGAATACAGAATAAAAAAAGAGTTTATGAACAAACATCAGCAGCTGAAACCTGAAAACACGCAGAAAAACAAACCAAACTGAATAAGAATGATAAAAATAAAATACCTGTAGAGTCCAGGACGTCTCTTTTGTGCCTCTCTTCCTGCCGTCTGTATATGAACGCTGAAGAGGAACGAGATTTAAAAGTCAAAGTTTATTCTTCATTTATCTAAAACCAGGATCCCTCAGAAGAGTTCAGAGCTGCAGCACTGAACAATCACAATCACACAACTTGTTTTAAGCCATTAATATCCAAAACTATTCAAATAAAACTATTAAAAATTAAGAGTATCAAATATATCTTAATATCAGAGGAGGAAAGTAGTTCTAGGATTGTTTTATTTTGAATAGTTTCTAGAAGCTGTGACCATTTTGTCCCAGTTAAACTTTATATTTCCTGCCATACAGTCACATTACTGTCACATACTCTGCTGGGTTTTGTTTGTCTTTAGCATTGTTTTGTCACATTTACATCTGCTTTTATGGTTTAATCGAGACAGAAAAGTATTTAAGGTCGTTATTTATTGTTGATTGATTGAAGAACTGAGTTTCTTGAGTTATAGATTAGCTTGGGTTGTAATCGTGCCCTGAGAACCATCGTGGTTCTCATCAAATCTACGACTCAAATGTTCTTTAAAGGTTTATTTATGATGCAGAGCAGGTGTGTAGATGGACAAAGCAAAGCAAAAACCCGGTAAACACAAAACTCTTCGCAATAAACCGACCTGCAGAGAACGATCACAGAATAAACATGAACACGACTCAGATACCTGAACAACACTATAATCTGTCATCTGCAACAAACAAAACCAAAAAAACACTAAAAGTCCAAAAACAAACAAAGAGTCCATGACAGGAAGTCCATGTGAGGAATATTTGCAAGGTGCTGAAGTATTTATCAACTGTTTATATTCATTATCGATTAATCTGTTGATTATTATCTTGATTAACTGTTTTCAGATTGTGAAAAATCAAATGATCTTTGTTTCCTAAAGCTCAAGATGTTCCGACCAACAGTCCACAAACCCAAAGATATTCACTTTACTGTGATAGAAACCAGAAAATATGAACGTTTAAGAAGCTGGAAGCAGAGCAAAAACAACAAAAAACGATTATCAAAGTAGCTGGTGATTAATTTTGTTAATCGATTGCAGCTCTTGTTTATATTCTGATTAAACATGTTAAAGACTTAAACTGACAAATAAAACCATTTCTAATCTTCATTTTTCTTTTCTCTATAATATCTCTATATTTCATGTTATGGGGGTTAAAAAGCAGCAGCACCTACCTTGACTGAAGAGAACGAGGAGTAAAATCATAGAAACACAGATTATGACACACATGCGTGGATGCTGTATGGATCTCTGTAAGCCTGCCATGACTCCAGCCAGCCAAGTCCCGCTGGAACCACAATAAACACAAAAACATAAACTCAACATTGTTTTTTATTAATCTCTCTGCGTAGATCAGCCACTTGTCCCTCTGCGCTGATGCAGCAGGTAAACTTGCATTAAATGGCTTCAAAACGGTGTTGAGTTGTGTTTAAAAAGCGTTTTCAGGTCTCTACATAATGATGTCATCATGCTGAGTCCCCACCAGTCAAACCAGTAGACCTTTAGCTCCCTGCAGGCCTGCAGAGTGCAAAGCTTCAGGCGCTGTCTTTTACCATTAGATCATTTTATTAAAAAAACATTCAATTATGTGTATTTTTGTTGGATAGAATTTTACTTGCATGTAGAAAAATCCTTATTAATTAATCTTTTCCATTTGTTTTCTTGATTAATCAACAAGTTGTTTGATTTATAAAATATTGATATTGAATATTGATTATAAACGATAATGTGCATCATAATTTCCCAAAGATTTCAGACGTCTTCAAATATTTTGTTTTCTCTGATCAACAGTCCAGAAAAAAAAACTGAAAAAAAAATCACATTTCTGGATCTAATTTGTAATTTTCTATGTATTTTCTGTTTTTATGTCTGTGCAGCACTTTGTTGAAAAGTACAATATAAATAAAGGATATTATTGTATTGTGTTATTATTATTATTATTATTATTATTATTATTATTATTATTGTTATTATTATTTGGTAATAATTATCAACATAATTTATTTTTCTATTCATCAATGTTAATTGTTGCAGCTCTTGAAGAAAATATACTATGAATGCTAAAATACATCAAACAGTACAAATATCCTTCAAACAGTCCAGTGGATTTGATTGATAAATCTTCTTTTTCCTTAATAGTTCTCATTAATTTTGTAATTTTGTAATTACTTAATTTCTTCTCTTGAATGCAATTTTCAATTTATATTTTCATTTATCAGATGCTTTTATCTGAGAGAATAGATAGAGAATAGATAACTGATAACTTTTATCTTCAATTTCACAGATTTAGGAAAACATTTAACTTTTCATCTCACTTCTTTTGTCCATGACTCAAACTCTAAAGGCTTTCAGTCTGTCAGATAACTCGATGTTTATATGCTCTATTCTACTGAAATAAACCCAGCGAGCACAGCTTACCTGCTCCTTGAATCCTCCAGTAAATTTGTGCCCACTCTGATCCTCCAGCAGCATCAAACCTCACCCAGTGTATCACACACCTGCGGTCAGATAAACATTACACGCTGCCTGTTTTTCCCTCCTCTGAACAGCAGAGGTTGGCAGCAAACTGGCAGCTTACTGAGCTCTGTACAAAAAAAAAAGAAAGAAAGAAAGAAAAGAAAACAGGGTGTCTGGCTGCAGGCTGGGCGCTGATCCCTAACCAGGTACACTGCAAAAAATGTCAAATCGTCAATGTAAACTGTGCTGAAATTCACCACCATGCAGTACGAACTTGACCTGAAATATTCTACAAAAACAACTATTCTGAATTAATAGCTGTTGGTAAAACCAGTTAAACCAGTTATAGTAACCAACCCATAAGGTCAGTTGGGTCATTAACTGTAAGCAGATACAACATATTCTAGGATTCAAGGATGCTTTAAAGCTCTAATCTGTAATGATTCCTCATTAAAATGTATAAAAACAACTAGACCAGACAGAAGCTTCTCTCCTGAACTCGTCAGGTTGTTGTCACTCAGGTCTAGACCTATGTTCTATATGTTGTTGAGTTGTGTACTTACATTATCCCAAATGTTTCCAACAGTCAGAAATCTGTCATTTTAATCAAAGTAACGGACCGTTTCATTTGGTGGCCTGTCAATGGCGTCATACCTCCTCTACCAAAGAGTATAGTGCACAAGATGCATGCGTCGGCGCCGTGTTTGTCCGCTACAATGGCGTTTTTAACTTGATCTTTTAGCCACAAGACGGATTTTAGTCATTGGACGTTTGGATCTTAAGTTATCAGAGAAATAAACTGGGCAAACGTTAGCAGCAGCTCGGCTAACAGCCCCTCCAGGAAGTCCGCTGCTCGCCCAACATGGTGGAGAAACACTGATTTTTTTAGCTGAAACTGCTTTATTCAGTGTTTTTACCTGTAATCAGCGGGTCCGTTTGTTCTGGAGAGGAGGAAAAACATCCTGAACCATCAACACTGGAGTAATCCTATCCAACAACCAAGACAACAACTCCCATGATCCCTTGCTGCTTCACACCACCATCACACTCCGCCTGTTGTTATTGTTTTGATTGAGACACCGAGCGGCTGAAATTACATATCGTGCGTTTAAAGGTCAGAGGAACCTTTCTGATGAAACTATTTGTAAGACTAGTGCAGCTTGATATTCAGGGTTTGGACCGCTGCTGTGGCATTAAGACGACGCCATGGACACTTTAACCTGAACTGAGTAAAGCCGAGTTAAGCTGCAGAGTATCTGCTCTTTGCCAAAGTGAGAGTAGGACTGAAAGGCAGCTTAAAGGTAAGTTGGGTCAGAGCTGGTGAATGGTGTCAACTAACAAGAGGCCCAGTAGACTTAAGATGGCACAGGCTGATACCTACAACACAGCCTTTCCTGGAAGCCCAGGATTGGACCTATCTATTTGCAGCAAATAACTATTTTTCCATCATCAAGCAATGAAAAAGTTTCTGTTAGCCTCTGACTGACATGCATTATAATGATTTATGGACAAAATTTCTGTATTTTTCTAAACTCTGACCTACATTTAACTACATTTCTATATTTTATTCAAAGCTTTTAAATGTAATATTGTCAATATTCTGAACCTATTATTGTAAAAATTACTTTTGTGTATGTAAAAAAAAAAGCTTTTAGTTAATGTTTGCGTTGAATTTTACAACTTAAATGTTGTAAAAACATTTTTCATACAATTTGAGCTATTTATTTTTTATAATTACACCATGAATAGTGATTAGAAGTATCATTTAGCCTGAAATCAATCATTGTGTGTTGCATATATTGATTTAGATAGAGACAGAACTTTTTAATCTATGTAAGGACAGAATTAAACCTGTATTACCTGTTGAGAGGGACACTTTTTACAGTGTTGGTAAATGGCCGTAATAAGCCGCTGGAGTGACATACGAGCCGTGGGGAAGATCAGTGAATAAGAGGAGTGAAAGTGAGTCTTTAATGATGGGGAGGTGGAGGTGGGGAGGGGGGGTTGGTGGGCACTTTGGTCACCTTGGCGTTCACATTCGGACACATTCAGGCGCACAGCGTTAGTTGGCAGAGGAGGAAACGAGGCTGCTTAAAGGGCCTGGGAACAGCCGCGCTGGGGAAAACATACTGACTTCAGCTTATAATTATAACAAGAAAGAAATAAAATGGACTATGGACAGAAATAATAATTGGCAACACATGTTTTGTGTGCTGGCGAGGAAACTCAGTTACTGTAAATGCCTTAAAAAAAAGAAAGATGCATTTTGGAAATACTAATTAAACATTGATTTTAATAAAGGACAAGCTGCACTAAGATTGAAAAACCTTTTGTAAATGCAGCGCCAAAAATAAACCTGAGTCATCTTCTTCAAAGACGCTTCAAGTTTGGTGTTTTTATGACTTCTAGAGGACAGTAAAGATACAAAGATGGCGGCATGCAGCAGGACTCTAACCAGTATCGAACCGTTCAGCTACCAGGAGCCACGATTATTGAAAAAAGGAAGTAAACACTGCGCAAACCCCCCCCCCCAAGAGTCCAGGGATATTATGACCTGAATATTTCAAGATATGATCCAAATATCATGGGAGTCACAGATTTCATGTTAGTAACATATCAACTGCTAGAATCTGGAGTTTATGTCTTTCCAGATATTATATGCAAAGTACTTCATGTTTGGATAATGGCTCATGTCTGGATATGTCCGGTAACCGTGTTTGAAGTCCCTACATGAGTGATTTCTGCTGTCTGGATATTTTGATATATTACCAAAGTGATTTTAAGTCATATATGACGATATCTTACAGTCACGTCCTATATCCTGATCACCAGAAGAAAACATTGAATGTTTCTGCAAACCACAGAAAACACTGAATATCTTCGTTTCAACACGTTAAATAAGTATCAAAACTTCCACCTGTTGAATAATGATGTTTTATGGTGTGACATCGCTGTGGTGAAGGTCTGGTTAGGTTTAAGCACAAAGACCACTTGGTTAAAGTTAAAATACAAATAAAAAATAAAATCAAAATGGCCGATGTCTCACTAAAAACACCCGGTTTGTTTGGTTGAAACGGGAAGCGGACGTTGGTTTCGAGGTGATTTCAAACCTGATTTCCAACAAACTCACTAGCCATCCACCGACCCCTCCTCCTCCTAATAGGAAACTCAGCTCATATAGATCACATGTGAACTACGTCACTTTAAAAACGTTGAAACGTAGATATTCAACGTTTTGGTGGTTTGCAGAAAAAATACGATGCCAACGTTTTATTCTGGTGACCAGGCTGGTATAGTTAGTGGGTCTGATCCATCACACTTTTGGACCACATCGTCATAGATATTAATGAAACTTGGCTCTTTTGGTCATATAAGAAACCATGGAACCAAAACTGCATGCATCTCCCTTAATATAGGCCATAGAGAAATAGTTCTCATATGGTTTTAAAGCTCTTTTCCAACTCTATATTTTACTTTCAACCATGTTAACCCCAAAATGAAAAGCAACAGTGTTATGAGTGATTATAATCTTGAAAAGTAAATTGTAAAATTAAAAAAAAAAGGGTAAAGTTTTCACCAAAATTAAGTTATAATGTCATCAACACCTCTAGAAAGTTTGGTCTTTGGTTTTAGAGTCGTTGCTGATACATCATTATTTATCTAAGGTGGCTTCACATCACTTAATGCTCATTTAATAGTGATCTGTGACTCGTATATCTGTGACGATGTGGTCTAAAAGTGTGATGAATTGACTCAGATTTACCCTTGTTTATGTTGAGGTATCATAATATGGCTTAAAACTGAAAATCTGAACAGTTTGTCACTGAAAAAGCTCAACCTGTTGCTCTTTATATAATGTCCACACACACATTTTTTTTTCAATTCAATACTTTATTAATAACTGGTGCAATTGAAAAGACAAAAAATAAAAAAATCAAGTAAGAATACATTTGCATATTATATCATCAAAACAAAATATTCTAAGTGGTTGAATACAGAATAGAAATGGAAAGTTTTTTGTTTTTTTTGTTTTTTTTCAAACTGGAATGAGAAAAATGATGCACAGCTCTGAAGGCCACTAGTGTAAAGTTGTCCAAACTTCCCTTAAATGAAACTTAAGAACAACAAAAAATGATTCAGACCCAAACAAAGCTGCTGTCAGTTCGCCAACACAACTCTGTCTGTAATATCCAACCTCCTCGTTTCATATCTGTTGATTTTATTTTGTTGATTTCCTCTTAGTACAATGACTGCATTTATACAAGAACAACAATTCTGCTCTCCTCTTTTTTTTTTGTTCTTGTCCACTTTTTGTGCTATTTCGGATTTTGTGCAGCTAGCTAACGTAGCATCTGGCGAGCTAAAGTTACTGTTTTCTGTCTTTTGGCACCGTCTTTTGAGTAACTTTCTTAGAAATGGGATGTAAAACCAAAAGTAAAAGTCAGAAACTAAAAATATAATCTAATAGAAGCACGTGTGTACAAGCACACTTGCTGTTATAGCTAACTGAAGCTAGCCAGCTTTAGCATGTTGTTTTTGCTAGCTGCTAGCTAGAACTAGCTACTGTAGGTGGGCGAAGATCTTATCACAATAAGCTTTTCAGGTCTTTGTCAAAGGTCAAATATTCATTGAAATTGTTTATGAAGTGAAACATCTTATAGTTTGTTCATCAGTAGCCAGATTTGTGTGATTTTATCATTTTTCCTTGATTTATCAGCTTCAAGAAGTCTATTTAAGATTTATAAGTTGTTTTCCTTACATTTTTTGTGTTTTGCAGGATACTGAATACACGTTTCTGCTAATTTACAGCCGATGGAGTAACTTAGTGGCTGTACTTTTAATCACTGTCACTTTTTGTTAACAGATAATTCTGTTGATTTTCTATATTTTTCTTATCGTCAACAAATCTCATGTTTGGATCCAAACCAACAATGAACTGACCTACAAACAAGTACTGTGTGTGTATCCAAGGCCTGATATATCTTATTCTTCTGTGCTGTAGACCTCCACAGTTTTCCAAAAGCTATTTAAAACAGATCAATGAGTCATATTGGAACGTGTCCAAAGACTAATAAAAGCGATTTTCAGTCTCAGGAGAGAAGTTCCTCTTTCCTGAGTTATAATCGTATCAATGTTATTAGACTTTGGAGCTGTTTCTACACAAGCTACAGTAACAGGGATGAAGGAACATGTCACCAGCGGTGCAGCGGTGTGACTCACTGACCTGTTTTTAATATTTTTGGACAACAATGGAGGTCTACGGCACAGAGGAATAACATATATGTAATACTTGTTAGTAGATCAGTTCAGTCAGTTTGGATCCACACTTGAAATTTGTGGACAATTTGAAAAATATAGAAAATCACAGCTTTAAAGTTACCACAAAGAACTTTCATTTTGTGTTGATTTTGGCGGCACCCTGTGGACGAACGCAGCAGTGTTACCCAGAACGAAGACCGCATTTCCCATGAGCACCACTGCCTCGTGTCGTAAAGATCTTCATCTGGCTAGCATGTGCAATAGTTTACATAAAGAAGCAAACTATTTTTAATTTTAACACTGTTTTTCTTTTTTAAACACTCCGACAACAAGCCTTGCTTTACTTTTAATATTATAAAAAGATGAAAAACGTCCTTCCCTCCTCTTAGTTAGCATCTTTGTACTCCCTCATGCTACAATGCTACATGTGACGTAAACATCGGCTCTTCCGGTCTGCGTGCCGTAAATCATTTCGTCTGATTTTTTAGCCAATATGTTTGGAAATGTTTCCGCAGAGTCAGATGAGAAGATGGATATCGGTTTCATCTTTGTGCAACTGTAGGAAAGCACGTGGTTAGCCTAGCTTAGCATAAAGCTAGGAAGCTCGGGAAACTGCTAGCTTAGCTACATCAAAAGAGAAAAAAATACACTTTCCAACAGCTCCAAAACTATATGAAAATGTTTTTGCCCTTTGTCTTTTTTTGGGGGGGCAATAAGTAGGCCAATAAACATTTCAGATGTTTCTTGTCTGTGTAAATGCAGCCGTCCACACAGATATTACCAACAGCTTTGTGCTGCATTTTGACAGCCATAGCAAGAAAAAGCATGACCCAAGAATTTAAAAAAATAATAAATACATACATTGAAAAGAAATGTACTGTAAAAGGCCAAGGCACAAATAATTTGTAGCAATCAAAATGTCCATAAAACGACGTAGAGGTTACGCAGAATGTGTCGATCAGTGCATTGCTCGGTTACAGCGAATACAACAGAATAATCACAGCAAGCACTATTTGCCCTCTTGACTAACACGGATGCCATAAAGTGCTCCTTTTCACATACAGATGAGTTGAATAAAGTAAAATACACACGTGTTAAGTGGACACACACACACACACACACACACACACACACAAACACACATAAGAGGGCAGAAATGTGTTGAAAATGCTTCTTTTCTAGATAAATACGTCCTTCATATAAAGACCAGATTATGGCTTTGGATTTTGAATCCCAATTTTTTTAAAAACAGTACCGTTATGTGATACTATACGTAGAAAACAGGTGGTTGAGTGTATTTAAACTTGAGTAAGCTGTCTTCCCTGCAGGATTACTGAACTACTTCTGCACTTTGGTTCAACCAAAAATTAATATTTGGAAGATGTTTTGCTTTTATTTGTGTTGTTGGTTGTTCCTACATTCAAAATAAGGAAATGTCTGCAGCAACAGTTACCACTGCTGATAGGGAACATGTACAAATAACAAAATATTGTAAATTTATTTCATTGTTTTCAGTCCCAGAGCTTAAACAGACACTCTCACAACTTTTATTTTACCTTTGTAGTGCTTGAAAAGCCTCCCCGAAATCCCTTAAAATTAATTTTCAGCTCACCAAAACAACACAGTTTTACAATTGTGTTTCAAGATTTGGAGTTTTTGGGCTCTTTTGGGCGCTACAACCGAATCAGAGAGTGTACAGACCCCAAAAAAAAATGGACCAAATCATGGATGAAGGTTAAAAAATGGCCACTTAACAACCAATGCTAAGGACAAATTTGTGTGCAAATTACATTACATCCAACGAAAGGAATCCGTCTCCATTTATAGCCTACTAAAGCACCTCTTATTGTTCAATCCAAATCATATTTTAATCTTAAAATGGTTTGTTAATATATTTAAAATCTAGCAGATACGGTGTTTTGTTTTGTTTTTTTTTTGAAAATAGTTGAAATTTCAAACAAGCAGGAGAAACACGAGGAGACATTTAAACATTTTAAAAGAAAAACAGAAATATGCTGATTGTCAAATTAACAGTTAAAGGGTCATTCCCAATAAATAAGACTGGTTTCTGCACTACTCATAATGCCAAAACAACACAAAAAATAAGCTTCCCTTAAAGTTTCGATCATGTTTGCACAAATTAAAACACATAAAAAACACATTAATTACTCAAACTGGCTTTAAACGTCCAATTAAAATCATCCACTGTGGTCGGAAACAAGCGTCATCGAACTTCTCACGTGTACATTTCCCATCAGTGCAGCGGCTACTGGAACGAAGGATGCTTCATGTTTAGATCCTCCAGTAACAAATCATCAAGTCATTCGCAAAATGTTCAATTAAAACGTGGCCACAAATAGCACAAAGCCTTTACAGGAAAATAAAACATTACAGTATCATGTCTGAGACACAAAATGTCATTTGATTAATAAAACTCATGTGGACAGGAAATGTAATGAAACTGGAATTATTTTTACACTGTAAAAAGTAATGCTAGCACTCCATTTGAAATATTGAGGGGATGTTTACTGCAAAAAAAATCATTTTAACTTAAGAAAATTCCAAAATGTCGGATAAGTTTTCCTTGTTTGGAGACTTTTACACAGCTGAGTTTCAGCCAGATTTGTTTTTTAACAAAATAAAAGCCTTGAAAATGAATCAATTAATGTTAATTTGTATTGGAAACTGTTTATTTTTGGACTAAAAACAAGGAAAAATTACATGTTAAGATGTTTGAATTCCTGAGAAGAAGAATATTTTCAGGTTTATGTGTTTTGAATTATTAAACAATTGTAAATCAGATAAATATTAATCATCAAGCTGTCTTTTGCTAGCATCACTTTTTTTTCTCTCCTAGTGTTCCCAGTGTTGTCTTGGAAGACAATTTATTCATTTTTAACAATTTACAAAATTTTTAAAAGTCTTAGTTTTAACAGTAATTTGCCGTGTAAATATAAATATACCAATGATATATAGTTATTTCCAGTGATATTCCTTAAACTGGTGCATGCCTGTAAATTTAGAGAGAGGAAGCAAGTTTTAAATTTTGAATGGAAGCAATTTACGTGTATTTCACAGATGATTTAAAAAAAAAAAAAAAGAGTAATTTCTGTAAATGTAACATGGTTTGATGTGCAAGGCAACGAAAACAACAACAGCTTATTGAGTCTTTAAGATGTTTAGACGTTAAACTTCAACAAAATCAGAATACTGAGCAACGACATTTAAACTTCAAGCTGATATTTAAAAAAAAAACATAAATAAATAAATAAATAAATAAGCAAAATGCAGCAGTTAAAAACATTCCAACCTTTTACATTTCTGTGCAGCTGAAATCATGTTAGTGTCTGGATTGAAGAGCGAATGAGCCGAAAGCATCACAAAAAGCAAGACTGTACTGTGCACTAAGTTATTTTTAAAAAAAAAAAAGAAAGAAAAAGAAATATTAAAAAAAAAGACGAATCACCACGGAAGGAAAATAGAGTTGACATTCATAAATCCTGTGTAGTTTGTTTGTTTGGTGAAGATGAAGTGATGCTGAAACACTAAATTAAGAGAAAGATTCATGTTTTCTGGCTTCAGAGGCACAATGAACCAATGACCGCAGGGATATATCGTCATGTTTTTAATATCTATTATGTCGTAATAATGGGTGTCTGCATCGCAAGATAATTCATCGTATAATATATAAATTGAACGGGATTCAATAGAAGAAGATAAGTAATAATTATAGTAACTTTGATAGAATAAGTAGAGTAGATAATAATAATAATAAGTGTTTGGTTCACCTTCCTCGCTCTACAGACTGTATCTGCTTCCACAACAAGCTTCAACCTGCAGAAACACACTGTTGGTCTGCATGCTGGATAACGGTAGTTAATAGATATATTGCTGATATACTGAGTCAGTTTGTTATTGATTAATGCTGATGCCTCAATTAATTGTTTACGGCATAAAAAAAAAAGGTAAAATATTAACGTATATGTTGTTGTTCTTGTTCCTTCAGTTGGATATTGTTCTCTTCTCTGTGCAGAACAATTAGCCAGTTAACAGGAAATTAATCAATAACTGCTTTGATTGAGTAATAATAATCAAATATTCATTTTTTTTAAAGCTAAAATGCTAAACATTTGCTATTTTCTCACATTTTATGAGACAAAAAGTTTAAATTGATGAATCAGTAAATGATGGAGTAGATGTCATTTTAAGTATTTTTAATAGTAATTTATCTAAATTTATATCAGACCCCAAGCAGAAGGATTTTCAGACTCTAAATCTCTAATATCTACTGTCATTTAAGAACAAGAAAAGCATCAAATTCTCCCATTTTAGAGGCTGAAACTGTTAAATGTTGCTTTAAAAAAAAGGACTCAAATGGTTAAAACGAATAAAATGTGATCAAAGTTACCTGTGTGAAAACGCTACTGAGCTCATCTCGGATGTTCTGATCACTATCAAACATGTATTTATTGAACGTTCATCTCTAAATCTGAGCGTTCAGACAAGCTGAATCATCATCATCATCATCATCTGGGTTTCCATCAAAATGTAGCGTAAGTTTAAACTGAATTTCTAGAAAACAGGTTAAAGAAAATTGAATGTAATGCCCATCTGTCCTGTTGGTGCCATTAAACCATTTATTGACTACTTTTACATCTCAAATAATATTTCAACCTTTTTTTTTAATGAATTTCCAGCATTTGCAATCAAATAATCAGATTTTTTATGCACAAATTGGAAAAATAAATGAAAATAGATGGAAGAAAACACCTTCATTGCAATTTGACCGTTGATACACGATCTCAAACTTTTTTTTTTAGCCTGTCATGAACCTAAACATACAAAAATCAGTACAAACGTCTGCTTTTATATCTTACAGCGCAGACTAATGAAAACAAACTGCCCTCACACTCGAAGCAGCTTCAAATAAAACCTTTAAAGTTCCTGTTGAAGCCTGATGTGGAAGCTTCCTCCTCTTCCTCTCTGTAACCTCTGAAGGTGCTTTAACATGCTTTAACTGTGTAAAAATCCACATGTTTAGATATAATAGTTGGTTGTCAGATATTACATTCAGTATCAGTGTTGTCCTAAATCTAAAGTAGTAAAATGCTGTTTCGACCTATATGTGATCATCTGTAGAAAGCTTTATTCTCGCAGGAAGTGCTGCTCAGGCTCATGTTGTGTTTTTAACTTTTTCATACTTTGTTTAACGGAAACTTTTCAGCTCTTTGCAGCCGATCTCGTCTCTCTCTCTCTATAAGTGAGTTTGTAAATTAAACATTCGAGTCTCTTTCTGCTGCGGTGAACTTTACAGTTTTGTAAAATTTTGTTTTTATTAAGATTTTTTTTTTTTTTTTTTTTTTAAAGAAAAAAGCAGATAATGAAGTTGTTTCATCTTTTTAGGATCTTGTGTCACTATGAAGATGATTTGTCAGACAGTAAAGAAAGTTGCTATTTTTTCTGTTTCAGGCATTTCTGATCATTTCCAAACATATTTTATTTTAATAATTGACTGTTTATAGCTGATTCTTGGACGTCTGAAGCCGACATCTTATTGCAATTGTCAAAAATTGGTGATTTATGGGTAAATGTTCGGTAATTACTTGGCGGCGTCTTTTAATTTCGGAGAATTTTCTGTAGATATGAATGAAAAGTGAAGGAGAACCATGCTGGGAACATCCTGGATTTGTACCCAAAAGTAATCATTTCTACTGAGGCCTCCATAAATATTGATCCAGAAGAGATTCAAACTGTTGCTGTTCTGTTATTCTGCATCCTTAAAGGTGTTTTCATGATCACACACACACACAGGTGTTTACTGTCAGTCCAGGGTCAGACCAACGTTTGAACCCAGTATTTACACAGCTGTGCAGCTCAGAGAAGAGACACCGTGCGGCCATGTTTGTAGTTCTGTTTCTGAAAAGTTGAGGAAATACTGGATTTAAACGTCACATGGACAGACAATAAACAGTCAGTATGATCATTAAATATAATAATTAAGGGCTGCCGAGGTCAAAAACGTTCATCGGAATTTGAGTTTTACAGATTTTAAGATTATAAAACGCGGACGAGTCCTGCAAATTATAAATAAATGACACCAGAGAGCTTTAAGCGTCTGATCTGAGTGTTGGACAAGAGGTCACATGTCAGTAGAGTCTCTGAGGATCTGAATTTATAGGACATGTGCGAGCGATTTATATTATATAACAGAAAAAGTGCAGCTCAGCAGAGACTTTTCCTGCTAGAAAACCAAATCTGTGAAAAAGAAACTATAATAGGTTTATTGTTTTGTTGCACTTCAACTTTTAAATAAAGATTTTTGATGTGGCTTTCTATTGATAGTTCAACACACTCTGCAGCTGTTTGAGCCCCGAATTTGAACGACAGCATCTTTTCAAACACAGAAACATCTGTGATAGTTTGATGTTATTCAGGAGTTTATCACTTAACTTTATGTATGTGTGTGTTAGAGAGCTTCCAAAGGCCCATAAGATGATATGTTGGGGTGTTTTTTGTGTTATTATCTTAATCTGAAATGTTTTGATCGTCTGTTGGAGAAACGTTTTGAAATTAAAGGTTGTGTCCTTGTGGTTTATATCCCTGAATTCATGTGCCAACAAAGCAGCAGAGATTTAGTGTTTCAAATTTTTCAGATTTCTTTCTTTTTTTTTTTGTTTGTTTGTTTGTTTGTTTGTTTGTTGTTGTTTTTTTTTTCCAAGTGGAAAAGTTTTGTATGCATAAAGTGGTGAAATACGACTCAAGAGCACAGTGGTGACAGAACGAACGAAAACAAACAAACAAATCAACAAAAACTGATGATGAGATCCTTGATTTTACAGCACAAACGTGAGAAAAACACGACTGTCGAACTAACCGGTGTTTTGTTAACCAAGTCCCTCTCTCTCTCTCTCACACACACACACACACACACACACAACAAACAGACAGGAGACTTTTGGTTCCAGTTTCACCCTCCGACCCCCCGTTGAATGGTGCACTATCATGCAAACCATGCAAAAAAAAACAACAACAACAAAACAAAAACAAACAATGAAAATGTATTCATATAAAAAAATAAGTGTTACAAAAATGGCATAGCAAGTATATGTATCCATTCAATCTCTTTTTCCGTTTCCTGATATCCTGAACTTTGCAGTGTCTACACTAAAAATCGCATGCGTTTACATGCAGTGCGGTTGGCTTTGCAGCGATAAAGCTTTTCGGGTGTATATAGTATGTATATTAATGTTCTTTTTTTTTTTTATTTGAGCTAAAGAGTGCGCTGTACAGAGTTTTACTTTACAAACTGTCTGGTTTCCCTTTTGTTTTGTGTTTTTTTTAATCTGGGCAGTCGATGCCATGGCTCTCTCTCTGTCTGGACGGCGGTCTGTTTTGCTGATCGGGCCTCTTGATGACCTCGCTCGTGACCTTGCAGCAGCATGGAGGCGGATTACAGTACAGACCCACCTTCACTCCTTTAATGGTTCGGTCCAGAGGTGTGGCTTTGACCCAAACTGGTTTGGGTTTAGAGGCATGGGTTGGATTTTAAGGTCTTAACTCAAGAGTGGTGGATTTCTGTGCGGGTCACAGACGGTCTCGCCTCCTTCTCAGGGCGGCGTGTTCCACACGGCGTCGCCGAATCCCTCCCCCGTGGAGGAGAGCGGCAGGGGCCCCCCGCTAGGCGTGAAGGGGTCCGTGTCCGTGTCCGTCTCCCCCTCCGCCAGGTAGCTCGGTCTGGCTCTCGTCCAGCTGGCGTCCCCGGTCGCCACCATCGATAAGTTCACCCCTTCCTCCCCTTCCCGCTCCCCAGAGATGCTGAACCCGCTGGGCGAGCGCTCCAGCTCCTCGTGGTTCACCGACAGCATGGAGAGCGGCGAGTCGCCCCCGCCCCGCCCCCCTGTGGTCCTGCCCGGCCCCGCTGACAAGTCCTGCAGGGAGCTGATGGGCAACACGGTGGGACGTTCGGTGTAGGTGGGGATGGCGGCCGGAGGGTGGCGTTGGTGGAGGTGCGACGGCGGTGGTTGGTGATCTGGAGGTAAGCGGCCAGCCAACCCCGCCCCCTCCCCCCCTCCTCTCCCCCCCCTGCCGTCGTACGGGTTGACCTTGCTGACAGGCACCTGGTACGACATGTGCGGGAACGCCTCGGCGTAGTTGAAGAAAACCCGTCGGATCTCGCCGCTCCCCGTAGGTTCGCAGGTCTCCAGGGTCATGTGGGCGGCGCCGGCAGAGTCCACCTGCAGGTGCTCGGTGTGCTGGATGTGCATGTCCACCAAGAAGTCCAACTTCTTCTCCATGTCCTCCACCTGAGACAGAGACACGTCACAGCAGCAGCTCAGAGACGTCAAACTGTTTCCAACCAACATCTTCATCATCATCATCATCATCATCATCATCATCATCATCATCTCTACTGAGCTTTTGTGCCTGTTTCAGTTCATTGTTTGGTTTTTGTGACTCTGAACTTTGAACATAGTGGACACAAACATATCATGATTGTGATCACATTCGTCATCTGAACTTTAGAAGATGATAATACGTCGGTGGTTTTTACAGTAAAATGGCCGTGAATGCAGTACACAAGTAAAAAAAGACATAAAACAATTAAAAAGTGAGTTAAAAGGAAGCTAAAAGGAATAAGACAATACAACAAGAGAATAAAAGTTACAGTGCAGTTTGGTTTAATAAAAGGCAAACAGAAAATGAGTTTTCTTCCAGATATGTGCAGAACTGAAAAAACTGAACGCTGCTTCTCCATGTTTAGTTTTTACTCAGGGGACAGAAAGCAGACCTGATCCCAGACCAGCTGAGAGGTCTACGATGATACATGTTTAACAGTTTAACAGTTTCTACTGTTCTCAGTCCGGCTTCATGGCTTAATTTTTGTTTTAAAAAGCTAATAAAGCTCATGACTGGTTGAATATTTTGACCGTCAGTGACACAACAAAATGCTTTCATATGAAACAGACGGAGTTAGAAGCTTGTTAATGTATTGATTATATAGCTGATGGACAAAATACATGTTAAACACTTTCAAACTGCCTTCAGTGTATAAATCTTGCTATATAAATAACTGTTAACATGTTAGCATGCTATTGGCATTAGCTTGATAGCAGTTGGCTAGCTAGCTACATAGTGGAGCTTTCCATTCATCAGGTGGACACAAACATATCATGATGTTGGTTTGTTGAATTTATGAACTATATAAACTATAAACTTAAGCCGATATGAGCGGACTAACTTGTGGTAACATGCTAGCTTGATACCAGTTGGCTAGCTAGCTTGGTTGCTAACCAGACCAAAAGTTAAAATGGTTGAAACGAAGGAACGTATTTGTTACATCCAGTCACGTCTCTTTTGTGGAGTTTATACAGAATATTAAACTAGACTATGCGACACAGTTGGACTCTTCCTTCAAAAACTCTGTAAATATATTTTCTTTTTGATTTGTTTTCTCCTTCACATAAATATTGTGATACTGCAGCAAGTATTAATGCTGCTATATATATGCAAATATAAATCTACTTTGTGCACCACTGCAGCTGTAAATTTGCAACGTCTCTTGGCAGCGTTGAGCTCCACATGACAACACCTGACAAATTTACTTACATCACAATACAATTCACCCAAAAAGCTCCACAAAACTCTGCCTCATCAGCAGATTATCAACCATAAATTGTGCAACATGAATATCTGTAACCGAAGCAGCATCACAGGGCTGCTAAAAATACACAACAGCACTTTTAATCCTCACCTGTCTCTCCACCCTGACAAATCTACCCATCATGCTTTGGTCTTCAGCGTCTGGCATGGAGGCGGCTTTGGCTAGGTAGGACTCGTGCCTGGAACACAAGGACACTGAGTAGACGTGGACTGCACACACATTTGTTTTAGGAAAGAGTAACTGTATCATTAAATGATACCAGAATATCTCAAGTAATAATTAAAAATGAAAATATACTGAAGGAAAAAGATGCAACCAGATAGATTAGCATTATTTTAGCACCTTGTTCTGTTGCAATATAACTATCATGTCTTGTGTTTGCTGTGTTTTTTGGGTGTTCAGTACCTGGGTGACTGATTGGGCGGGTAGGCAAAGGGTGTTTTCTGAGTTTTCTTGTGTTTAGGGGTGAGGGGGGGTCCAGGGGCGAGAATCATGTCGATCCTTAAAAGGAAGAGAAACAGGTCGAGCTCAAAGAACTTGAAGACAAACAGATGAGATTCACCGGAAAAGTGGGTGCTTTCCATTTTCCTCTGACATCACTCCTCCTCCGTGACCCGGGGGAATCGACCGAGGTCCGCCCGTCACTGAGGACTTCCCGATCACTTAAACGTGCGAAGGGCGACATGTGTATCCTATCTGGAGGTTTTTAAACGGGCGCCAACACCTCTTCAATCTGAATCTGTTTACTGATTGGTCAGCTGATCTGATGGAATGACTAAATGTGCAGCATATGTGTTATAATTACACAAAATGTGTATGTAGTTAAATCCTGACTCCTCCAAGGTCAACAGGTGGAACATTTAAGGCTCAGTTCACTGAACCCCTATGTTCACTTTTGTGGGTGTCTCCTGCCTTTACCTCTTCCCCTTTGTTGTCATACTTCATGGGAGAGGAGCCTGAATTAGCATCATTGACCGGAGGATATTTTCTTTTCATTCACTTTTTTCAGTTGCCGGAATAAATGGTGGCCTCCAATGAAACCCACGTCTGAGTGTCTTCATTACAACACAACGTAGAGTCAATGTAGAAGTACCTTAAAATGTCACGGACGGCCACCAGATGCTCCCACTGAAAAATCCTCAACTCAAGTTAAGACGGAGACACTTTTATCAGGCTTCTGTGTTTGACAGGAGATCCACAGGTGGCTACGATAGCGTCTGATCAATGATTAATCTTCCTAGTTCATGTATTTATGATGCTAATATTTGATTAGAGGTGTTCTCTTCACTGACAGCTTGAAGAAGTACTCAACTGACTCCCGTTTAAAAAGCCTCCACTTCTCTCTAGAAATACTGAGTTAATCATTGTTTTCAACGAGTCATTCTGGTCTTAATCTCTAAATTCAAGTGTTCTGGCGGTCATTTTGTAAATTATTGCTGCGTTAATAAGATTTGAAGACTAATAGTAGCTTTGATGTCTGCCGTGTGGACGTTGATTGACAGTTTGCTCACACACTGCTCTCCGCGGCTCCAAAATCGAGTGAGGGAAGCGAGGAGCCACGTTAGCTGAATGGAAAGCACCCGGTGTAGAAAAACCAATAATAAATAATCCCCACCTCGTCTGGAGGTATTTAATTCTACAGAGCATGTCCAGGTGTCCGGCAGAGTACTGCTCGATCACGTCTTTGACATCATAAGGCCTCAGAGTCTCCTTAAACCGCTTCTTGTTCAAGAGGAACTGCATGATCCTGCGAGATGAAGGAAATATATTCAACAGTTCGGACATTAAAGTCACATTAAGAATCCTGTTTTACCAAAATGTAATGTGGAAAATGGTAAATTGGTTCAACTTTATTGTGTTGTACCATAATACAATAGAAAATAAAATAATAATACATTTAATTTGTACTGCTACAGCATTAATAACAGAACAAACAATGTAAAGTAAATAATAATAAGAAGAGTTAAGTTGAAAAAGGTTTGTAACCTCTTAACATCCACCTTTTTGGGGGTATTTTCGCCTGTTTGGCCTATTGAAAAGCTTATAACAGAAGAACTGTAGATCCAAAAATGCAGGTATGAGGCTTCATTTGAAAGGTGACATCTTCTAGTTTCTATAAATGTGCTTGTTTAGCATGTGGTTAAAACACAACCAATGTCTATAATGAGTCATATTTGAATAACAATAACAATGAAATGATTTATATCAGAACTATGCAGACATATCAACACATACCTGCTACATCTTATCAACCACACCTCTAGACTTAACCTCATCAGATCTAGCGAGCTTATAGTTTGTGGTGTCACCTCTTCAAAATGTCTCCAAGTGGCTTTTATTCATTACTGTGTGATGCTAAGCTGCTTACAACTGGCTTAAACCAGCTTAAGGTGGATTTTTAAGAGGTTAAGAGTCTCTTTAAAAAGGGTCTGTGCTGCCCTCAGATGGTTAGAAAGGAGCCAGTCTGGCAGATCTGAGGGTGCAGGTGGAGGTTTATCGTTCCTGTATGTGTGGAGGTGTATGTCTACTGATGGTCTGAGTCTGGTAGACCCCCCCCCCCCCCACAGCTTCCTCTTTTAGTCCCGCTTTCGGCCGGACTTGAACCCGACTCTTCCCAGAGTCAACGGCCTGCTGCTCAAGCGTCAGTGTTTTGGCAGAAAGTCTTGCGAACCCGTGAAACTAAAACCCTCCAGGTCTGAGCATCCCATTCAGAGACCCATTCATCGCCGATATAATGGCGTGGAAGGAAGCAGCGCTTTCACAGGGTTAATCACTCATCTCGCAGGCCCTCACGCTAGATTGGGTTCCTGCATTATGTCAGCTGTGTGGCCTATAGATTTACCAGCGTGTGTGAGTCACAACATCCATCATATTCTGTGCTGCTTGGTCAGATTAAATAATCATTTTCCTATTACCACTTATAAAAAAAACTGCACCCATCTGCACATAAAACTATCTGTTTCTTTCCTAAACTTCCTGTATATGATATTACACCTTCAGATGGAGATGCTTGAAAAAAAAGGTGCTGTTTCATTGTGATTTCAATGTACATTCGAGGTTCCTGACCTGACTGCCCTGATGACCAGTTTCAGTGTGGGGATCATCTCCTCCATGAGGATGTCTGGGGGGAAGCCCCGCTCCTCTAAGGCTGGATCTGCCAGGGCTCCGGCATCTGAAACGAGGAAAAACACACACAAGTTGTCTAGAGGAGGTTCTACAGTCTAGATGAAAATCTGCCAGAACTCAATTCAGGTTTAGTCAAAGCTAAAATGATACCGTTAGCGGAATCAGATCACCTACACATACATCTATATATGAGGTTTCGTACTACAGCAGAGCAGGTAGCTACTCCATCACATCCAAATACCAACATGCTCATTGTCATGTTTCCATTTTTAACCTTTTAAAGCTTTTAAAGCCAGTTCATTCTAACTTTTAATTAGAGTTATTTAGAAAATAAATCCAAACTCTGTGACAATAGAGTATGGACAGTAGAGGATATTATGTATTCGTACCACTATATTCTATATCTATCTATATTATTCTGACACTTTACAAATGTGACATTTTTTTTTAAGCTGCAACATTTCTTCAAAATGAAAATAATCTCAAATATTTTAAACATCATGTCCAACAAGAAATTCAACCTTTAAAACCTTTTTTTTTGTTTTTCTATATACTGTTTCCAACTGATGATAAAGCTGTAATCCTGTCAGAAAAAGCAAAACACAACTAAAAATAAAATGATAAATAAAAACAATGATTGAAAAAAGGAAATTTGATTACATACATTTATCCTCAAATACATACATCCTTAATTTAGTAACATATTTATATTTAACTGGTATATTGTACTAATAATTATTATAATTCATGTCACTCTATGAATTTTAACCTGAAACTTTTGGTATCTTTGAAAATTGAAGATTAAAGTATATCTATTCAGTAAGTTCTGCATGTTTGAGTGTTTTTTTTGTGTGCACAACATAATTAATTTGTAAAAATGGCTCCTTATTTTATTCTACCGTCATGATCTCTGTACCTTCGGAGCTCTGGCGGAGTGTGTAGGCCTTCATGCGGAAGGCGGTGCGGAAGCGTTCCCGGTTACTGAAGCCGGCTGGTTTGGGCTCCTTGGAGGGGCTTTCCTCGATGGCGTCGGTGTTCCCAGTAAGCTTCCTGCCCATCATCCCCACCGACGGACGCGCGTTGGTAAGGCGGACACGCTCGAGTAAACTCAGTTTCTGGCTGAAATGAGAGAGAAGAGATACAGTCTGGAGCGGAAATGGAAAGCAGCAAGCTAAAATCTCAACATGGAGTTCCTCTGATGACCGACTTCTGTCTTTGCTTGTCAAATTATCAATATTTATTATCAAAGTAACGGCCATAAATTTAGGTTTTGAGAAAGAAACTGTGCTTTTCAGCTTGTTGTGGTGTCATAAACGTGCTTCTTTCTTCCAAACTCTTTGTTTCTTTTTGATCTTTGATTGTTCAAGTAAAAACATGAAGGTGAGCGATGTGTTTAGCATCGCTGCTTTATCAATAAAACCGGTTTCACACCATCTAAGCATGGTTTTAGAGGGTCGAGGTGTCGTGATTAAAACTGGGCTAAATTTGGTTGAAAGTGGAAGTTCTTCAGATGTTATTGGTTGCTTATAATTCTTGGTTCAACTGCGTTTCAGGGATTATGTTACTTCTTTAGGATATGAAATTCATTTAAAGCTGCAGTGTGTATAATTTAGTGCCATCTAGTGGAACAAGTGGAATAAGTGTGATTTAATTAGTGAATAATCTTATTAAAACTAAGAATCCTGTTATCGTTTCCTTAGAAGGAGATGTTTATATCTACATAGGGAGCAGGTTGTCTTCCGCAGACGCTGCCATGTTGCACCACCATGTTTCTACAGTAGCCTAGAACAGACAAACCAAACACTGGCTCCAGAGAGGGCCTTTCATATTTTTCATGAGTTTCGCAACCACTGTAGGTTCTCCTGCATGCTGCAATCTGCAACCTCACCACTAGATACCACTAAATCCTACACACTGGTCCTTTAAATGCTGCCAAAACAACAAAAATATGTCAGCTAGAAGTCTAAAAAACATTCATATTTCTACTAAACATTCATATTCAGTTGCAACCTGGAAATGCTCTCTGGATTAGAGTTAAGCTTCCTGTCTTTTGCATTAATCTTCAGGCTTGGTTTGTAGTATTTTTAAATGTAATTTCACGAGAAAATGTCAATGCGTGTCATGTGTTTTGCAAGTATATATATGCAACGCCCCCCTGGGAAGCAGGAAGATAAATAGAGCATAGGCAATGTGTTAGCATTAGCCTGGTGAGCTAGCTGTCAGTAATGGACAGAATAAAGGAAAAACTTGTGAAACAGGAGCTTCTTTAAATCCCAAATGGTTCGGAGATGATTGCTGCAATGTGGAAACACTCTGACCTCGTTGTAACAACAGATCCAACCAACCTTCCTCCACCATGATGGCGCCCACACAAAGTTATGTTCTGGATTAAAACTGTTTGGATTTTACCAGCCCAAAAGGCAGAGCTGATCTACAAACTGGTCAAATCACTTATTGTTTGGAGATGTTATAGTGTTACATGCTGGTAGTTGACTGCAGTGTGTGTAGTGCCACTAAAACCACGAACAATCAGCTGGTAGAAGAAGAAACAATATTCATATTTACAAAGATATTGCTTCTGGTCTCAGTTTTAGGCGTGAGCAAGAACTCTACTCTGGATTGAACCGCAGACATTTGTGTTTTCTCATCTTGAAGCCAAACCAGCATCTTCTACAGGAGTCCCCAGTCTTCTAGTTAGGAGTTAAAGTCTTCACGGTCTGCTGCCTCAACCCAACAATGCCGCTCCGCCACAGCAGAAGGAAGCCTCAAAGAGCTGCGAGGAGATTGGTCTCCTTTATTGTCCAATGGCTGACAATATTTGGCAGCACAAAGACAAGAGCTCCCTGGGTAAAATAAGACTCCTGTGTGTGTGCCTTGGAAGAGGCAGAGAGGCGGGGTAACCGGAGCCGACACCGGCATCGAACAAGGCCCGGTGGAAACGTGGAGCGTTCTCAGCGACTTTGCTCCCACAGCGGACACACAATATGAGCCTCTATGTGGCCTCGGGGCAGAATAGGGACGGCAGATTACGGCGCTGAGAGGCTGCAGAATAGGAAGCTTTAAAGGAAGAGAGAATCTCTTTCTGAGTGCTCCTCCACTAAATAAAGAGCAGAAAATTAGATGTGATTATCCCGTGGCGCTCTGTAAATGAGGAAAAAAAATAATGCTCCTTATCTCCCACAGCTTCCCCAGACACACACTGACACACATATTGGTTTACTGTACTTACTCGAAGCTGCATTAACAACTTTAAAGGATAATTCTGGTTTATTACAACCTGGGTTTTGCACTTCACTAAACCGACAGATTATTTAAACCACTTTACTATCTGGAAATGTTGATAATCATCCTTAGAAATGCCCTTTAAACCCCCTGCCAGCACCTTTCAGACAGCAGATAAGAGGGAGCTGCTCTCTCTGACACTATGACTTCCTTCCAGGAGAGACTGTCTGAAAATATGCTCCATTATCTCCCCGTATTTCAACAGTATTGCATCTCCTTCCCCTCCTGTGATGGTCGGCTTTTCACTCCACCTTTGAGTGAAGCCGTTCAAAACGACTGTAAACACATTTGATTTCAACCTCATAAGAACCAGCTTAAGAAGCAGTGATGAAAGTAACTGAGTCCAGTTTAGAGGTTCTTGTTCTTTATTTGAGTGTTTCCATGTGATGCTACTTTCTACATTTCAGAGGGAAATATTGTACTTTCTACTCCACTACATTTATTTGACAGCTTTAGTTACTTTTCAGATGAAGATTTGACACAATGGATAATATAACAAGCTTTTAAAATACAACACATTGTTAAAGATGAAACCAGTGGTTTCCAACCTTTTTGTCTTTTGACGTCTTACAAAAAGCAGTGTGTAGTCGGGGTCACATTTCACATGTCTATGAGTTGTTAACAGCTCCACCAAATAGTGATTTTTTCCCTCTAAACTTCTCACATGCTTTCATTTCAATAAATGTTCAAATGATCCAAGAAAAGTCTAAAAACTGTCCCCAAAAAGGGAGCGAGGCCCAAATGTGACCGTGTAAAGAGATTTATGTCCCCACAACATCATGAATACAAGTACAAACACACAAACTGATCAATCAATTGATTCTTTCAGGTCTATATCTGTCAGTTTTCTTTCTAAATTGATTCATTTATCATTAAGTCTGTTAAGAAATGTTGAAAATGTTCTTTCCTAGAACCCAAAATGCTGCAACTAATGATTATTTCCATTGTAGATTAATCTCTGTCTGTCTCATTCTGTCCACAACCCAAAGATATTCAGTTTACTATCATAAAGGACTAAAGAAATAAAACAAACAAATAAGGTTGTTGATCTTGAATAACAACAACCTGCAGGATTCAGAGGAGCAGCTGCTGCAGACTGATAAGACCTTCAGAAACGTCACATTTCAGCAAAAATCAAAGATTAGAGAAAAAAGTCCAAAAACTGAAAACAGATTTGTGTATCAGAACTTTGTTTTTTCTTCTTTCCTCTCCCATTAATCATCTCACGACCCCTCAGATTTATCTGCTGACCCTTTGGAGGGGCCCCGACCCCTAGGTTGGGAACCAGTGGACTAAACTAGCTAACTGTATATAAAGTAGTGTAAACTAGCTCCACCTCCAGCAGCTACAACAGTAACATGCTGCTCTAACACTGATGCTTCAGTATTAATAATCTAATGATGTCATATATAATAATATATCAGTCAGAGGGACCAAACCACTACTTTTACTGCAATACTTTAACTACATCAAGCTCATAATACTTATGTACTTTTACTGCAGTAGGACTTTTCATGCAGGACTTTTACTTGTAATGGAGTATACTTGTTGTGCACACAGTAACACTGGATCACCAATACAAGATCTAATATCACTCAGAGCAGTGAAACACACACACACACACACTCTCTGGACGTCGTCCACTTCTTCGTTTAGAGCAACAAGATAATGTCAGACTGCTAAATTCCCAGCAGCTGATCCTACAAGCTCCTGAACACTTTCTCTGTCTTTATTTCCTCGCTGTGGTTTCACTCAGCTTTGTCCTTTCATTTTCTTTCTTCCAGTCTTTCCTCTGTAACTTTCTTTCTTTACCTTTCAGTACCTCTATATTTTTCTTTCCTTCTTGTGCTCATGTTAAATTGTACAAGATGCTTAACAAGTACCTTAAACAATAACACAAGTTAGTTTTATTGTCTCTGTATGTTGCTAATTTATTATCGTACAGTTCTGTAAATTCACTCTACTAATGTTCCATCTATTTTTTGACCTCAGCAAACAGCAAAACTCCAGGATAATCTTTCAGTGTCATCCACACAGATATCTCAAAACCTGAACTAATAAAACCAAAACAAGACAAAAAGTGACAGGTTTTCTGTGTAATTTGGGTGAACTGGCCCTTTAAGTTCAGCCTATAAAACAAACACTCTTCCATCCACACTGATTCAGTTTTGTTTTAAAACACATAACATTTGACGTCCACACTCCCCTGGTGTTTTCAAACCCTTGAAAATACTGCCGACCCTCTTTCAGAAAAACAGAACGGGGGACTTCTGAAAAGGATGATGCAACAACACCAACGGCCGCTTCCTGGGTCTTATCGGTCACAAAATGTCCTTCCCTGACTCGTCAAGCCCCTATCATGCGACATCAGCCTTGGCTACCAGTAGTTAATTTAACATGGATAATGAATTACAGGCATTGCTGACCTTGTTGTCTCTGCCTGCAGCTGTTAAATTTTGCATTTTATAATGTCAATACTGCCCACATGTGCAGGAGGGAAGATATTATTTGATTGATAAGCGACAAATTCAATATCCAGCGGCGTTATCAGCCCGGTTCTTTCAGGCGTGTTAGTATAGACGGAGACTTAAACCCCCCTCCTCCTCCTCTCTGTATCAGGACTCCTGTTGTTTTGCTGTTCAGCAGCTTTTAGCAGCAGTAAGTTGATCCTGCAGGTTGAACATGGCGGCTCAGTGGAGGCCAGGAGGCGTCGGAGCAGAACGCACCGCGGTAATGAACCTCCATCAGGACCAGGAGAGTCCAACAGTCAGGAGGAAGAGAGGAAAGGTAAAGTATAGATGATGGCTGTATGTGGCTCACATCTGAACTAGACTCTGCTACTGCTCTTCCTGAGCTTTCTGCCTTGTTCTTCCTGTTAGGAGGTTTTTTGGGAGTTTTTATGGTGAATTTTGTCCATTTTGTTCCATTTTCATTAATGACTGGTTTTAAACTGGTTGTAAAAATTATGTGTGTCCTTTTTTAAAGCCAATTTAAGCACTAACAATGCTTACTGTACTGTGGATCTTTATATATAATCAAATTAAATAATAATAATAATAAGTATTATGAGCTTGATGTAGTTAAAGTATTGCAGTAAAAGTAGTGGTTTGGTCCCTCTGACTGATATATTATTATATATGACATCATTAGATTATTAATAGTGAAGCATCAGTGTTAGAGCAGCATGTTACTGTTGTAGCTGCTGGAGGTGGAGCTAGTTTACACTACTTTATATACAGTTAGCTAGTTTAGTCCAATGGTTCCCAACCTAGCGGTCGGGGCCCTCCAAAGGGTCAGCAGATAAATCTGAGGGGTCGTGAGATGATTAATGGGAGAGGAAAGAAGAAAAACAAAGTTCTGATACACAAATCTGTTTCCAGTTTTTGGACTTTTTCTCTAATCTTTGATTTTTTGCTGAAATATTGGATCATTTGAACATTTATTGAAATGAAAGCATGTGAGAAGTTTAGAGGGAAAAATCACTATTTGGTGGAGCTGTTAACAACTCATAGACATGTGAAATGTGACCCCGACTACACACTGCTTTTTGTAAGACGTCAAAAGACTAAAAGGTTGGAAACCACTGGTTTCATCTTTAACAATGTGTTGTATTTTAAAAGCTTGTTATATTATCCATTGTGTCAAATCTTCATCTGAAAAGTAACTAAAGCTGTCAAATAAATGTAGTGGAGTAGAAAGTACAATATTTCCCTCTGAAATGTAGAAAGTAGCATCACATGGAAATACTCAAGTAAAGAACAAGTACCTCAAAATTGTACTTAAGTAAATGTATTTAGTTACTTTCGCCTACTGAGGAGTGATGGTGTCCTGTCACTGTGTAAAAGGACGTATTTTGAACTTCTAACTGTCTAAAATGTGAAATATAAGAGGAGAAAAAGAAAAAGAGAATCATCTCAGCCTGTTATAAAGACAAGATGAATCTCTTCAGCAAATCAAACATCCTCTGCGAGACTTTTATGACGTGTTTTAATGTAGAGACTCAATAATATCTTTCAGCACGGTGGAGAAAAAAAAAATCATCAAAACCCGAAGACACCATCTCAGGCTTTAATTACTTGATCTAAACTGTCATTCAAATTGAAACATAACTAATGGACTCACTAATAGGTTTCTAGAAAAAATCTCTCGGTCTAAATGTCATCAAAGTAGCTGATGTGGAAGGCAGCGCTATTAAAGAGCGGGATGAGTGGGAGTTTTATATCACGATTCGCATATTTACCACAGCTATTAGCCTCGAGATTTATTCGACTGGTGAATTAATATAGGAAGCTATTTAAAAGCGGACTGGGGAGGATATTCTAGGAAACCTTCATTAGTCTTTCCAGCTTGTAGGGCTAATTAAAGCGCCACCAGCCTTTACTCTGGGCGCAGCGCTGTGTGATTTACAGTATTTCATAGAACATTGACCCACCTCGTCATGGCCTCCATGTTATCCTTCCTTTGGATGGAGAGAGACAAAAAAAAAAAAAAAAAAGTACAGAAGTTAACAAACTTTTCCAGGGCAGAGCTGTTAACATCCTTCAACAAGCCGTAAAAGTCAGACGACAAATCCAACACAATGACTGTTTCCTGTCTTTGAGGTCCACAAATACAATTTAAACTTTAATATCTTAGAACAAATTTATTTGGTTTATAAGCCAAAGATGTAAATCAGTAAAACTCTTTGCAATAATTCTGTTTGTATGTACTGCTTTAAATTCCCAGACTGCTTCAACTATCCGCTGTGCATCCTCAACTTTGTTTAGCTAGTTTCTTCAAAACCTGGATGAACTCTGTATGTATTAAAGTTTGACATGTTGTGCTTTTTTATATTATGTTAATGGATGTTAAATATGTTCAAAATTCCAAAACTTGAGGTGAATGTATGTAGAAATGCTGCCTGTAAGTCAAAAGTCAGGGTTCCAACCTGCCCACCAACAACCATCCTATTTATAGCTTTGGTTGCTAGGTGGTTGCTAAGGTGTCTCCACATGTCGTCTACTCTCATATTTTGGATCGGATTTCAGCTCCAACGTGTACAGGTGGATGTAAGAAGTGGACATTTGGAGTAAAGAAGGAGAAAAAGAAGTGAAATCCTGCTACTACAGTTTGTTTACGTAGCCAATCAGAACAGAGCTGACCAATCAGAACAGAGTGGGCCCATCAGGAGGCGGGGCCTTAAAGAGACAGGAGCTAAAACAGCCTGTTTCAGACAGAGGCTGAACTGAGAGGCTGCATAAAGGACCAGTAGAAGATAAATAAGGAGTTTTTAACTGTAAATCATGCAATTGTGTTCTAGTAGATCCCCAGAATATAAATATAGAGCTGGAAATGTGCAGAATATGCCCCCTTTAACAGCATTTTCTCCACAGACCTCTATAATAAGATAAACGTCTGTAAAACCAGTGACTGGACATCTAAACTTTCCCTAACCCTGAAGATATCTACAACAAAGATATGGAGATATTATATTTGACATAACTTTAATATGATGTAACTAATGTTAAAGCTAGCTAGCCTTTGGATTGACTATATAACATAATAGATGTGGACCAATTAATTATACTGTCGGTTAATGAATTGTAATCCAGGTAGTTTAGAGACAAACTGAAAAGTATATCCATCATGTAAATTTTCATTTTAAGAGAGAATTGCTCAATTCTGGGCCACAGTGTGCATGTTTGTTTATCTGTTTGTTTGTATTATTGGTTTGTCAGTCCATTTTATATGCTTGTAATTGTGTATTTTCGGTTTTGCATTTAAATAAAATAAAAAATGTAACACAGATATTTGCCAGTTTATACAAGAATGAAATACTGAGGAGAACCATTTGCAAATGCTGTTGTAGTTTTGAATGACTGTCAGTGGTTGTCAGTTGTTACTAACTTTGAGTACAAGAATGACATCAAATATTTCTACAAAATACGTTTTCTAAGATTTTAAACTACCAACTCTCCAATTATTAAAAGTTGGACCTTTTTTTTGTCCCTTTCTGCAACATATATGTACTCTCATAACAGTTTAAACACAATGTTGAGCTTTTTTCAAAGGCTAATCAAAACAGTAACTTGAACTTCTCTGTGATTTGGGAAACCAGAGCCAATCACATCTGTTATACCTGTTATACACAACGTTCAGCATCCAGCTCTCCATGGAAACCACAGACTTCGGTTCGGGTTAATGATAAACATGCAAACTAAAAAGAAAAGTTTGAACAAAAATCATGACCGATGTCACCACACAGAAATACAAATTAAAACAGAAAGAAAAACAATAAACACACAAAAAAAACGACAACGTAATTCAGGTTTTTTTTGTTTACTTGCCTGAAACAGGGAAGAGATATTATAGTTTCATAAAATCTCCACGTGGCAATAAGGTCTTCCCTGATTGGATTGGTGGAATAATATCGCCAGGCAGACTTGAAACGAAAAGTGACAAGACAGCGAATAATGTCAGCATCAAACACTTCAAGGTTAACTGTGTATTTATATCAAAAAAATAAAGAAAACAGCATTACAAAAGTGAGCACAGGAACATGTGAGATGGATGTATATGGTGTCAGGTGGTATCTCACCTGGATGAGTCCGGCAGCCGGATGTCTCCGCTTCTCAAAGTGCTTCTGTCTGTGCTGCTCCTGGACCTTCAGAGCCAAGCCTGAACCCAGAATACCCTGCAGACGCAAAGCAAAACAACACTGCCGTCTCTGCATCGGACAGAATAGTGTGAACGACGCTTCAAGTCCTTCAAAATATAAGCTCGCCTCTTGGGTCCCACAAGAGAGGATGATTCTTATGGTCTCTTTCGTTGCAGCCCCATTTTTAAGTCCAGTTTAAATCACATTTAATCATCAAATAATGTCAACATGTTTTTAAATGTATTGATAATTCACTAACTGAGTCTACGCCAAGAACGTTAGATTTCAACAGTTTCATTGAGACGATGAAAGTGAGCTGACAGGTTGATGGATGGGTTGGAGAACCTGATGAAGGGATTAGGGATGGGGGGGGTGAAGTGACGGGGGTAGGAAAGGAATGAGGTGTGAGAGGTTGGTGGAGGGTTGAGGGTCGACAATGGATGTATGGTCTTGTCAATTAGACGATGACTGCTGACAGTGGGAAGGTAGGAGGGGGCAGGGGGAGAAGATCGAGAGCTGCCTCTCCAGTCCCTGTTCCTCTGTTAAAACAGAGAACAGAGAATGAAAAGAGAGGGGTTAGGGCGGGAGGGACTTGCAACCGAGACGAGGGGAGAAGAACGGGTAAGGTGTGACTAAATATTCTGTTGTGCAGAAGTGGGATGTGTACAAGGCCTGGTCTTTGTTCCTGATGTATGATGTAATGATCATAAATACAGGAGTGTACCCACTGCAGGCAAAGCGAAGAAGGACACTCCAATCAGAGCGAAAGTGCCGGCTAACAGTCTCCCAGCCCAGGTCTTTGGGGTTTTGTCCCCGTAACCGATGGTGGTGAGCGTGATCTGCAGAAAAGAAGAAAGTTTCTGTCAAATTTAAGACTTGGAAAAAGGACCTCGTCAAGACTTCTGTGAAAATGGTGCAGTCTAAACGTCCTCGACGCATCAGTGTTATAGCTCTGTTGAGGAACTCGGCTCTGCTCTGCGACCTCTGAATCGATCCATCCAAGGGCGGTTCAGCGTTTCACAGGGTCAGACTGGTAACTCGCTCAGCGGGGCAGATGCTCGCTGTCATAAAACTTGAACTCTGGTCTCCTGGTTGAAGGACGGTCGCTTTAATGAGGCCGTGCTGCTCCCTGCACCGAGAGGCATTCATTAGAGCGTGAAGCTCTGCCAACAACCAAACAGCTCTCTAACAAGCTTCCCAGCTCAGGTTTTATAACTTGTTCTCCAGATTGAATTTAAAAATAAAAACACATCATGTTGTTCAGCAGCACATTTTGAGGTTGCGAATGAACACAGATGAATATTTTGCAACTAAACTGATAATTGCTTTTTGGCCAAATTCCCAGATTTGTTATCAGTTGGTCTCTGGGCCAAGAGCCATCTGCCCGCTGATGTCGAGCCAAATCTAACTGACAAACTGATGAAAAGACAGAATAAAATATAACATCACAGCAAAAAGATCTCTTATTTAGTTTCATATTCAGTTTTCAAGACCTTTTTTCTTCTAGCATGTTCCCTAAATATATGGAGGAAGTGATTGATGTGATAACTGTGAGCTAATGTTGGTCAGATCCCCCTTGTAAAGGAGATAATGTACCTCAAGAGACTTCCTGGTTAAATAAATAATAAAGTAATTTCTGTTGATTTGGGATTTTGTAGAAATAAGTCCATATCAAAGTATCTCACGCCAGAGAAGGAAGATTTGACCACTTTTTTTTGGACTAAACAGGACAATAAATCACTGAGCTAGATGGACTTTTTTTTTTTGGAGTTGTTTTGCAGCTTTTGCTCTCATTTTTTTAGACTTACTTATGATGGATTCAGACCCTGAAAGACATCATCATGGTCAGATATCAGCCCAGTAACAGCCCACTCTGTCAGATAGAGCTGTTCTCAGAGGATCGAGACTGACAGAGTGCTAAAAGTTGTCTTTTTTATCCCATGTAGTGTCACGGTGGATTCATCTAGGATGCCTCACTAGGTCTCAACAGGAAGCTTCTTTTACTAGTTTGACATTTTCTACATTGTGTGTAGTGACACTTTCACCATCGTTTTTGAGATTCCTGATCCCAGAAGTCTATTTCATTCATTTCCAGTTTTGCATTTTGGTCTAATTGTAGTTGATTTAGTATTTTTGAATCCAGTACAGAATATATAGAGCAACACTAATAACTCTACATACCAGTCCCCACCACAGAGCGTCGGCGTAGGTGTCGAAGTCTTGCGGTTTGGGCTGAGCAGTGGGGTTATCATGGTTGGACACGTCCATGGAGACGTCGTCCTTCTCCACCAGGTAGACCAGGAAAGACGCCAGGATCAGAGACAGGAAGCCGATGTACCAGGCTGTGATCAACTCCTACACAAACACACACACACAAGAATGTTGTAAATACATTATTTACACTTGAGTTATTACACTTCAGCTCGTAACACAACATTTCTTCCTTCAGTTCATGCTGGTTCAGCTTGTTCACCGCCCTGACCGTGTGTTGGGTTGATTCCTACCTTACTGTGTGCGTAGATGGCCGAGCCCAGAAGTTTCCAGGTTCCTCCTCGCCGGTCCATGCGCAGCATCCGCAGGATCTGCAGGAAACGCAGGCTGCGCAGAGACGTTGCCAACACGTTGCCCTGGTTCCTCACCGCCACGACCGGCACCGAGGCAATCAGCACGAAGATGTCTGACAGAGAAGATTGATGAAGGATTCCCATGAAATATACTGAAGAAATGATAAAATTCACACATCAGATAAAAAATAAAATAAAAAGTACTCATCTATATGACATAATCTGGAGATAACTATAAGAAAGTGACTGTTTGATCAGGAGAAATGGATCAAATAAGGAGTTTTTACTCAGCAAAGTTCCTGCACACCATCACCTCTTGATGACAGATGTATAGGTGTAGGTGTACCATTTGTGGCCTGATGATATTTCTAGATACACGCAGCTAAGAAGTTTATTTAGATAAACGTCCCTTTACTGGTTTAACATGAATTCTTCCTTGAATCTTATTTTTCACAACCTGACTCGTTAAAAAGTGCTGCGGAGGAAGACATGAACAAAGAAACATGGGCTCATATTCAATTTAAGCAAGCGAGCAAAGTTTATTTATATAGCACCTTTCATCAACACCAGTGCTTCACAGTCAAAGAAATGAAATAAAATAAAACTAAAATCAGAATAAATAAAAAGCAAAGGCACCAGATTAAATATACAAAGAGAGCAGATAAAATGGACAAATTAAGATAAAATTTCACATACAACCCAAAGCTTATCTGAACAAATGGGTTTTTATCTGCTTATTAAAGGCGTCTACATTATCCAAATTACCCTTAAGCTTGTTGGAAGAGCTGCTGACTGGAAGGCATGATCCCCCCGGGTCTTAAAATGTATACGAAGTCCACTTAGAAAGTCCTGGTTGAAGGATCGAGGAGCTCGACTGGTGGTGTAGAGGTGCAGGAGGTCACTAATGTACTGTGGAGTCATGTAGGGCTTTATAAGTGAGCACCAACATTTTAAAATGAATCCTAAAATTTACTGGAAGTCAATGCGATGAGATTAAAATAGGAGTCACAGGTTTTAATGTTTGATTCTGACTCTTTCGACCGATTTGATGTTTCTGTATTGATGCTTCACATTCTGAACGACCACACATACACAGATTTCACTGAAATGTGAGCTGCATGCCTACAAGAATAACAGCAATAAATAAATAAATAAATAAAAAACTGTTTGGCTTGAATACAAACTTCCCCATAAATGTCCAACAAATTTGAAACTTCCTCCTCCTCCTCCTCCTCTCTCCATCGACCTCCGCTTGCTGTTGTTTCTCTCCTCCATGTTTATTTTTACCGGGCTGTTAGATCTCATCTCGTTCTGACAGCGGCTGCATATCCAGATATCAGATATGAATCTGATCCGTGACCACATACTGTACTGCAAGCGTCTCAGATCTGATATGAACAATTCTGATTGGTTCACACTTACGTACGTCACTCAGAGGCAAAAACATTTCGAGCTTTGGGCCACTTCAGCATGTAGTGTGAACGCAACTTTAACTTTAACCGTCTTTGTATCAGTGTTGGTGTAATTTCTACTGATGAAGGTCACAGATTCTTCTCTCTATTATAGAATAAACAATACACGATGTCAATACTGTATGGTTTATTGTTATATTATATTATTGAGAGTGACTTCATCCATACCGTTCATTTCTTCTTTGCTGTGTACTATTTTGTCTGTTTTTGTTTTGTATCTCTGTATTTATACAATAAATAATTCATCAGAAGAAGAAGTAACATCATGTGCTGAGTGCTTCTCTCCCTTCATCACTCTGAGCTGCAGGGAGCAGAAGCGCTACACGTGTCCGTTTGTCTCTATTTTTATTTTTTAATGCTGCTACTTTTCTTTTTTCGTGTGTGTGTGTGATTCCAGCTCCTTACCTAACATACACAGAGGTTTGCGGGCGAACTTCAGCCTCCCCCTCCATCCTTTGTAGCGACAGCAGCATCCTGCCGCCCAGACCCTCAGTGCAAACTCTGCCCCGAAGATGAAGATGGCGAAGGTTTCCTGTGAGGATCAAACAGGGAGAAAAATCACAGTGTGAGTCTAACTTTTACATTAACAGTCCAATAATGATCAATAAATACAAACTTTAAAGTAAGTAGGATGGTGGAATTTATGTCACTTGTGAACCAACTGATATAAATATGAAAATGTTTGAACAATAAACCTTAAACAACTCTTCACATTAACACGATTATATAAAATTGAAGTGCAAGAGAACATTAACAAAGACACAAAAACAGATGTGATAGGAAGAGTTGATTTTAAAATTAAACTTATTCTGAAGTTGTTTTCTGGTAACACTTTATTTCCAGCATTTAGCATTGATAATCAGTTTATAAACAGTTAATAAATGGTTTATAATGCACTGTAATGTAACTTCAACTACTACAAAAGTCTACTACTAAAAAGGAACCAATAGATTTTAACGTGGGAAAATAAAGGAGTGAAAATGGTTAAAGTTTGTTACTCGGGAAACAAAATTACTGAAATCTTACCAGTATAACCAGCCAGTGTGCAGACACCTTCTCATGTTCCCTGAATGTCGTCAGTATAGCCAGAATCAAACAGCCCAGAACAATTAAAAACCTGCAGACACACAAAACATGCAGCATGTCAGTAAACAGCAGTAGAAGAAGTATTCAGATCCTTTACTGCAACAAAAGTACCAATACAACAATGTACATAAGTATTATGAGCTTGATGCAGTTAAAGTATTGCAGTAAAAGTAGTGGTTTGGTCCCTCTGACTGATATATTATTATATATGACATCATTAGATTATTAATACTGAAGCATCAGTGTTAGAGCAGCATGTTACTGCTGTAGCTGCTGGAGGTGGAGCTAGTTTCTAGTTTTGATCCACAATAACACAATGACAAAGTCACTCTGCTCATTTTAGGGAAAAGCTTATTGATGAAGATATAGTTTGACTATAAATTACATTTTATCTGCATATTCTATTCTTAATTGACATTTGGTGACTGCAGTTTGTCAGAGATCAGCTGTGCTTCTCTGGCCTCAGCTCTGAAGTCCAACCCCTCCCATCTGAGAAAGCTGGATCTGAGTGGAAACAAGCTGCAGGATTCAGGAGTGAAGCTGCTGTGTGCATGTTACTGTTGTAGCTGCTGGAGGTGGAGCTAGTTTACACTACTTTATATACAGTTAGCTAGTTTAGTCCACTGGTTCCCAACCTAGGGGTCGGGGCCCCTCCAAAGGGTCAGCAGATAAATCTGAGGGGTCGTACAATAAAACACAACAACATGAGAGAAAATACAAATGTATGCAGGAGAAAATCAACAAAGATAAGGTGATAAAAGCAGTAAAACAAGTGTAAAGGTTCATTGTATTTGTCTCCTTATGTTCCACCATAACAACGCAGTGTCTGGATTTCACCACTAGAGCGAGCTACATCTCTGTTGGTAACTTGAAAGCTTGTCCTCCTCCTCTCTCCTGTGAATATCTACTTCTTAAATTACACTCTTTAGTACTGCATCAAAAGCACATTTTCTCTGACACAGCAGAACAAATCCCACAATTATAATTTGCCACTTCATATCAGCTCAAAACAACAAAAAAGCATTCTGCTCCAGTTTTTTAAAGCTAGAATATGTTATAAATCAGGACAACAAAGGACATGAAAGGAAAGAAGATATATATCTCCAGAGCAAAGATGTGTATCAGAGGATCACACTTGTAAAAAGCAACATAACCCATTTATTGGTTTTCACTGGACATTTATCCACTCCAGCTATTAAACTGGTTTCACTGGTTAATGGTACATATTCTATCATGTTTTTCAATCATAATTCTGCATTTTGGTTGTGGCCACCTTAACACATCTGATTTATTATGCAGATATTCACACATACTGTGAAACCTCTAAACATCCTTGTTGATGTAGCTAAAAAGTTGGCATATTCTCCAAAAACAAGAATAATCTTCATCAATCAGTTCAATTACCGGCATCTTTTCTGTCCACCATTATGGCGTCCTACACTTGCATTGTGATTTGGTTTAGCAGCAGGTTAGCAGGTGATTAGTTAACTGTTTAGGCTGACTTCCCTCACATTTGTGTACCAGCACCCTTTCTTTAGGAAGAAACGAAGCCAAAACTTGTAAATGATGTGTCACAAAATGGAAATCTTTGTCCTGAGCTGAAATGCCAGAGTGTCAGGGTGAATGTTAACAACTCAATCACAAAGAAAATAATGTAAATCCTTGCTGGGGTCAGAGCAGCGGAGAGGAGCACTAGACTGATAAAGCCTTAGCTGTCTTTAACTTTGGCGAGGTAGAAACTCATGCTGAAGGCTGGAGATGAAGTTTTGACAGAAATATCTATGAAATGCATTTTTTTTTAAAAGTGTAAAAAGCCTCTATGTCTATATTTATATTTATATCTATATCTATATAGTGAACTGGAGTCTCTGTAGCATCACAAACTCTAACATAACTTCAAAAATTAAGAGTTTTAGAGGGTCAATATAATAAACTACCAAAACATTGTAATGTAAGTATAACTGTAGTTTATTTATATCTGCATACATGAAGAAATATTCATGTTTCAGAGTTGACAATAATCATATAGTTTCAAATAAGAGGGAAATATCTGACTAGTGTTATGCTAACCTGGCTTTGCTAACTACGATGAGTATAATAGTGAAATATAATTTAAAATCTTTCCAGAACTGCATTTTATTCAAGTATCAAGTCAGATGTGTTGATTATATCATACATCTGATACGTTTCACTCCAGACAAACACACAGATTTTAGCAAGCTAATGTTAGCTTTATCAGTTGGTTCAGTTAGCTAGCTACCCAACAGTTACAACTGCAGCTCTATGTCAAGTTAAAACTTGACATAGTTATATGTTTACCAAGTGGAGAAAAACATTTCATTCAATTTAAAACCAGTTACACAACATAAACTTAGGTAGAGAGGAGTTGTCACTAAATATTTACAGCTACTAACTGTTGCTAAGCTAGCTTAGCTGAATGAACCAACTGACTAACATTAGCTTGCTAACATCCACGCTGCTTAGATTGAAGAGTGAAAGACATAATATAATATGGAATACAGTCAATATATCTGACCTGATACTTTACATTAATGAACACAGAAAAAAAAACATTATATGCCAATAACATTTATTGACTAAACCACCAAATAACATTAGTTAGAGTGATTGATTTTCATTATAGTGCTACAGAGGATTCCTAGCATGTATCCCATAATATACATTATGTAAACAGCTAGAGCACATTTGCACCACTTCACCTTTCATTAATGCTGCTGTTCACAGTATTTATTATTTATTATGAATGAAGTCAGTAACTTATCTTCATTACATTGATTTTGTCAGTCTTATTCTACGCCCTGCCAACCCAAACACACAGTCTAATCCTGTATTTCAACAAGCTGAATGATCCACTCAGGCTCCTTTTTTCCTACACTAACATCTATATTTAGGCCCTTCAGAGCTGAAATTAATTGGATACACTCAAACAAATGGCTATTTAAATTTCCCTGTACACTAGAGTACACCCGGGCTTTATTCCAGATTGTGTAGCTAACCACCCTGCTATGATATATGACGCGGAACCACAATGGATAAACTCAACCAGCTGAAGAACCGCACGGCAACACCACCAATTAACATCTACCCAGTGCTGCATGTCCAATATCCTCCACCATCACCTCTGTTAAAAAGGTTATTTTGTTCTTTTTCAGCTTATTCGCCAGCAGCACAGTCCTATAGTTTATAGTTAAAGGGGACGTATTATGCACACTTACAGGTACAGAAAATATTTATATTCTGGGGCTCTACTGAACATCTTTGCATGATTTACAGCTAAAAACTGCCTATTTATCTTATATTGGATATTTATGCAGCCCCTCAGTTCAGCCTCTGTCTGAAACAGCCTGTTTTAGCTCCTGTCTCTTTAAGGCCCGCCTCCAGATGAGCCTGCTCTCTTCTGATTGGCCAGATCTTGGAAGCTCGACAGATTTTAGCTAACTCCAGAGGCTACATCAACAAACTATGAAACAAACCATGGTAGCAGGACTTCTTCTCGTTCAACTTTTAAAATACATCCATACATATCGTGCTAGAGTCCAATCCAAAATATGAGAGTGGACAATATAAACAATATATGAGAAACCTTAGCAACAACCATAGCAACCAAGACTACTAAACAGACGGCTGTTTATGAGCATGTGCGAAAACCGTCGTAAAGAAAACGTTCAGAGCTTTTGAATTGCTGGGAACATTTCCACATACGTTAACCTCAGGTTTTGGAGCATTGACCACATTTAGCAGCTATATCTGACATCATAACAGTATATAAATGAAAGAAAATCACTAAAAGCATAATATGGCCCCTTAAAAGCCCTCAGAGGTAAGACTCATCCTGAAGAGCAGACTCTGGGAAAACAGAAGCTTATGATAGTAAGAGGTTTATGATACTCGTTCATTCACTGATTCTCACACACTACTATAAGTACAGAAACACTTTACCATGAATTCATTCCAGTGTTTTAACCTGCAGTATAAGAAAGGTGTCAAGAACCTGAAGTGGCGTTCATCAGGCTGGAATGAGAGCTTTATGAGAGTTAAGAGAGTTAAGAGAGAACGCTCGTACGAGCAAATCCCACAGATAAAAGTCAGAGACAGATTTAGGATAGCAAAATGAAAACGTTCTTTGCATGAGGACTGTTTAGAGTCAACCAGTTTTTGTCAATAATTTGTAAGGCAAACTACAAAAACATTTCATCAAACTGAAAAGATAAATAAGATGCATCACCAGAGAAAAGAGAAGTTTGTAAAAGTTTTCCTGAATGGGACGTACTGTAAGTTGGATGTTGTTATTTTGCATAAAACACTGACAGCATTTAGCAACAGAAACATTTATTTAATTGAGAATTTTATGAAGCGCTTCATGTACGTCATGATTTAATTGCCAACACTATTTAAATTGCACTGTTTTATTTTTATCTTTTTTTAATTATCTGCATTTTTACTCAGGTCCTCGTATGCAGAAATTGAAAAAAAATATGTTAATTTACAACTAAATGGTTTACGAATGCTTGTGTTTTGTAAGTAAATATAATTGCTGCCTGGATTATCTTCACAGGAAGCACTTTTAAAGTCGGGGTGGACGGGGGAGCAGCAGAGACCCGGGTTCACATCCTGAGTGTCCTGTGTGTGTTCAGGTTAGTGAAAGATTGTGGTTTTGCTTAAATGTTAATATTAATCAAATGTTGAGACTTTTTCTGTATTAAACAGAGAACACGATATTTCTCTAATCTAAACCGAGTGCTGCCGGAGACTGAACATAACCATAAAAAGTTTAATAATGCTGTATTCTCACTATAAGATCTGATATTTGTTGTCTGAATATTTCACTCATATGTTCAGTATCAACATTTTTACAACTTGCCAAATATGTTAATTAACAGCATCTTCTCATTAAGTTGGCAGAAAACATAATTCAGCAGCGTAATTTATGCTAAATATGTTGCATAGAGTTGGGTTGTTTGAAATTCCTGTATTTTATATACTTTGACCTTTGTGTGTGTCTATATTTTGTGTTATTTTAGTATAAAAACATGTTTTATACACTTCCTGAAGATTAAAAACACATCATTTGGCTTTTTTTGGTACTAAAATGTAATAAAAAGGTGAACCTCACTCTAAATGACCTTTTGGCCCTTTAGCTTCCTTTCTCTAAATGTCCACTTCCTGATTCTACGTCGTGAATCATTCATGGCCTTCTGTGTTGCCATTAGGCAGTATTGACATCTCTGAGACGTTTCTGAAGTGCTGCACAACCACAACAGCATGAATATTTTACAGCCAAACAGACGGAGAGTTTTACATAATTCACCTGAAGGAAATGATAGTTGAGTGTTGTGATTGACTTCAGTGTTTGTGTACACGTCTTGATGAGTGTGTGTCGACTGTTTAAAGTCTTGACATTGTGCCTTTTTAGCATATTTCCTGTCCTCTATATCAAATCAGAGCATTTCTCCTCAAAGTTATCCAGAGGACAGAGATAATCCTGGAGCGAGCAGAGGAGGGTCGATGTTAACTTGATATGATCCAACAGATACTGCAACACATTCGGCTTCCTATCGGGCTTCAAATAGTTTGTTCAATAAGACACACAGAGCGACGTCGATGCCCATTAGACCTGAAACATCAAGAGGAGCACGGCGGAAATCAAAGAGGTGAACAGTATTACCAAAAAAATATGAGAATCATCAGTGAGTTCACACAGCTTTGACTCCAAACCTTCCTTTAGAGCCTCATAGCTTTTAACCAGAGCTCATGTGGTCAACATATTTCCAACCATGAAGCACAGAAGTGTTTTTTTTTCTCCTGCAGTGTCCTGATTCACATTCACACAGCTGGTTTGAAGTCAGTCAAATCTAATCAAGTCCTCATTTTTCCAAGTTTCAAGTCTCGAATCCTCTTCGTCTTAAAGAATAAACTTTATGCTACCTAAGTTATTCTATATTTGACTTATATTCAACCATTCTCATTCAAAGACTGAACTGTGAGAAGTTTATTTCATGTCACGCTGTGCAAGACGACGCTGATAAAATCTTGGTCACAATCCGTGTCAGAGTGTACGATATCAGTTTGGCGCTGTCACATTGTGAGATGAATGTGTAGTAAATCGTAGCGCTACAATGTAAAATTTAAAAAGTACCGTATTTTAAGGCACATTTAAAAGCCTTTAATTTTCTCAAAAAATGACAGTGTGCCTTACAATCTGGAGCATCTTATACATGGATTAATTCTGGTTGTGCTCACTGACCTCAAAGTGGCGCTCTGTCAAAACGTTTTAGTACGACTTTGGTAAAACTTCAAAGCCGCACCGTTTGCAGCGTTACGACTATCGTAGTCAGGAGCGTTGCAGAGTAATACATACTGTGCTTCACCATAATATTACAGTGTGTGTGTGTATAAGGACCCCAAAATGGCAGCTGTCAAGAGACACGCTTACAACACGGACTTCAAACTCAAGGCTATCAGTCACGCAGTAGAACATGGGAATAGAGCAGCTGCGAGGGGAATTCAACATTAATGAATGACGTGTTACAACTGAACAAGGATGGGATTTATTGTGAACACGTTTAATGAAGTTGACTGTTTTGTTTCGCTTAATTCGCCTTATAGTCCGGAAAGTTTGAAAATAGACCATTCATTGTCAGTGCGCCCTATAGTGCGGAAAATACGGTATATGAAAGTAGAGACATGTCATCAGCTTGCATCGTCCATCTGCAGCTCTGAGGTTTTGAAAACGCAGCAAATTTGCGTTCGTTTCATCCATTGTTTTGGTTTGTGTACTATATTTTTTTCCCACAAACTTTATTCAAAAAGGACACTTAGAAAATGGTCAGTGTATTTTACATAATTTCCTGTTATCATTGGTTGGGTTGTAGATGTGCAGTCACATTGTGAGAATTTGGTCCTTAATTTCTGATCTGTCAGGATTTTGACTGATTTTGGATTGACGACCACAGATTTTAAACGTTTCTTTGACAAAGACCAATAATTACAGTGTAAAGAGGCCTTTAAAATAACTGTGTGTTATGTTGTGCTCATTGGTTCATCTTTAAAAACTGCTCACAAGTGTCTAGTTTCATCTTTTAAAAAAGGCTCAGTCATTTCCTTGAACAGCTTGGTTTTTAACAAGGAAACAGGAGGAAATGGAGCATTTGTTGGGGGACTATTTTCAGCGGTGGATGAATCCACATTTTGTGCTCTACTGAGTATTTTTTGGCAGCAGGATGGTGGGTGTTTGAGTTCAAACACACCACACCATGTGTTTTCATGGTTATGAAAGATTTCATGGTTTTTAATAGTTTTTAACAACAACGGAGGAGTAAGATGTATCAGGCTTTGTATAAACTTTCTTGAATATTGATGGTTTATCACTTCAAAACACAAATTTTGTAAAAAAGCAAACAAAGAAACAAAATGTTTCAAACGTATTATAAGAACTAAAATGACTAAAAATAGACCTCGGTGCCACATTAGTGTGACTGTGGTGCAGTGGTGTAATACTGCTGGATGCTTCTGCTGTAACGCTCCATTAACTGCCTGCTGACCAAATAAATGAAACATGGAATCCAATCTGTGTTGTGATTGGCTATCAAAGGAGCCGCCTAGATCTACAGAGAGAGAGTATTCCCTCCCTTCATACTGAGAGAAGTGGATGGAAAGAGTTTGCGGGGACTGAAGCTGGTGTTTCAGGAGGAGCTGGTGAAGCTAATGAGGCTTTTTAGCAGAGCGGTGAACAGAGATGAGACAGGAAATGACATGTTTGGTAACGGTTATTTCGGTTAAGGGACAATTCTGGCAGAAGTGGAGTCAAACGTCTTCATAAAAAGCCTGTATGGATGAACGGATGAAGAGGTTTTCACCCCAACTATACACATGTAAACAGAAACATCGTCTGTTTTGACACTTAAACACTAAACTGAACTGAATAATGCACGTTGTAATTAAATAGTCTTGTTTTGTCTGATCAACAGCTCAGGAATCCAAGATATTCAGTTTAGACACAGAAAAGCTTCAAATCCTCACATTTGAGAAGCTGCAACCAGCAAAAATTTAGCATATTTTGCTTAAAAAAATGACTAAAACAATTATTCAATTATGAAAATTGTTAATTGACCAATCACTTTGGCTCTAACAGTTGATCTGATGCTTCAGTTGGATAAAAACAAAACTTTAAATTAACTTTTTGGTTCCTTTAAACTTAAACTCAGCTCTGGATTGATGTTTTCTTTATCAGTTTTTAAAGGTCATGAGTCAGTAATGATGAGAGGAAGTCCACCTGTGCAGCCTCTCTCTCTCTCTCTCTCTCTCTGTGTGTGTACTGAAAGCCTCTCTCTCCCCATTAATCCACTTTACATCCATCGGCGTGGCGAAGGCTCGGCCCTGCTGGGCTCCCATGAGCTGATACCACCCCTGAGGATTCCCTAACAACCAATTTGCCGGCCGAGATTCAATAAAGAGAGTGCAGACGATGCAATTCTGACAGTTAATTTGCTCGGCGATATGCAAACACTGGTGGGAAAGGACAGCAGCGGCAGGAACGCCGTTAATGCCCGCAGTCGCAAGGACGAGATGAGAGACGGTGATCTTTATTCAGCAGAGGATCTCTCCGAGAGGAAGAAGAAGAAGAAGAAGAAGAGGAAGTTTGGGAGGAGCAGCTCTCACACTTGTCACAACACGATGACAGCCGGTCGCCACGGAGATCGTCCCGCTGCAGAGTCAGAGATCCGTGACACGCCGTGAAAATACAGCTGATCAGGCCCGAATGCTCGCCGCTCGCCTGACTGCTGCAGTTTTTCTGATTTTCTGAGTAGTTTTATGAGCGCAGAGGTGAAACAAAGCCAACGTCTGCAACTTCAGCTGTCTCCAGCAGGAATCTGACGTGTGTGAAAGTGACTGGAAACGGTTAAAAATCACCTCATAATAACAGCTTCAGCTAAAACCTGAACTGATTTATCGACTGACCTGAAAACACATTACAGCCTCATCAATCATCTGCAAATATCGCATTAAAAAAAATGGGGGCGTTCAGTATTTTCTGCTTCGGTTCTGTGACTCTAAAGAAACAAAGTGGAGGCGTCAGTACTGAGGTGAGAAATTACACCGAAATTACAGAATGACGTCATGTGATAAGAGTTGAAAAGCATTTCAACGCCACATTTAAAAAAAACTTACATCTGTCAGACCGTGACTGGCGTGATTTAATGTCGACAGTCTCGTTTATTGTTCAGGCTGACAGATTAAAATGGTTTAACTGGGTACAGAAGTATTTTTACTGCATATTTCTTCATATTTGCAAGTTTACCTCCATGTTTAATCTCTGCGACGGCGTATTAGAGTCACAAACAAACAAACAAAAAATAAGATTTAGAGATTTAAGTCATAATTATTATATATATATCATACTATTCTGACTTTTCTCTCAAAATATTTCAACTTTATTCTAATAATACAACTTATTTCTCATTATATTACACGTTTTTTTTTATGAAATTATGACCTTATTACAATAGTATTTCAACTTCTTTTTAATTAAATTATAACCTTAATCCAGTAAAATTACGACTTTTCCACAAAATTACAACTTTATAACATTGTGACTTTTTAAAAAATCACAAATTTTTCAAAAAAATACCACTTTATTCTTTTATTACTACAACTTTGATATATTTTCTTGGAATTGCAACTTTCATCTGAAAATATTATAGCTTTAAATCTCAGATTTAAGTCGTTGTCACACAGACACAAAGAAATCTCCTGAAGAAAAACAAATAATTTAGGTTTATTCTACACTTTATTTCTGAGAAATATACTGTATATATATTTATGAAACCCTCAGTGGCTGCTGCTTTAGAGAAAATAGCCATAAAAATAATGAATACATGATAAAAATGAGACTAAAATACGTTTTAATTCAATCAAATTCACTGTTCTTGACAAGATTATAATCCCTCATCATCTCACTTCCTGTTTTGTTCTGTCAGCTGTCTCCCCCCCCATCACACCGGGCTTTACCTTTTATTGACGACTTGACAGCTGGATTATTTATTTATTAGTTTATCTTAGACGGAGTTCAACCTGCAGCCTGTCAGAAATCTGTAGTAATTTCCCTTCAGATTAAGTCTCCGGGGAACTCTGCGGCGACCCCATCACCGCCCCTCACCCCGACGTGAGGTCAGATTCGCAGTGATCCCGACAGGAAACCGTGTTGGGAGTGATGGATTTCTCCTCCAGCGCCTCCCTCCTCCTCCTCCTCTTCCTCCTCTTCCTCCTCTGTAGGAAGGCTCAGCGGTGGGAAAAAGGATCCTGAGGCTGTGATTTGGGATTTGCTGATCATGCGGAACGCTTGACCGGGAATATCCTGACCCCTGCATGTGTTGGTGGTGATGTGTGTGTTTAGTGTGTGGAGGGGGGGGTCCCATTCACCACATCCAGCGTCAGCAGCATGACAACTGACAGCTTCATTGACGTATAAACATGTTGATGTGGGTGTTTGATTCCTGCAGATCTGAACCGTTCTGACAGCTTCACACTCGGTTTATGGAGGAGGGTTAAAATCCCCCGACTCAGACAAAACCGAGACAACTAAAACCCCCCCCAGCTGTGAGTTAACATAGCGATCACTGAGGTTTTTGGTTTGTATGTTCACTTGTTTTCAAACAGAAACACAAAGAGAAGAAGGACATAAAGAAGCACATATAATATGAGAAACTAGTCTAATTGGTTCATTAGTTTCAAAACATAAAACTGTCACCTTGTTGAATTGTGTCAATCAGGCTCTTGCTTTTCAAGACAAAACATGCAGCCTCTTAAAATATGTCACCCCACTCCCACAATTATCATATTATTATTATTATTATTATTATATTGGTATTTCTTGATCAAGAAGAACCGTAAACAGAGACTATCTGGGTCTTTAAATCAAGCGGCTCGGCCTACGATATGAGAAATTAGTCTAATTGGTTCATTAGTTTCAAAACATAAAACTGTGACCTCGTTGCATTGTCGTTTGCTTTTCAAGACAAAACATGCAGCTGTCTTCTCTTAGGAGAAGGTAGAGGAACAGCATGACCTCTTAAAATATGTTTGATTAGTTTGTCGATATGCTCTCGTCCGACTAAATTCTCATTGGTCGAATAATCTCTGTGTCACTTTCATAAGGAGAAAAGTGCTACATCAGCAGCTTTCTGGGATTAATCCATTATTTCCTGCGGCGGGAGGAACAGACTAACAAACTACCTGTGAAAACAGCAGGGGTGTATTCAAAACACCCCCGCTCAAACTAACGGAGACTTCTGGGTCTAACTGTTCTCAACGGTTACTGAGCGTTTACTGAATCAGTGTTTCTCCTACAATTATATCAACGAGAACCCGCCAGGACAAAAAAATATGTTTTAATGCCAGAATTAACAACAAATATCCATCATTCAGAAATATTTAGTGTTTGGGAGTCTGTGCAGCTGTTCAGGACGTGAGTGAACCAAGAACAGAGAAAGTGACGGTGGATACGAGTGGAGCAGAGGAAAAGGTTAGCGGTAAGTTGTCAGTCTGGCAGTAAATGTACAGCACAGACTACAGTGTGTCAGTTAAATGATGAAAAGTCACGTCTGTTGTTTCTCCAAGTGCTGGAAAAGTGAAGGGAGTTAGCTCCAAAGTTAGCAACGATGGATTAGCCTAGCCTGAAGACGCTAAACAGAGAAATACAGACTGCTAAATTCACTGTGCACTCTGTCCTATTACCCCCCATTTTTTAACTTGTAAAAGGACGAAGTATCTAAACTGGTGATTGTAACTGAGTGCTGACAACACTCAGACTTTCTTAATTAATCTGTAAACATGTTGTTCTGCACAAGTGAGATGTGAAATACATGTAAGAGTTGACATGGAAAACACATTTATGTCTCCTGACGAGACAACAATCAGTAAACACGGGCTCAGATGGACTTTATTCATTCATTAGCTTTGTGTGTTTATTCACTAACTGATGTTTGAACAGAACAAACGAGGTAATTAGTCGAACTAATCTGATTCATTAGAGCCAATTACACAACGTTTGTTAATTGGACATCACAGCGACAAAGAGCCACAACAGCAGATTCACATCGGAGAGTAAAAAACACACATTCATGACGAGGAAGCTGAAGCGTCCACCTGATGGATGGATCGCTGGATCAGCTTCCTGTCCTTGGAACGAGCCAATCAAACAGACTCTCCCGCCATGAAGTCATCTGCGGCCTCGTGGGACCGAACTGGAAGAGATCAGTGAAGCGCTCTTTTAATCTCCCCTTCTGTGTCTGCTCGATAAAGATTTATGGGAGTTCAGTGCGTTCTGCCAAAATGTGGCAGCTTGTTTAAAGTTTTAATGCTGCTGTTTGATGAAATGTTGTGTGAAGTCAAACAGGGTCGTTGCTCTGATTTATTTTGTTTAATGTAACAAAAAACTCTTATTAACAGGATTGTTTATAGAGTCACAACATGGAAACGTTAAAGTAAAGACATCTGCTGTTGTTGTGAAATACAGTAAACTACTTTTATTCTCTTGTCTTATTCACTTTTTAGCTTCTTTTTATTTCCAAGTTAAACATGTTTGAATTGTTTTTATTTCTCTTTTTACTTGTGTTGCTCTTATATTCTGTTTTAATGCCTTTTATGCTCAATGTAAAGCACTTTGGATCGCCTTGTTGTTGAAATGTGCCGTACAAATAAATTTAAACAGACACATTTACAGCACAATCAGCGCTTTTGCACCTGTGCAGAACTCCTTGGGAATTAAATAATCTGGGAAATGTAGGAAATCCCAAACCAGCATCAGCTTGTTTTCAGCAGAAACGACATCATCAGCTTTTAAGTTGATGTTGAACTTCTTAGCAAACAGCTGCTTTTATTTCCACATCCAACAGTTACGGAGCAACATTATCATTCATGTGGAGTCGTGTTTCTGTCCACCTGGTGACTATAAGTCCAATCTTCTCTGTTTTTTAGCTTCTGTTTCTGCTCTCTACCAACTCCTGAGGGAAATATCTGGCTCTTTAGCTGCTAAATGCTCCACTATGTTCACCAGCTAGTCTACAGCTAACTGTGTCTGTGAGCAGGTAGTGTACAGGCGGCTTTTTACAGCTTTCTCTGCTCCTGAGGGGAAGATGACTATTTCTACTAAATTATATGACAATCCATCCAAATACATGACAAGATATTTCAGTGTATGAGAGGAATAAAATGTTGTTTTTCTGATTGTTTGACAGCGGTTACAAATAAACATGCTCACACCCCCTCCCAACCCTAAGGAGGTGTGCCACAAGGCCTGCTTTGGTCTCAAACAGCCTAACTGTGTCTGTTTGCCTGCTTGCTGCTGAGCAGGTAGTGTACAGCGGCTTTCTACAACGCTATGAGAGCTGCTGAGAGTGAACCAGAACAGTAAAAGTTGCAGCTAAACAGATAAACAATGAGCTGAAACTCAACTATAAAGCTCTGTAAAGCCGAGAGGAGCTGCAGCGTCTCTGTTGGTTCATCACTAACACATTGTACCCTGACAGATCATTCAATATTATAAAGGAAGGAATGTAAACCCAACAATTAAACCCACCCCCCCCCAAAAAACTGCCTCCAGGAAGCTTTATTGATTACAGATCTGACAGTTTAATTGTATGTGAGACCTTGTCGGTGAAACAGAAGAAGCTCTCGTCACTTCGGGTCATAACTGTTGCTGCACTTCATTCTGCTGCAGATACGAGACGACAGCCGAAGAAAATGGAAACAAGCACACACACACACACACACACACACACACAGATCAATCACCACACTGACTCATTCTGTCTGTTATCGAACCGCTCGGCTCTAACGGGCGAACCAGAGCACCACCGGAGACCCGACAGGAAGTGCATTTCATTTCTAAAATCTCACAGATCAGAACGATTTACATTCATTACGCCGAGCTCTCAGACAACGCTGGTGTTCAGACAAACACCTGAGTGCAGCGGCTCGGATTCTATCAGCTGTTTCTGTCTCGCTCTTAAATAACTCTGAACCCGCCACCTCCGGTTTCCACTTGCAGGGAAACTGACGCACTTGGTTGAGCTCATCATCTTTGGGGAGTTAAAGACCAAATCTCAAATCCTGAGCGCTAATTATCTTAGATTTCCTGGCTGTATAATTAGGGTCATTCCAAAGAAAATGAGGTTCAGTAACGCCTCCCTGAGTCTTTGGTAATGGACAGACGAGTGGGAGACAAATATGTCTGCCGCAGTCACATCCAGTAAAAGTGGAAATGTTTTTCTGAACTGAAGCGGAAACAAAGACTAAAAAGAAACTGATGGATTGGTTGTAAATGAATCCAGAGACGAAGAAATGAGCAGCTTCATTTTTTAGAAGATACAAGATAAAAAAGTAAAAGCTAAGAGTTTAGTTTGAGAGTAAAAACGTTTTATCTTCACTTCTGGATCTGCCAAGGAAGGAAATGAAGGAAAGAAGGAAAAAAGTTAACAAGACAAGTAGGAAAGAAAGAAGTAAAGACGGAGAGAGAAGAAGGACACAAGTGTGAAAGGAAAGAAGGTAAGGAAAGACAGAAAAAGTCCAAAAAAGTATAAATGGGAAGAGATAGTTCTTGATGTGCCAAAGGGAAGAAAGAAAGGAAGTAAGACAGAAACACCTGAGTAAAGAAGAAGAGAAGGGAGGAAAGAAGTGCTGACGAAAAGAAAGATATAAACATGGAAAGAAGGCCAGAGAGAAGTAAGGAAGGACAAAAAAGACAGGCACCTGATGAAATAAAGAGAAGGAAAAGGAAGGAGGTGCAGAAGGAAAGGAAGAAGACAGAAGTGTCAAAGGAACAAAGCACATAAATGCAAAGAGATAGAAGAAAGAAAGGAAATAAAGAAAGTAAAAGGAAAGGAAGTAAAACAGAAATATGAGAGGAAAGAAGGCAAATAAAGGAAAGAAAGGAAAAGAAGGAAATGGAAACAGAAGAGCTGAAAGAAGGAAGGGATGATAGATGTGTCTCAGAATAAAGGAAGAAAGACAGAATCATCAAAGGAAAGAAGGAAAGGACAGACAAATGTGTGGAAAGGAAAGGATGATAGAAAAATCATGGGAAAGACAGAGTGATAGAAGTACTGAAGCAAATAAGTCAAAGAAAGAAGAGATGACGAACAGACAATAAGAATAAGAAAAAGAAAAAGAACGAAGGAAATGAAAACAGAAGAGCTGGAGTAAAGAAAGATGGACACCTCAATAAAGTAAAGAAGAGATAAAGAAACATGATACGAGAACATGAACACTGAAGTACAGTTAAAATACTCCGTTACTTCTCATCTGTGGCTTTAAGGCCGACATGTTTGTTCCTGATGATCGCTCATCAATCACATCATCCTCCTGACGCCGCGCTCGTTCATCAATCAGCCGACGCTCGCCGCCTCACTGCCGCGACCTGTTTCGAAGTTATTAATGACGAAATGGATTGATGATGAAAAAATCACGCCTGTTAAGCGTCCCGCGGGGAAGATGGAGAGACTCTCTCTCTCGCTCGCTCATGTGGCGTTTTTAATGAGCAGCAATTTGTAGTTTACCGGCGTTATGAGACCAGACTTGTTGACCCAATTCCAACACCAGCGAGCGTCACCGCGACGACCGGCTGATGTGAGGGAAATGAAAATAAATGGGATGTCAGCTGGGATTCATCTGATATGTAAACGATGAGGACGGGAGTTCCGAAAGAGGTTTCTGTTGCCTCAACTTTCTTTTAATCTGTCCTGATTCCTGCCTCGGTCCTGTTTATCCACTTCCTCCTCCCAGTCCACCGGATGGTTCCCACACCTGTTGCTGCTCCCCAGTTCTCCTCACCCGCTGCTCTTTATCCCATCAGCCCCAGCAGCTTACATCCCTGATCCTGTTTCCCCATTTCTGATTATCTGCCATACTTCCTGGAGGGGCTGTTAGCCAAGCTGCTGCTAACGTTTGCCCAGTTTATTTCTCTGATAACTTAAGATCCAGACGTCCAATGACTAAAATCCTTCTTGAAGCTAAAAGATCAAGTTAAAAACCAGCTAAACTTATCATGAAAATGTGGCTTCAAACTGAATAAAAGTCCATTTCTAACAGTTTGTGTGGAACAAGCACAACAAAGCCCATGTATTATCTTGTATGTGTGGAAGTTACTCTTTGCTAGACGCCATTGTAGCGGACAAACACGGCGCCGACGCATGCATCTTGTGCACTATACTCTTTGGTAGAGGAGGTATGACGCAATTGACAGGCCACCAAATGAAACGGTCCGTTACTTTGATTAAAATGACAGATTTCTCTGGGTTTGAACACCGAAAACTATTAATCAGATCCAGCTCTCTCAGATGGGAGGGGTTGGACTTCAGAGCTGAGGCCTGAGTTGAACAACATATAGAACAAAGGTCTAGTTGTTTTTACACATTTTAATGAGGGATAATTACAGATTAGAGCGTTAAGTGGCTACTTGTGTGACGCATTTCTGGTTATTGTCATAGTGTCTAAGTATCTGTTCAAACCTCAGAGTGTGGAGGTTTTATTCTGTCACTCATGCAAATACAAACACCGTACATGTACTGCACAATCCAGCTGGTGTCGACTCAACCGAACAGTATTTCAGTTACAGTCAGATGAAATTCAGGAGATGGTTTACTTCCGAAAAACAGACATAACGCAATATTATTTTGAATGATTTCTGTCTCATAACAATTTCTAAGACTTAAACATACTTCTCAAAATCTCTGATAACATTAAATATTAATCTTGACAGTGTCAAATATACAATAATATTGGTCTCATCTCAGTTCTCAAACCAGCAGACAGACTCTCTACCGTAGAAGCTAACTAGAGTAGTTTCGGGAGCAGGTCCACACCTCAACTTCACTACGGCCAGCAGTCCTATAAATACCACCTAACCCTCTGCTGTCCTTCCTCTCTCAGGGCCCTGAGGGGGTCTGCCATTGCCCTATAAGCTTCCCCACAACACAGCTATCAACCAGAAGAACCCTGCACATCAATTGTTTCTTTCAATAAATCATTCAAATGTATTTTGTTGATGGTGTGGTCCCACTGAACCCACTACTGGACTGGAGTTGTGTAATATAACTGGTGATAAACTTGGCTCTGAATATCTAGCTAGGAGAGACATGCGTGTTGGTATATTTCAGATGTGGTTACTGGGACGCCTTCATGGTTTTGTTCCTGACTGACCCGTCTGGACCTGGACCCTGTAAGCCTGTTTTTTTTAATGTTTTGTATTATTAAAGCCCTTTTTATTTAACTGTCCTGCTTTGGTGTCTGTATTTGTGTCTTCCTCTTGTTTCCCAGCACTCACTTGTGACATACTTTAGATTAAACTGGAGCATTTTGGAATGAAAACATACAACAAGTTCTTCTGTATTACACATAAATATGTGATAAACTGAAGGAGAATTGACGCTTCAGTGAGTTTTAACAGCTGTAAGAGTGACACACCTTTAATATATTTATGCATTCAGACGAGTGACTGCCCTGAAACCATATCTAGAAGTATACTTTATAGATAAAATGGAAATAATGCATGAGTTTTAGATATTGGCACATTGTCAAAGCCTCATGAATGTTTATTTCTGCTTTAATGACAAGATGTCCCAGTTTTACTGTAGCTGACACTTCTTTCTTTCAGTATACGGACAGTAAACCTCTTTGTCAAACCTCAGTGTCTCTTTTGTGCAACGATGGATATGAAGTGTTGGGATGAGACTCTAAGTACAGTACGCATACGTTCGATTGTCCACAGCTGTGTAATCCAATGAGCCAGAACCTTTTCCAGCCGGTGCATGTGATCAGCAGAGAGCCACGACCGGGTCTCCGAGGGTTTCGCCTGCCAAAGGCTGTAATTTGTCACCTGAGTGCCCTTGAGGCCGGGGAAGCCATTACTGGCTTTGGCAGGAGGAGGTGTAAGCAATCAGTGTCAGGCCGACCAACAGCGCTGTTCATTAGAACAAATACGACTCAGCTCGCTAACTCTGACGTCCGTGAGTCTGTCTGAGAGTCTGTCTGGACTGAAGGGAAACTTCTTTGTTTCAGTCGCGGACATTAAACTGGTTAACAGCAAAGCAGCAAGAAAACGCTTTCAGAGAGGACAGACAGGTTAAATTAGACGAAGAAATAAAAAAACAGTCATCAATGGGTAAAAAACATTTTGGTTTTGGTAGTTTGAATGTTTTTAACTATATTTTAAAGGGGTCATATCATGTTTTTTGTGATTTTCTTTGCTGTTTTATATTGTTATCAGTGGCATGGCCGGCCTGGGAAGTGGGTTTTTTTGGAAATGCGTAGTCTACAAGTTTCCCTTCTTAATGTTTTTTTTCTGTGTTTTTTTGCGTTTTTTCATTAACTTTCATGGATTTTCATCTAATTTGATTTTCCAAAGCCTTAATGTTCAGTCAGTTTTACACAACAGCCACCAAACTTCATCTGCTGCCTCAGGCGATGCTGTCATGATTGACACCTCGACCCCTGCTCGCCTTTTGTCTGGCTTCTCACATTTGGGCCTCGCTCCCTTTTTGGGGACAGTTTTTGGACTTTTCTTGGATCATTTGAACATTTATTGAAATGAAAGCATGTGAGAAGTTTAGAGGGGAAAATCACTATTTGGTGGAGCTGTTAACAACTCATAGACATGTGAAATGTGACCCCGACTACACACTGCTTTTTGTAAGACGTCAAAAGCCAAAAAGGTTGGAAACCACTGGTTTCATCTTTAACAATGTGTTGTATTTTAAAAGCTTGTTATATTGTCCATTGTGTCAAATCTTCATCTGAAAAGTAACTAAATGTACTTCTTTACTTTCCAACTCTTGGTTTCTTGGACGAGGATTGTCTTCTTCTTCTTGTACGTATCAGAGACAAATGAAAACAAAGTGAGTGGGTGTTTATTTGATATAAATGTCATTGTGGTTATAAGTGTATTACACCAGTCGTACTGAATCAAAAACAGTGTTTCCTCTCTGACAGACAGATGATTGCAGATGAGCTGGAGGATGAGTCAGGTTCCTTTCCAGGAACAACAGATTAGCTGCAGCAGAGGAGATGATGATGATGATGATGTGTTTTCTACTAAATATTGATTGCTACTGATGAATTAGAGCCTCCTCGCGGTCTCTTAGCTTAGTTAACTCTTTCATTTAATATTCATGTAAACAAACCCGTTTGTTAAAGCCAGTAATGAGCTATAAGACACCGTCTGACTTTATCTGATTCTCTGGGTCAATAGTTTAGAAGTTCTGGACCTGCAGGTGTTTATTTAGAGCTTAATTAAACCACCATAATCACTACTGCAGGTCTGGTTTACTTAAAGCTACTAGACATGTTCTTCCATGGAAATACACCCTTTATATCACCTGCCTACTAAATTAACGATTAAGTATAACCAGCAGACCAATCACACTGAAGCAAGACAGTCATGTGATTCAGTCCTCACGTCTCCAAACAGCTGTTATTTGGATAAACTGACAACATTACAACTCAATAAAGTGACATATGAGCAGCTTTTAGCTCTGAAGAGACTCAGTTAGGTTTTGGTTGGTGACAATAATCCCGCTCCGAGCTCTTCACATAAGCGGTTCTAGTTCTTTGTTCTGGACCAGCAAAGCCTCGGCGCCCCCTCAGAACCGGTTTTCCTCGTTAGGCTGTTGAGAGCAGACGCCCTCTGCGGCCCTCGAACTGCCTCGGTCAAAAAAGAAGGTTCATTAAAGAGCAAAGAAGCCTCAAGTCCAACCTGACAGCACTGGAAACGGCCGCGCTCTGACCTTGGCCGGTCGGTCAGGGCGGTGACACCGGGAGGCACTGCTCATTAATCCTGCGGCACAGCGGACCACGGAGCAGAGACGGGTGACGCAGACGGACAGGAAGCAGCGGCTCTCAAAGGAAATGATCACAGATATTAAAAAAAAAAGAAGCGTCTGACGTCTACAAACTGACATTTATGCCATTAAAACAATTCAGAAATGACTAAAAATCTCCTGAAACTACAGATAAATGTTTCTCTGCATGAATATCAGACCGCTGGCTGGTAACTCAGCTTGTGCTTCTCACACCAAACCTGATAAGAGACGACACAGAGGGAAAACTTTCCAGATAAAACTGATAAAACTCTCGCTAATGTGTTTTTGATCCGAGGGATCAGATATATAAACACTTGTGGTTTGGATCCAAACATGAGATTTGTTGATAATAAGAAAAATATAGAAAACAGGCAAACTTATCCTTTAAGATCCAAACACATACTAACCTCCAGAGACTTTGAACTCCTACCAACAGTGAATATGAGTTTTTTTAAGATAAAGTTTGGCCCGTTTAATACAAAGTGAGCAGCTTTGAACGCTCTGAACCTAACTATCTAACATCATAGAGAACGTCTTAACTCTTTCCTGCATGGTGACAGATACTTGGCAGCCATCTTGAACCATTTAAGTTGCAGCAGCGTGTCCCGATGACCGGATGTTTGTCTACGTTTCCATCTGAAAATCATTTTTGACTCTTTCTGTGATTTCATAAATTCATAATGGCGGAGGCTGGAGGTAACACACCAAGTAGCTCGGGAATATCTGTTAAATGCTTTTAGATAGAAAAAAAAAACAGGTAAAAAGTTTATTTTTCAACTAAATAAGATGTTTGAAACCCAAGTTTTTAATAATATTTTCCTTCTGTGACTGAAAACACATTTTGCCTGTTGGGCCGAGGTCATGTTTTTCAAATATCCTCTATTGTTGTTGTTATTTAATGTTCCTATGTGTATTCATACCATTTGGTCTTAGTAATAAAATAATATATATATATATAAACATATATATTTATTTATATATATTGCCTATATTGATTTCCATGAGTCACTTTTTACTCTGTTGATGCAGTGGACACACGTCAAAATTCAAAATATATTTAAAAAAAAAAGTTACTGACATGATTTTTCACTTGTTTAAGAGTGAAAATAAATGGTATATATATATATATATTTTTTTTTACTCTGTGATTTAATAATTCATGTATGAAAGGGTTAAAGCAGTTTCCAGAAACCAAAACATGAATTTAAAATAAGTCGAATCATCTTCTGACACAGACTTTTAATGAAAATGATTGAAACTGGCAGAGAAACGCAGTCGCCTCGACGATATTTTTATATAATTCAACAGTCCTGTGATGTTAAAAACCGTCTAATTGTTCAAACTAAAACAGAAGAAAGAGAAAATAAACATTAATTATCTTCATATTAATGTTTCAGATGCGTGTTTGTGTCTGACATCCTCATTTTGCAGCAGATCGTAGCCCAACACTGAGGTGCTGTCTCATTGCAACCCTCCCTCCTGCTTCATTCTACTAGGCATTGGATGACATGCATTGTGCGTCTCCATGGCAACAGCTGCTCACTCCACTCTCACTGGAGTATCCCCTCTGTCTCAAAATCACCATGGCGACACCTGCTCTCACATCCCCACACCTCTCCTCTCCTCTCCTTCTTCTCCTCCCTCCTGCTGTCAGTCTCGTCAGGGTTCGCCAGTCATAACCTCGCGTGTTTCCATGGAGATGCGCGGCGGCGGCAACAGGCAGGCAGGCAGGCAGGCAGGCAGGCATACCCCCGTGGGGTGAGCGGGTTCAAGGTAGTGTAGTGTGCTGCTGTGATGTGATTGGCTGGTTTTTAGGGGAGAGGGAGGGAGGGGTTGTCGGTGTGGTGTCGTGTGTGGCTGGTTGTCAGAGCGTTTCCTCGGAGGTTGGCAGCAGACGGCGAGCAGAGTAAACACTGACTGTACGAACACGAACAGTCTGCTGCCGTCTAACAACACTGTCTGCCTTTTATTGAGGTCTGTGGATATAAATATAAATATATCCTACCAGTCATTGTGTAAATTATATATTTATATATATGTTGGAATAAGATATGACTTCATTGATCCCCAGGATACAGAAAGGTGACATTGTAAATATATGTAATATAATGATAATACAACAGCTCTGCCATAAACTACTATATGAAAAACTAATTTAACTAACAACTAAAGATTAATTTCATTATCCATTAATCCGCCAAATCTGCCAAATGTTTCCTCAATTAATCAATTTGTCTATAAAATGTCAGAAAATAATGAAAAGAGCCTTTTATAATCTCAAACTGACGTCTACAAACGTCTTGTTTTATATGATCAACAGTCTGAAACTAAAAAACATTCAGTTTATTGTCACATAAGACAAAAAAAACACCTAAAAACGTCACATTTCAGAAGCTGGAAACTTTTATAAATGTTTGGCATTTCTGCTCAAATGATAAAATCTTTATAATAATCTTTAGAATATTACTACTAATACTAATCAATTCATTTAGCTTTACAGATACTCTCACTGAGCACTTTATCGGTTTTTGTTGACATCGTCAGAAAGGTGATAATTATACTTAATGTTTATTATTCAAGTCATAGTGAGTGGTGTTCCTGATATTTTGTCCACGCTATCAACAGACATTTCATTATTTCTATTATTTACAGGTTTATTTTTGTAAATCACTGGTTTTGATCTGTGCTATACAAATACATTATTGTTATTATTGTTATTATTAATTATAATATATAAAGAGTCTGTTATAATCTCCCACAGCCGAAAGCCGACGTCTTCAAACAAATAAACAAACAAACACATAAAAACCTCGAATTTGAGAAGCTAGAACCTGTAAAAGTTTGACATTTTGTGCTTAAAAAATTATTATTATTGGACTTTTAGAACAGTCGCGACACAAATATATTTTATTATTATTATTATTAATTAGTTCATCAGTATTATTATTGAAGTAACACATTATAAATGCTAAATATAAAGATTAATAAATGGTTTATAACCCACTATAGTGGAGTTATAAGCAGGTGTAATGACATTTTAAATAATTATAACTCCTATGAAGACTGTGTTTTACTGTATTGTCATTCACCTGCACATCAATAAACACTTCTGTTTGTTTACAACAACATTGAAGTGTGTTATTATCTGTTTATTAATTGATTATAAATGATCAATTATGATTTATTACTAATAAATCTGTGATGTGATAGTGTGCCGACATGTCAGAGCTCCTGACTGCAGATCTCAGCTGATGTCCTGATGAAGCTTCTCAGTATGTTTTCAATCATTTGACGTGGAGACCCGCGGTGAACCTGACCGGCGGCGACCCCGAGGCCCGGCGGCGGCCGTCACACTGCCGGCGTGATTGACAGGTTTTGAACTCGTAACTCTGTCAGCAGTCCAGTTTGTTTCTGTCGTGTTTCAGCTCGTCACGTCGCGCGCTGACGGCCAGAAATCCTCAGAGGCTGATACAGAGGTAGCCATGGAGATACTCGTTTCTGATTGGCTGCTGGTCACTGCATCTTATGTTGAGTCATTACTGCACTGACAGATTACACTTCGACTGACACAACTCCTTCAACTGCCGCTTCAACTTATTTCAGTGCTTCAACATCAGATACAACTTCAAATTACTGCTTTAAACTCGGGTGCAACTTCTTGAAGTGTTTCTATATCAGCTCCCACTTCAATTCCTTTCAGTGCTTAAACTTAAGCTTCAGCATCTCTTAGTGCTTCTGTTTCTACTGCCACTTCAACTTCTTTCAATGCTTAAACCTCAGCTTCAACTACAAATTCAGTGGCTCTTTTTCAACTGACACTTTTCATATATTTTCAGTGTTTCAACTTTAGCTGCCACTTCAATTTCTTCATAGTGTTTTAACTTGAACTTAACCTTCATATTCTTTTAGTGCTTCTGTTTCAAACCATCACTTCCACTGCTTTAAACTAAGGTACAACTTTTAATTCTTGAAGTGTTTCCATATCAGCTCCCTCCTCATTTTATTTCAGCGCTTAAACTTCAGCTTCAGCATCTCTTAGTGTTTCTGTTTTTACTGCCACTTCAACTACTTTTGTTGCTCCAACTTCAGTTGCCACATCAATTTCTTTTAACACTTTAACTTTAAATAAAAGTTAACTTCTTATGTTCTAGCTGTTTTACTTAATCTACAAAGAAGAACCACAAATTCACCTTCAATTTATTTCAGTGCTTAAACTTTGGCTTCAGCATCTTCTGTTTCCACTGCCACTTCAACTACTTTCGGTGTTCCAACTTAGGCTGCAACTTCAGCTTCTTCCAGCGCTTAAATCTCAGCTTCAACTACGAATTCAGTGGCTCTTTTTCAACTGACTCTTTTCCTACATTTTCAGTGTTTCAACTTTAGCTGCCACTTCAACTTCTTTTAAAGCTTTAACTCTTACTGAAAGTTAACTTCTTATGTTCAAGCTTCTTTATCAGTTGCTTATATTTACTTAAACTTCATTCAAAACGTCAAACTCTTTGTTATTTAACTTTAACGAGAACCACAAATTCTTTCATAGTTTCTTTTAAATCCACCACTTCAATTCCTTTCAGTGTTTCAGCTACAACTTAAAATTATTGCAGTGCTCAGAAAATAGCTTTTACCTCATACATACATTTATATATATATATAATACCTTTAAAAATCACCACAAAGAGCGATTTAAAACGATCACAGATAAAATTCTCCACTGAATATTTATTTATTTATTGTTAGCTTCATGTTCTGTGATGTTATTATTCATAATAGTTTGTATGATGGAGACAGTTTTCTATTCTGGCCTTGGGAAAGTGAGTTTCCTTTTAATGAATCTATATTTACAGTGTTTCGTTTCATCTCCTGGACCTTTTATTGTTCTCGGCGCTGTACTGACGGAGACGTACAAGGTTAATATCTGCACTCAGTCAGCTGGTTTCAATCGTCTGCTGGATTATTGAACTGAACTCTGAGGTCTGTTACATCAGAACATCTCACTCTGTCACAATACAAACACGTCTTCTCGATTGTTCCTCAGAGAAGCTGTGTGCTATATTTTTTTCCTCCTCGTTGTGTCCACAGTCTGTGTCCTGAGGGCGCCGCGATGCAACCAGCGGGAACCCGTCGTCTTCCTGCGCTGATGGAGGAGCTCTCTGCCGGCGAGTCGCAGCGCCCCGAGGTCATCCTGGGATACGACCGTTTCCCTCGGCTGGGATGAAGGAAAATGCAAATGGAGCTGTTTCTGTCCTCGTTTTAAAGATTCAGAAAGCCAATTCATCACGAAGCAAAACCCCCCCTTTTTTTTTATATTCGGCCCCAAAAGAAAGAAAGAACGAGGAAAGATATTAAAGCCACATATTTCGTATCCTGAAGGTGTGATGTTGCGACCGGCAGGAAGCTCTAACTTCTTCTTCTTGTGTGTCAATATGAGTTCTGCTGCTATTTAAACTCAATTTATGTTTGCATTTAAGTGTCAAATAAATGTTAAAAATGGCAACCACATGATGTCAAACTTTTTTGTTACTATACTTAGATACTTAAACACTGTGCAAGGGCAAAAAAGTTAACTTAAAGGGGACCTATTATGCTTTTCCTTATTTTCAGACATAAATATTTATAATGTCACAAATGTGGGATGTTCAAGTTAAAAGTGGCGCCGTGTTTGTCCGCTACAATGGCGTCTAGCAAAGAGTAACTTACACACATACAAGATAATACATGGGCTTTGTTGTGCTTGTTCCACACAAACTGTTAGAAATGGACTTTTATTCAGTTTGAAGCCACATTTTCATGATAAATTTAGCTGGTTTTTAACTTGATCTTTTAGCCGCAAGAAGGATTTTAGTCATTGGACGTCTGGATCTAAAGTTATCAGAGAAATAAACTGGGCAAACGTTAGCAGCAGCTCGGCTAACAGCCCCTCCAGGAAGTCCGCTGCTCGCCCAACATGGTGGAGAAACACTGATTTTTTAGCTGAAACTGCTTTATTCAGTGTTTTTATGTTTAAGGAAAAACATCCTGAGCCATCAACACTGGAGTAATCCTATCCAACAACCAAGACAACAACTCCCATCATCCCTTGCTGCTTCACACCGTCATCACACTCCGTCTGTTGTTATTGTTTTGATTGAGACGCCGAGCGGCTGAAATTACATGTTGTGCCTTTAAAAGCTTTTAATTTGAAGCAGTAAAGCCGGAAACATAACATATCTCTGATACATTAAGCTGACCAATCAGAACAGAGCGGGCTCATCGGGAGGCGGGCCTTAAAGAGACAGGCGCTAAAACAGAGTGGCTGCATAAAGGGTCAGTAGAAGATAAATAAGGAGTTTCTTGAACTGTCAATCATCCAGAGCTCCTCTATTGGAGTCCAAAAATAATAATAAATAGAAGCTGAAATGAGCAAAATAGATCCTCTTTAAGTAACTTGAGGGAACAAATTGCTAAACTGAGACACTAAACCTCAGTGTATGAAGTGCAGAGAATACTAATTTAAAGTTTTGACAGGTATTACACTCTGTAGAAACTGACACAGTAGTCAGAGGAAACCTTTCCAGCATGTGTTTGACACTCAGAAGTTCTTTTAGATGCCTGTAGAAACCATCCAGTCATTTATTCACCTGAACATTTAAACCAGACAGTAAAAAGAACAACGTGTCCGTGCACATCTGCGGCGAGAGGCTGGTTCTAGCCGGATGGATTCTGAGTGTAAATCACACATAAATATAAAAACCCAACTGTTCCCGCCGCGCTGAGACCTCAGCTGACGACCCGGAGACGCCTTTTTTTTTTTTTTTTCGCCGCCGCCGTCTCGCTCAGATTTATGACTCCACATCCAGTCTGTGAGGAAGCTATTTCTGCCGCTTTTAACAGTTTATTTCCCATGATAACCAACGCACATATATCACACTCACTGAGCCGCGACGGTGTGTGTGTGTGGAGGGGGGGGAGGGGTTGGTCCTCCTCTCCGAGTAATAGGAGGAATATTTGGAAAGAAATATATTTCTGTGGAGGCAGTTGGAGAAAGGAGGAGGAGAGTTTCATTTATCTTTTTTAGCACAGATAGAAGAAGAAGCATGTGTGTCTGCATGTTATTCAGGGAGGATAAATGACACTAGAGGGGGGTTTGTAGGTCTCTGAACGGTCGTCTGCTTCGCCTTGCTGATGCAGATTTTACATTCAACATCAGATAAAAATGTCTGTTGTCTGTCATGAAACTCTCTCTGGTTACAAAAGATGATAAATTATGTTAGAAAGTCAAAGCTGGTGGATATTTAGAGCTCGATCTTACACCCGTCTCTTTGCTATTGCCGTCCGGCGCCCACGTTGTTAATATAGCAATAACACTTGCGCCCATCAGTGCGCCCATGGGTGTGTTGGTCTAACAGTAAGGTGTGGTCAGAGAGCGATTGACCAACATAAACCTGGTCTAAAGTCAATGGCGCCATGTTTCACTGTTATTTTAAAGGCGCGTTACGTAATATGTAACCACACACAATACACACTGGACGCACAGCAGCACACACACATGCAAAAAGTAACAAATAAAAGGATCACAATGTGAAATATTATTATTGTGTATATTAATATAATCTTAAAATGTCATAATGCTTAATCATCAACTTTAAGGCAGTAGTTGACTACGACTCCCATGGTGCATATCGGCAAGAAACGTCCAATCACGGAGCGACTAACAGATCGAGACGACGGGGGAATATTTTTAATTTCTGGGTGACTTTTGAGTGAATTCAGCTACAACGACAAACTCAGTTTTTAACTCATCACCACTTTGATTTGCCCTCTGACCGGCTTAGTCTCCATGGCAACAGTGGCCGAGGAGGATCATGGGTATTGTAGTATTTTGTAGTATTTCTCAGAAACAGAGTGGAAGTGATTCAACTGCTGGTGGTGATATAAACATTTAATAAATCATTTAAAGAAAAGGAAAGCGTCGCTGGAACAAAAACAAGCTTTTTTTTCCACTTTTAATCTATTAATGAATTGATAAAACATTCAAAAACTTATAGTAAATGGATTATATTTGCATTTAAATAGTATCATTGATAAACTTTAAGAAAAAAGCATCATAAACAGATCATTCAGTGACCAATATTTTACTTTTAGACCCTTTTTTAAAGCTTTTATAAGCATAAAAACACAACAACGGCTCCTAAAAACTAATATTATACTGTATATTATGTTTACATGTAGACTGCAGACACAGTGTAAGAAATAAATGCACTTTATGTTTTCATACCAGCAGGAAATGATGAATGAAGCGTGCCATCAAACCAGCGATGAAACCATAACCATGTTCATCCATTGATCATTTTATGTTGTTAAACAAGTAAAAACATGTCTTGGTTGTTGTTTAAATCTATAAACAAAGACCAACACCATATTAAATCTGCTGCCAACAATGATATTTAACACTTTGTCCTCTCCGGCGGACCCTGAACCTCAGATTGGGAAACCCTGTGTCAAAGCAGGAAACAGGTTGACCTAACGAGTTCCTCTCTCAGAGCGGCGTCGGCTCGATCGATGGTCATCTCACTGCCGTAATGAAAACATCGATATCAATAACACTATCACAAGGCCACAGTCGTATTTCCTTCTATAAAAAAAAAAAAAATGTTCCAGCTGTTTGTTGCTGATGCTCGTTATCCATCAGGCAGCGGTTTGAGCAGCACTGACGACGAATCATAAACATTTTATTTACAGTATAAGAGCATAAGAACGTGTGTGTGTGTGAAGGATCAGAGCAGAAAAATCAACAGTTCATGCAATAAAACAGCAGAGTTCTGCTAATCTGCACCAAACTTTGAATTCATTTTGTGTTTTAAAACATTTTTAAGATGAGTTTCTTTTGGTATTTTAGTCTCTCTTCGACACTGTTGACACTTTTAAATGAACAAAACTTAAAACTAAACCTTTTAAAAAAACTGTTTTTAACTGGAAACTTTTACAAAATATTCACCTGCAGCATTAAAGGACGAGTTCAAACTAAACGACTAAGTGGATTTTATCCCCCATCACTTCCATTGAAAGCACATTTCAATTCAATTTTATTTATTTAAAGTGTAGAATCACCATGGCAACGTGGTCTCAACACACCTCAGAGTCAAAAATAACAACATACAGCGAACCATTTACAATAATAACAGTAAAAGTGGAGCAATCACATTAAAACATCAATATTAGATGTTAAAAGGTGATAGACCCGAGAATTTAAAGTGAATATACTTTAAAAGTTTAAAAGGACAACATACAGTAGACAATTTACAATAAAAATGGAAGTGAATCAACTACTTTAAAAAACACAATTAATTTTAAACACATTTAAATGAGATATTTTAATATTCAGTATGAACAGGAGGAATGATTACAGCTCATACAAACACCTGACTGCTCTGAAATATATCAAACCTGTCCTTTACTTTACTTTTAAATATTATTTACCTCTTTGTGTCTTTTTCTGTCCTCTCTGTTGTGTTTTTAATGTTTGTTTGTCTTGCACATGTTGTTTTTTTCAACATGAAAATGTATTAGTGACAGTAGATTTACAAGATGACAAAGAGAAAAAATTAAAATTAAATATAAACAAATAGAGTTGCAACGATGAATCAACTAATCGATATCTATTTTGATCAAATGTCAAATGTTTTCTGGCTCTGAAATGTGACAGTGACATTTATTTACAAGTTATACTTATTTATTGTTTATTTATTGTGATATATGAAAGCAAATTGAATATCTGAACTAAAGGCACCAAAGTGGCCTCAAAGAAATTATGATTTTTTAACATTTCAAAGACTAAATTAATAACCTGAAAATTGAGATTAATTGATAAATAAAAATAAGTACTTATAATAAGTTAGTTGTATCCCAGAAATGCTGAAAATGATGCAGAGAAACTGTGAAGCAGACATGATGAGCAGCTCTCCGGTCATGTGACCAGTGGAAATTACCTTTTCTCTCCGTTTCAAAATAAAGTCCATCTTCCTCTTTAATCTCAAACTCTGAACGACTTCTTTCCGTCCTTCAGTTTTGAACCTCAGTGTTGAGGCAAAGTGACGTTTGTCTGTTTTAATTGATCCAAACGTCATCGACCGTGGAGGCGACAAACAGAAACAGATAAACAGCCAGTTTCCACTCGTGTCAGTGTAACGCCGATAACGTCCTGGACGACGCGGCGCAGCAGGCGGACGAGTCGATAAATCTTCCATCATTGATTCAGGAGACAAATAACAGCGCTGAGATTCAGGTTTGCTGGTAACAAACACACAAACACAGTCCAACAACACTACCAGTCTCTGTAACCCTTTTCTCCTCTCTTGCTGTCTGGATACAAAAACCTTAATCAGCTGTTTAACATGTTTATACCTGCCTCAGAGCACGGCTGGAGGTTAATTGCTTTAATTGTACCACGCAGCAGCAGCAGCAGCAGCAGCTTTTTCCTTCACCCGTCTCCATGTTTGACATTTCATTTCATCATCGCTGCCTCTGGTTGTTATTCCCACCTCAGCGCAGTAAAAAGGTTTATTTCAGTCAAATTAAACAGACATTACTACTGTAATATGACAGCAAGGTGCCTTTTAGCAACTTGAATGATTAAACACCAACGAAGAAGAGAGAGAAATACTTAAATACACTCATATCGTCTGGTTTTTTTCTTCATTCGTCACAATGTTTGACTGGTGTGACATTTCATTGTGTATTCAAAACACCCCCGCTTTTTTCACCACTTTGGACTCTTCCAAACTAACGGAGACTTCTGGGTCTAACTGTTCTCAACGGTTACTGAACGTTTACTGAATCAGTGTTTCTCCTACAATTATATCAACAAGAACCCGCCAGGACAAAAAATATGTTTTAATGCCAGAATTAACAACAAATATCCATCATTCAGAAATATTTAGTGTTTGGGAGTCTGTGCAGCTGTTCAGGACGAGAGTTAACTGCTGTTGTCGTTGCCTGGGAAACGAGCGTAACTCTGTTAAGTAATATGTCATTGCGTAGCATGTTTGCTTAGCGAGAAAGTGACGGTGGATACGAGCGGAGCAGAGGAAAAGGTTAGCGGTAAGTTGTCAGTCTGGCAGTAAATGTACAGCACAGACTACAGTGTGTCAGTTAAATGCTAAAGAGTCACGTCTGTTGTTTCTCCAAGTGCTGGAAAAGTGAAGGGAGTTAGCTCCAAAGTTAGCAACGATGGGTTAGCCTAGCCTGAAGACGCTAAACAGAGAAATACAGACTGCTGAGTTCACTGTGCACTCTGTCCTGTTACAGATTACAGATATATTTTAGTTTTAAATGAAACATACATTACATTGGCTGTGTTGTAATATGACAGCAATGTTTACTTGTGTTTCTGTGGAAAATAAAGTGCTTTACAGCAACTTGAACGATCCGAACACCAACGAAGAAGAGTAGAAATACGTAAATACACTCAAACGTAACTATACGCAGCTTTAGGACCCGTTGTGTGATTTTCTGTTACTGTGAAGTGTTCAGAGATGTTTTACTGTTCAGTAAACTTTATGTACAGTAGAGAAAACGTGGCGAAGCCTCTCAGGGACTCTGTGTCGTTTATGAATTAGGGAGGGAATCCCCTCTGTGACCCTGCGGTGTCCCTGCAGGCTCAGCGCTGCCAATTTATCACCGCCGCCGCCGCCACCGCCTCGGAGGAAGAAGATAGATTTTGTTGTTCAGTGTGTGTGTGTGTTCCCAAAGCGAAGATAAGAACGCTATCTGGATGTTTTAGGGAGAGAAGGGAGGGCTGTGGTCGTAGTACAACGAGGAAGCAGGAGTTTTCTTTTCTTCCAAGTCTGAGAAAACAGGATCAACTTCATCATTTCAACAGATGAAACCGCTTCAAGAACGACACGTTAAAGCCTTTAGACTCAAGACACATGAAACTTCAGATCAGAATCTCTGAATCTGTAAATATTGTTGATTTACTAAAGTTTTTCCTGCTGGAAATAAAAGTCTTTGTTTCCTGGAGGCTTCACACTCGTGTAAAGTCGAATTCTGGACCGCGATTGGCTGCAAACTATAGTTGTGATGTCATAAATCCTGCTGCTCATAGATTCACGTGTTAAACTGAGATTTAAGTCGATACAGAGAAGCTTCCCTCCTTCAGCAGATGAACGTTGGGCTGAAACTAAAGATCGTTTTCATTATTGAGTCATTGCTCAAACTTTTTCGTCTATAAAACATCAGAAAATAGTGAAAAAGATCATCTGAGAAGCTGCAACCAGCAAATTTTTGGCATTTTGCTCCAAAAAAAAGACTAAAACAAGTATTTGATTATTGATCAAACATCCAACTGAAGGAAAACATGTTTTTGAGACGAGGAGGGCTCCACAGATTTAATATTTCACTTAATAATCACATTGTCGGACTCACAATGGGATCTTTTTTATTTCACTTGTTCTTCCTCTTTCTCAAAACTCCATTGACGCCTACATTTCCCACAATGCAACTTGAAGTTCTCCTCTAATCTGCATCCTGTAAATAAAGAAGGAACGGGCACTTACGGCAGCGGCTTTGTGCTTTTTCTTGTCCTTGATTTCACGACACTACATGACGCACACACACACACATACGACCTCGGTTATGGAAATAAACATCATCTATATTAAAATAAAGGCTCAGTAATGCAAACAGTCTGACCTTCTGCTCAATGATCCTCTGAATCCACATCATGCTGCTCCTTCTTTACTCCAGCTGAAGAGCAAGGAGACGAGCTTCAGGTCTTAATACGACACCGATGTGTCCTTACAGATGTGGAAACGGGTCTATATAATCTATATAATCTCCACACTGACCCTGAAGCTCTTCCCTCTGAACCAGAGACCCAGCAGCCTTCATTTAAAACTTCTCAGTAACATAAATCAGGTTGATTTATTCCAGGGTTCAAAACCTAAACCTCCTCGCTGATCTCTGGCGGAGGGATACGTCTTTTAGTGCTTTGAAGGCACCTGTAAGCTGGTTGTCAACCGCCACTAAAACCCCAAAGAAGAAGAAGAAGAAGAAGAAGAGATTTGGAGTATTTTTGCAGTCTGTGTTCGGTGTAGATCTCCAGGCTGCTGCCGCCTCTGACACGGACTGTAGTTCAACATCTGTGTTTATCAGGTGGTTCGTTTGTAAAAGAAACAAACAATAGTTGACATGACAACAGCTGGCGAGGAGGTCAGTTTGTATAGCTGCCTGCTAATCCCCCCATCATCACCTTCATCACTATTATCAGCAATATATAAGAAACTTAAAGGCACAACATGTAATTTCAGCCGCTCGGCGTCTCAATCAAAACAATAACAACAGACGGAGTGTGATGACGGTGTGAAGCAGCAAGGGATCATGGGAGTTGTTGTCTTGGTTATTGGATAGGATTACTCCAGTGTTGATGGTTCAGGATGTTTTCACCCACAGAGGTCTCCTCCTCTCCAGAACAAACGTACACGCAGATTAAAATTGTTGTTGGGCGAGCAGCGGACTTCCTGGAGGGGCTGTTAGCCGAGCTGCTGCTAACGTTTGCCCAGTTTATTTCTCTGATAACTTAAGATCCAGACGTCCAATGACTAAAATCCTTCTTGCGGCTAAAAGATCAAGTTAAAAACCAGCTAAATTTATCATGAAAATGTGGCTTCAAACTGAATAAAAGTCCATTTCTAACAGTTTGTGTGGAACAAGCACAACAAAGCCCACGTATTATCTTGTATGTGTGTAAGTTACTCTTTGCTAGACGCCATTGTAGCGGACAAACACGGCGCCGACGCATGCATCTTGTGCACTATACTCTTTGGTAGAGGAGGTATGACGCCATTGACAGGCCACCAAATGAAACGGTCCGTTACTTTGATTAAAATGACAGATTTCTCTGGGTTTGAAAACCGAAAACTATTAATCAGATCCAGCTCTCTCAGATGGGAGGAGTTGGACTTCAGAGTTGAGGCCTGAGCTGAACAACATATAGAACATAGGTCTAGTTGTTTTTACACATTTTAATGAGGGATAATTACAGATTAGAGCTTTAACAGGAGTGTTATAAACTGTGAGGTTAATATAATCCAGCGTTATGGTTCCTGCGCTAGAAAGTGTCCGACAGTCTGAGAGAAAAGCTTCAGGTCAGTCTGGAGACTAGAAACTCATTTCCACACAGACCTATAAAAAAAACAACAACCCTGAATTCATCCTTTAATTTAAGAGCTTTTATCCCGCACAGAGAGAAACAGAAACTCCTGACGTTGTTCCAGCATCAAAAGCATGATGGGATTTTTTCTTTAAAAAAAAATAAAAAAGAAAGAGCTGGTCGATAAACTCTGACTTCTGATGAAGAGCTGATGACAGCGAACAGATAAACGATGTCAGCCTTCAACACACACACTCACACACAAAAAAAACACATTTTCTTTTGTTGTGTTATCTTTAGTTATCTGGTCTGAGCTGATAACAGAGTGACTGACATCCTGACAGACGCTTTGAAGCCGCTCATGTCCATCATCTGGTTTTTTTAGGACACATTTCAACGCTCTATTTTCTTAATTTTCTGATTTTCTGTACAAAATGTAGCTGCTAATAACAGCAAAGCACAACACTATCCTCTTGTTTTATCTCCTTTTTAGCTTCTTTTTATTTAAAATTTAACACTTTTTAATTGTTTTGTTGTCTTTTTTTTTAACTTGTGTTGCTTTTATATTCTGTTTTAATGCCTTTTATGCTCCATGTAAAGCACTTTAGAGCAGCTTATTGTTGAAATAAACCTTCTAAAGCTGTTCAGTCTCCTGCCGTGAAAGAGTTTTATCTTTTCTTTTTATTCTTGCGGTTTATTTAAAACATCTCGTCTGCTGTCTAACAGCCTCACACACACGTAAACAAACCGACGTGGATGCAGATAAACTCACTCTGACGTAGACTTAGTTGCATTTAAGTGTCACTGCTCATCTCTTTCTAACATACCATTCACTCTGACTGATATAATGAAGATAATGAACTTCTAATGCTCATGTTTAGATGCTTTTTTTTTAAATTTCAACAATGAAATACATTTTTTTTTACTACAAAAAAGTCTAATGAATTGAATTTAGCAGAGTAGTAATCCAGTTTTAATGAGGAATCACAGCTGCTGGGTGTTTCCCTCCTTCTCTGCTCTTCACTCACATTTTAATTGGTTTCTTGCTCTTCGGCTGCAGCTGTGTCTCTTCTCGTCAGCGAGTGTGTGTGTTTGTGTGTGTTTGTGTTTTCCCCGCTTCGCTTTTGTCTCGTTTCTGCAGCTTCCAGAAGGATTTTCTTCTTCTTCTCCTTCTTCTTCTTCTGACTTCCTGTCTGATCTGCTGCTTGTTTCTCTGATAACTACACATGTAGCTGTGCGCTTTATAATTAATTAACTCCTCTCCGTCTCTGTTTATCTACACACTGGAGAGCACTTCTTTCATTTTTACATCCTTAATCGGCGTGTTAACATTAATACGTGTTGTACGAGTCACACAATCATCCCGTCATTAAACCAGTTTCCTCTCAAACATGTTTCTGCTTATTTACGGCTGAAAAGACTTTTAATTATACATGAATTTGCTTGTTTTGTTGACATCTATGTGACATGTAACAGCATTTAACATCACAGCGGTTCAGATGTAACTTCAGCTCTTGCAGGAGCTGCTAACAGCTGATCCGGCAGATTTGACAAAATGTAAACAAACTGAAAAAGCAAAGCTGAAAGAGAAGAGCAGCACATTTTATCAGCTTTTTAGTCGACTTAAACTAAAACATATTCATCCAGTTTGTGTTCATTTATCAGTTTTATGTCTTTTAAGCTTTCCGAGGCAACAGCTGCCTCCAGCTTCGTTACCGTGGTTACAGCAGCTGTTCACTATCTGGGGATTTGTGATATTTCTTCCATCTAGAGGAAGATTTAAACCACAAATTTGGAGCATAAATGATTAGTTTCTCACCTGAAAAAAATATTTAAACTTAATAAAAGTGACATAAAAGCTCCGCCGTCGCTGCCGGTTGGTGCAAAATGCATTCTGGGATATTTGACAAGTCGTATCGGTGACTAAACGGACGTAGCTTTGAACTGGATCAGTAGTTGTCTGTGCCATGTCTCCATGGAAACACGACTTCCTTCCTGCGTCCCGTTCACGTCACTTAAAGCGTGATGGATCAGTGGCTGTTCTGGAGCTTTCGATCATATCGCATAGCCTTCCTCGACACATGAACTCACTTTTCTGAACACGTTAAAGGACTTTAACCTCCATGCTGTCCTAAAGCGCCAACATGGCTGACGTGGAAGTCCCTGAGGAAGATCATGTGATGATGAAAAGCTCCAGCACAGCTACTCAGTGGACTATATACTGCCCTATAATAATAATAATAATAATAATAATAATAATAATAATGATAATAATAACACACATATGCCAGTTGATGTAATTTCTTAATATCTGAATTTAAAGTGTTAATCCATAACATGCTTAATTTCAGACGTGTATTAACTGTGACATGAGAAGGAAACCAGGACTCTTATTGTAACACCTGCAGTGGTGATTAATAGCAGACAGCTGCTGGCGTCATCCACACACACACACACACACACACACACACACACACACACACACACACACACACACACACACTCGCACTGAATTAAACCCGGTTCCTCCGGGAGTCTGACATCAAGAGCTTTTTCCAAAATGTTTGACCTCAATAGATAAAAATCCAACGAGCCCACGAGCGTCACTAAAAATAATCATCAAGTCTTATTCTGGAGGGTTTTAAACAAAGCCTCAGCTGAGACGCCGAGACACCTCGCAGAGACCCAAACACACACGTTCAGCTTCCAGACCTTTCATCACTTCAGCAACAACCACCACAGCAGAAAGAAAACCCCTAAAAAACGAGCAGCAGCAGCAAAACATAAATAATGCAACGTTTAAAAATCCTGAATCATCAGAAACGTTGTGGAAACAAAAGGCGTCAATCAGCCGGCAGACGCTGGAGACGCTGGAGCTCCTCCAGGAAAACACAACACGACCAGCAACACCTTCATCAATAAATACGTTCATGACAGAATGTAGAGAAACACGATCAATACACAGAGATTCTTTATATTAGTGTGCAAACTATCTTTAAATTTAGACGTGATTTTAACTGTTGTTTTAATCAGGATGAGACGACATGAAAATCAAACGCACCTGCTGCAATGTTGATGATATATTCTTTTATTATTCTGTTATTATATATTCAAATAAGCTTTGCACCTGCCTGATGAACCAAAGTCAACCTAAATAACTAAATAAACAACTAAAAGTTTGCTTCCGTTACATTATTTTATCTGTTTTGTTTCTTTGTTTGCTTCGTGCTGCTCATCTTACGTTTGCTTTTGACTCTGTGGTTGTTTGTTTGTTTATTCAAGTTTTTGAGGATGTTTGCCTTGATGTTTGTTTGTTTATTTATTTATTTTTTAATTCAAGTTTTTGAGGATGTATATTAACATTTAGAGGGTTTCTGAGATATTTCCAGAGCGGAAGGGCTCGCCGATAAAATGCAATTCTTCCAGAAATCTCCAAATGTCAAAAGTTTTTGATTTTAGTGTCTTGCTGTCATATTTTGGAGGGATTTTTGATCATTTTTATCA